>CAMXCT020000944.1:0-176284 GCA_947184155.2 Cladocopium goreaui
TGAAAACTCATCCTGTCCTTTTCCAAAGACCATTGGTTCAGCCAGGCATAGCTTCTCAGGAAATCACCTGCCAGCTTCAAGCCCTTTTGGTACTGTGATGAAGTGAGAAATGTGTCAGCCTCATCCCAGAGCTTCACCAGCTTTTCCAAACTGGTAGCCACCAAGACCATGTGCTGCTCACATTCTTCCATTGTGTCTTGAAAAAGCCTTTGGATAACAGGAATGAAGGCTGGCAGGAGGTGCCTGGCTTCCCCTCCTTTGCAATCCAATTGGGGATATTTGGCCCATGGCTTTTGTGTGTCTGTAAACATGCTCATCCTGAGATTGGTCAAGCGGTTTTTGCACTCCTGTTTGCTGTATTCAATTTGAATTTCACTGAAGAGAATTGCAAGTCTGTCTGCTGGCTTTTTAGTGGCTCTTTGGCCAGGGCCTTCAATGTAACAGACATAATGGAGAATTGATCCTATAACATGTCCATAGAGTCCTTTGCAGAACAAGATGTGTAGTGGATCTCCACGGACATGTTTGCTTGAGATGTGGCTCAGTTTGAAAAGGGCATGGTCACTCCATGGGTCTGCCAGGCATTCTTCATGGGTGAAGACTTTGAACTTTTGCTTTTCCAAACAAATTTCCTTGTACCCTTTTCCAAAGGTACATGGAGTAAAGTTCTGGGCATCACACTCCCAGCAAGGCCAATGGCTGCTCCAATGTGGTAATCCCAAAGAGTTAGCAAAAAACTCATGGTCTCCAATCACAGACCACAGGACAGCCCTGTATCTTTTGAGATGCAGTGGCTGGCCTGCTAGCTTGTGGAACACTGAACCCTTTTCCAAAGGTTTGTTGTCTGGATCCATGGTTGGGTGCTTGCCATCTGCCAGTGCTTCACATCTGCCAGTGCTTCAAAGGACCATTGAAGATATTTCCAAATGACTTCCCATGTTGTCTTGCTGCCACAGCTTTTAGGAAAGCAGGCAAGGAGCCAATGGCTCAGCAAGGTGCTGGTGCTGCTGAGTAAGCAGCCCCAGGAATAGACCATTAAATTGTCATTGTTGGAAAAATCAACCCCATCGCCATGCAGAAACAGGGGGATAGTAAGATCTTCCCAGTCCTTTTCCAAAGACATAGGGTGATCTTTCAATTTGTCATCATTGGTTTTTTCAACCCCTTGCCAGAAGGCTTTGAGTTTTCCCTGGCCCAAGCTGAATAGCTCATGGAAAACTTGTGGGTAGTTAACACCCAGTTTCCAAAACATCATATGTGGCAAAAACAATGAGGCCTTTTCCAAAGCCTCCTTGGAAGTTTTTGGGTCTTTGCATGGAACTTCCACTTCATAAGGGTCAGCAATCTGCACATTGGAGCAAAAATGGTTCATGATTTGTCTATGGCAATTTCCAGGCTGGGACCCCCAATTGCCTGTTTGTGCGATTGCCACAAGGTCTTGATGCTGGGCACCATCCTGAATAGCAGAAGCTGCCAAGGACTGAAGTAATGTTGCACTGAGGACTCCTTTTGCCCAAAGGTTCAGCAATTTGTTTGCTAAAGCTGATTATGCAACAGAACCATCTGCCTTTTCCAAAGCTTTGCTGGCTCTGGCCTTAGGTGCCTTCCCTGATTCATATTCTAGCTGCCAGCCTCTGAGCCTCTTTGTCATGGCTCTGCTGCTGGCCTTTTCCAAAGCCCCTTGCCTTTTCCAAAGCCCCTTGCCTTTTCCAAAGCCCCTTCCTACAAGTTTGAACAGAAGCTGAAAACAGCTGCAGAAACATATGCCTGTTGCAAAAGAAGAAGAGTGAGGGTGGAGGCTATTGCTACCTAGGGGGATGGCTATTGCCCACACACACACACATATATATATATATTTATATATATATATATATTTATATATATATATTTATATTTAGCTTTTAAATATATATATATATGTGTGTGTGTGTATTTCTTTAGATATACATATAAATATATATATATATAGAGGGATATATATATATAGATATCCCTGACACACATATGTGGGACTGTAAAAAATAAAACAAAAAACACACCCAATATTACAAAAACTACCAGTACAATTTGAAACCTTGCCTTTACAACTTCATTTCCTTCCTTTTGGTGGTGCTGATTTCAAGAAATATGTTATAGTGCATTTTTGCCATTTTACTTTGTCCCTACCCCCCACCCTTCCCCCAAGCTGCAGACAGCTATCTTTTGTCGCCTATGGGTCTATATTGTTCTGTGCAGTGGCTTCTCCCATTTTGGAAGAGCTACTCCTAAGCCAAAGGCTGCCAATTTACCCAAAATTGCCCTTTCCCAAAGGCTGCACATGCCCCAAAGCAAGCACTTTCCCAAATGCTTTCCACCAGCACTTTTCCAAATGCTTTTGCTGCCTGGCATGCAATGACCTTTTCCAAAATCTTACTTGCTGCCCCTAGACCTCTTGCTTCCAGCCAGGGAAGCTTCCTTGTGGGCCAGCTGTTTCAGTTCTTTTGCTTCATCTTTGGCACCCTTCACCACCTTGGCACTTTCTTCCAAGATGGCCTTCAAAGCAGAGCTTGTGGTTTTCTTTTTGCCACTCAAAGCCATCTTCAGCTGAGACAAAACTTTGGTCAGTTGGCTGGACCAACCTTCAGCTCCAGCCTTACCCTGCCTGCTCAGCTTTGGGCTGGCCTTTTCCAAAGCCAGCTCCAAATCACTTTGTGTGCTGGCCACTGTGTCCCTTGCTTTCCTTGCCTTTTTCAAAGCTTCCTTGAGTTCTTTCTCTTCATCTTCTTCCTCTTCTTCTTCTTCTTCCTTCTTTCCTTCTCTCTTCTCATCTCATCATCTTTGTCCTTGGAATGGTCCAATTGCTTCTGGCCTTTTCCAAAGCCTTTGCCTTTTCCAAAGCCTTTGCCTTTCCCACCTTCTATGTCCTCCAAACCAAGGGACATGGCATCTTGGTGGTACAGGGTGTTGAACCTGTCCTGCTCCTCATCTCCAGGTTCCATTTCCTGTCCCTGTTGCCATTTGGATCCCCTTGAGACTTCCACCTGGCCATGGAAATCTTGGAGGTCTTTGTACTGGTAGACACCTGGTGTGGCTGGGTCTTGGCGCCACACAACTCTGCCAGAGTTGCAGTGCAGCACCAGCTCATCCCACCCAAACTTGTCAGTGGCCTGCTTCTCTGACATCCAGCTGTCCATTTTGGTGGTTTTTTGCTTGGCCACCACTTCCCTGGAGGCATGGAGGTACTTCCTCCCAGAGGTCTCCATAAGCCACTGGGCAGCCCTCATGCCTTTCTCCTTCTTGCTCATGCCTTCCAGTTCCCCCTTTTCCAAAGGGTTATTTTTCAAATGTGTCTGGTGTCTGGACCAAACCTTTGCATGTTCCTCCTTGGTGAGGCTGTCCTTCAAAGTTTGGGCTTGCTCTTCACTGGTTCCTCCTTGGGTAGCAGCTGCTTTGATTTTTTCATCCAGTGACATTTTGCCCAACTTTTCCAAATTGGACCTGTTCAGATCATTTTTGGACTTGGCTTTGGCTGCCTTTTCCAAAGCAGCATTTTTGGAGCCAGTTGCTTTTTTCTTTGCCTTGGCTTTGGCTTTTTTCATTACTGTCTTTGGATTTTTCACACTACTGGGCTTTCCCAAACCCATGTTGCCTTTTTTCATTGCTTTCATGTTTTTCTTAGGTCCCATAGATCCTAAACACAACTTGGCAACTAAGGTTGCTTCAGTTTTTGAGCCAAAATTTCACTGGGATTCAGCAAAGCCAATTTGCATTGAAACCAAAAAAATGGTTGGAATTAAAAACATACAAGAAAAAAACTTGTGAAACCAGAAAAAACTCACTTGAATTCAAAAAAAAATCAGACAATATCAAAAAAAAACAGAAAAATCAAATCTGATCAAACCTGATCAAATCTGATCAAATCTGATCAAATCTGATCAAATCTGATCAAATCTGATCAAATCATCAGATTTGATCAGATTTGATCAGATTTGTTTTTTTGATTTTTTTTGAATTCAAGTGATTTTTGTTTGAATTCAAATGAAATTCCAGTGAATTTGTTTTTGGGTTTTACTGATTCCTGGAATTTTGTCAGCAGAAGCCTTTGGAAAAGGGCTCTTATCAAAATTACAAACAAATAAAGTTCACATGCACATGTTTTGTTTTGCTTTTGTTTTCAGTGTTTGTGTTTGGCACCTTTTTTTTATCTCTATCTAATTTTCTTTTCTGTAAAACATATTTTAAATATAAACATTCAAATATATACATAGATTTGTTTATAATGTTCCATTATGGTTTGACTAAAGGTAAACATTTCTGAAGCCTTTCCTGATACAATTCAAATTGCTATCATGAAAAATATATTCATTTTAGAATTTCTTTAGATATGTTTATAATTAAACTATTTATTTTATTATTTATATTTCATTTTCACTATTCTTCATTAGTTGGTTGTTTTTTTCCAGCTGGCCACTTGTGGGCCTGCTGGTTTCTGTACACTTTGCTGGTGAAACTGAATTCAAACTCTTTTCCAAAAGTTTTGAACCCTTTTCCAAAGGTTCTGCTGGTGAAACTGGATTGAAACTCTTTCCCAAAAGTTTTGAACCCTTTCTCAAAGGCTTGGGGCCCTTTTCCAAAGGCTCTTGTTTTGCTTTTGTGCCCTTTTCCAAAGGCTTTTTGTGGTGCAGCCCTTTTCCAAAGGCTCTTGTTTTGCTTTGGTGGCTTTGGTGCCCTTTTCCAAAGGCTTTTTGTGGTGCAGCCCTTTTCCAAAGGCATGGCATGGCTCAGGTCTTTTCCTAAACCTTTTGGAGGCTGCCTTTTCCAAAGCTTTTACCTTTTAAATTTCAAGGTAAGCCTCCACTGCCTCAGCAAAGTCACTGAAAACCATGCTTTGAGGCATATCACCATGCCTGCACCACTTTGTGCAGATGGCAAAAACCATCAAGCCACCTTGCAAGCACTCCTGGGCCACCTCTGGTGAATCATCAAAAATCACAGAGGCCCCAAGGTACTTGCAGACTTCCTTTTTTCCCCCTGGACCTGTCCTTTTCCAAGTGCAGTGAACTTTCAACTGCTCGAACAGGTCCTTGGGAAGGAAGTCCCTGGCATCTTTCTTGACCTGCCTTTCCCTTTTTTCACTTTCCACATAGCTCACTATGTGGACCTCTTTGGTGGCCTTGACCAGCCCCCTTAAGGCCTTGATGTGGCTTTCTGGCACCATGTCCCTGACCTCAAGGGTATGGTGCCAGTCCACCACACAGATGGCCTTCTCCTCTTTGCCCTTTTCCAAAGGCTTTTCTGCTGGGACCAGCTTTGCTTTGGGAGGGTTTTTGGCAGCTGGCTTCAAAACCACTCCCTGGGGGTCCTTTTCCAAAGACTTCTTTTCTGTTTTGGTGCCCTTTTCCAAAGACACATCTTGCTCCTGCTTTGTTTTCTTCCCCTTTTCCAAAGGGAGTTCCTCCTCCTCCTCCTTTTCCATAAGCAGTTCCTTTTGGCCATGCTTGGCCCTCCTTCCCCTTCTGATTGTGCCCTCAGCCTCAGCCTTTTCCAAAGCTGGCTCATCACCTTTTGCTTTTTCCAAAGCACTTCCTGCTGCCTTTTCCAAAGCAGCTTTTTTGGTGGACTTGGACCTCTGCTTCTTTTTTTTGCCCCTGTAGTTCACATTGGTGGAAGAAGAGGCCTCTTCTGCCTCTTCTTTCTCTTCTTCTTCTTCCCTTTTTTTCTTCATCTCTTCCAGTTTCTTTTTGGCTTTCTCTGCAGCCTTTTCCAAAGCTGCAGCTTGGGAGGCCAGGGTCTCCTCTGTGTCTGGGACAGCCTTGGTAAGGTTGTCCCATTGGAGATTCCTTCTGGCCTCCCTTCTGTTGGAATGGGTTGTGCCTGTGCCTGATGGCCTGTTCTTGCAGTTCAGGCCATAAAACCCATACCTGTTTGGCTCCCCCCAGTCCTGCCAGTCTTCCCAGTCATCCCAGTCATCCCACTGGTTTGACATGGCAGCTGGGTTCTTTCAGCCAAGGCCTTTTCCAAAACCCAGGTCTTTTCCAAAACCTAGGTCTTTTCCAAAACCAAGGTCTTTTCCAAAACCAAGGTCTTTTCCAAAACCTAAGGCTTTTCCAAACCCAGTGAAAGGGTTGTTTTAACCCTTGGATTCCCCAACCCCAACTACAAAAGTTTGTGTTGTTGCTGTGACCTAGTGAGTGTTAGTTGTTATGTTGCTTGTCCCGACCTATATGCTGCTGTGAGTTGTAGCTGTGAAATTGTTAGCAAAATTGTTATGTGTTGTAAGTGTGGTGTTTGCTGTGAGCCTGCTCTTAGCTGAGTTTAAAACAGCTGCAGAAACATAAAATGCATTGGAACTCAAAACTAACCGCCCCTTTTTCAAAGAGCACATAAGACATGCATGTTTTTTAGGTGCAAACAGTTTCTTACAACTTTATACAAGAACAAACCATGCATGTTTGACAACATGTTTGAAAACAGGCTTGGGTGCATAAATATATATATATGTCTATTGATATACACATACACACACATACATACATACACATACATACATACATACATACATACATACATACATACATACATACATACATACATACATACATACATACATACATACATACATACATACATACATACATACATAGTATACATATATACATATATATATACACATATATGCACATGTGGTATATTCCTATTTAAAAAACAGCTGTGGTTATAATATATATATATATAAATATGTGGGTAAAAAGTATATATTTTATTACTTAAGGGGGGTTGAAGTGGTATGTTTTTGGGTGACACCAGCCTAACCCCTCCTGGCCCCAGTGCCTTCTTGGATGCACTTTTTTCCTCAAGCAAAATTGGTCAGATCTAGGCTGGCCCCATGTTGGGGCTTGCCTTGCCAGACACTTCTCAGAAGCATGCCCTTTTCCAAAGGCAGCCACTTGCTTCAAAATTGCTGGAGCAGAGCACTTTTCCAAATGCTTGAGGTGCACATGCAGCATCTACCAGTTGGCATCCCATTCCTTGCAAAGTTTCTCCCTCAGGGCTATGGCCTCTGACTTTGTCAATGCTTCCTTTTCCAAAGAAGCCCAAATCTCATCAACCATTTGGCTGTGCCAATCTGGGCACCTAGCACCAGACACTTCCACAATCAGCTTCAACTTTCCACCTTTTTCTGTGGTGCCTGTCAAGTAAGATCTGGGTTTTTTCCAGGCCACTGTTTTCTTGATCTTGAGCCAAGGCTTTCTCTTCCCCTTTTCCAAAGAGGTTTTTGCATGGTTCTTCTTTTCTGTCTTGCCTGCATCTTTCTTGGGCCTTGCTTTCTCTACCTTTTCCAAAGCAGATGCAGGCCTTTTCAATGCCTTTTCCAAAGCAGATGCTGGCCTTTTCAATGGTTTTTTCCCATACCCCAAGGCAGCTTGCAAACCATCCTTTTCCAAAGATACCATTTGCCCAGGCCTTCTTCTGGCAATGCACATTGCAGCACCAGAGGAAGTGCCTGTTTTCTTTGGAGTGCCTGCATTGCTGTCTTCAAACATCTTGGGGAAACCTTTGCTATCCATGGAAACATCACTGTTTTCTTTTTTCAGCTTTCTATTTGAGTTTTCTGCTGCTCTTCCCTTTTCCAAAGGAAGTGCCACTGGTTTAGGTACCTTTTCCAAAGCATCTGGGATTTCCAGCAGCTTCAAACCTTGCTGCAGCAGTGAGAAATCATCTCTGCAGAGTTTGGCAGCAGCAGATGTGAGCCCATCTCTGCCCAGCTTCCTCACATGGAAGAGGATGCAAGAGATCCTTTCCATTCTCAGGTTAGCCCACACCTGGCCAGAGCTCGAGGTGCAATTGAGCTCTGGCCTCTCAGCCAGCAGGCTGATCAGTGCTGTCCTCAGAGGTTGAGGATGGACCTCTCCAGAAGGTTGTAGTTTCAGCACTGACTTCCAGAGCCCAATGGTGTGGACTAACCCTTTTGGGCAAGGGCAATTGGCTTTGGAGACATGCTCATAGCTGCCCAGGTTCTTCAAAACCAACACATTGTCTGCCAATACTTTGTATAGCAGACCTGAATCGATGTAAGGTTTTGGAAAGTGTCTGGCACCACCTTTTCCTGTGCCTTTTCCAAAGCCTTCATCGCCTTTTCCACAGCCTTCAGCTTGGCCTTTTCCAAAGCCTTCACTTTTGCCTTTTCTAAAGCCTTCACCTTGGCCTTTTCCAAAGCCTTCACTTCCACAGATGTCACTTTTGCCTTTTCCAAAGCTTTCCATTTTTGATGTGTGTATATATATTTATTGTATGTTGATTTCTATATGTTTGAGCTACAAACAGCTGCAGAAACATATGAAAAAAACATGTGCAGCAGCAGCAAACTTGCTACTAGACAGGCCTGGAAAAACACCAAAAAAATCAAAAGAAAAGCATCCATCCAAAACAAGCAAAATCAAAAAGGAAATTCCTGCCAAATTGCCTCCAAGTCATGATTTTTCCCTTTTGATTTTACCTCTTCAAAAAAAAATCAATTTAAAAATCATAGGGGCTAATTGATTGTAATCAAAAGGCGATGCTCAGGGCAGGAGCAGGCGATCGATGTGGAAGAGGACGATCTCCGGACTCAGGTTCAAGACCTATTGGGGAAATGCCTTCGCAAGACAGAAGCAGCGATCGACATCCCGAGCGAAGAGGAAGAGGCCATGGACGAGAGCACCGAGCGATTGGCAAAAAGACCTCGGTCCTTCGATCAGTCCTTATCTGGTGGCAAGTGATCATTGGCTGCGGTGACCCTGTTCAATGGAAAGAGTCCCGTGTGCCAGATCCCATGAGCCTTGGAAGAGCTAGACAACAAGTTGAGGCCTACGACCTTCAGTGCGATGGTCGTGCAGCATGCTTGAGTGGAAGCTCTGAAATTCCATGGCCACATTCACGAACATACAATCACCAGCAATGCATTTTTCCATTCATGGCTATTCATGAAGCCTACGTGATGGCAATGCAAGCAGGATCAACTTTGACCTATCCAACACAGCTTTTGATCTCCTCCTCTGTATCTTCCGTGGCAGCTACACCACCGAGAATCAGCAATAAGAAGGAAAGAGGAGTTTGTTTTTCTACTGAGATTGAGGTTTTTCTCTGCATTGAAAACAATGAGATTGAGCATGTGACGAGGAAAAACTTTTCACTTGAAGGACTCCAAGAATGGAAGACAAAGCCATGGAGACTCAAGCCAAACCAACTCACCCATGAAAAGGTATGCCATTATCCTGAACAAAGTGGACCGTATGATTCTGCTGCATTTCATGGACGTGTATACCAACAAGACATACCTGATGCATTTGGAAATCACAACCCACTTGAGGAGCAGCCAGATTTTGTGCAGGATTTGGCACAGGCTCTACAAACAAGGGGAACTGTTGGAAACCAAGATGCAGAACAATTCTTTTACATCATGACATGGTTTTTACATGGACAACGTCACAGAGTTTGTCATCGACCCCGGCAACTCCGCCTTGACACCAACTACATGCAGTGGGCTGAACGGATTCGAGATGCATGGCAAGACAGACTTCAACTGGGAGTTGAAACATATTGCAAAATCATCAAACCAAACCCACCTGCTCAATCAGGCGAGACACACATTGCCCATGTGATCATTTATCAGGAACCTCAACAAGAAGAAAGACATGGATTGATTTCTTGCGTCTATGGAACTGGATGGGATGTTTTCATTCACCGTGTTGCGCACTGCCTTCCACAGCACATTCATCGACAACAATGTATTGTGGCTGCAGATGTTCCCAATGATCTTCTTCAACAGCGAATTGAAGTTGTTTATCAAAGGCAACACATACGCAATCATCCATACCGCCCCACAGCTCTTGATGATGGTGCTTCAATTGTAGTTTATGTACTTGAACCGACACCTACGAGAGCAACTGCAAGACCTGCTACTGATGACAGCCCACAACAACAACCTGCTCAAGGCAGAACTGTCAGCCGGAGTAGATCTCCCCGACGTAGTGGTGATGAAACATCACTATTGGCACACAGACCACAACCAATGCAACCAATGCTACGGATTAGTGAGAATTCTGATGTAGCTGAACAAGAGGGAGCTGCTGACATTATTGTTGATGCTGAATCAAGTAGCAGTGTATCAGAGCATGACATTGACATCGACTCACCCAGTTCGTCAGGACAGTCTTATGCCAGTGACATTCAGTCACACTACATGCACATGTTCCGGCTCAACAGTCCGTTGATCAGCAGAAGGATCAGAACAGACACATGGGCCCAGATGCACAGTAGCATTCGGTATGAGCTTGGCCTTTCACGACATGATGTTCAACATATCCATCCAGTGCACAATCGACCTTTGGACCTCCAAGCTGCGAACACATTGGTTGTGATCGTGCATCAACCAACTGATTTACAGCCTGGAGACACTCGGAAGCTTGTTCTCCTCGACATTGTCTTCCATGAACATCATGCAGCAGAGACCAGCACGCACCGATATGCACATGCCTTACGAGGAGAAATCACCAGAAGACTGATCCTGGAAGATCTCAGACTACAAACTTTCTGTCAACGTGCCAGGAACAAGTGCATAGTGAAATTGAATGACCAAATTCTTGGACAAAACCACCATGCTCCCTTCACACTCCAACATGGCGATTACATCCGAATTGATTTATCTCCATTGCCTGGAGTTGATATCCCAACCAGAGTTGTTGCGCGATGCTTGAGGGATGGCTTTTCTTTTCGATCTATTCGAAGGATCTATGCTGAGGCTGACACTGATTTTGAATGGGCAACTGTGCAACTTTCAACAGATGCCACAGCGCTTCTTCAATTGGGCACACAACTTGGAAATTCAAGGCGCCAAACAGCTGGAGTGGTGGCTCATGCCCAGCGGCCTTGCTTTCCAGACAAGCCCAGCACGATCCTGCTTGATCAGTGCCTCCCACAAGCACCAGAGGTATTTGTTGATTTTTCCACAGTGGCATGGGCTGATACTGCGCTCCATCAAGTACCTCTGGATCTAATGGCACAAATACCAGCAGATCTTGACCTACCACAAGAGACCCTGGAAGAGCTCCAAACTTTGCAAAGCATCACTGAACATCCTGCACACAAAATATCATTTTATGTGGATGGATCCAAGATTCAACGTGGAGCAGTTGGAGCGGGCATCGTTTGTGTATGCGAAACACAACACCACAAGTTTTTAGCTGGATGTATGGCAAAGCGAGTGGATGGTGCGTCCCATGCGTTTGAAGGTGAACATGCGGCAATGACATGGGCACTTATTTGGGCTGTACATATCAGCGCATGGCACTGCCAAAAACATGCACACCTACCATTGACCTTCAGCTTCAACTTTGATGCCATGAACACTGGTAACCAGGCCAAGGGAACTTGGCGCACTCAGGCTCATCAACAATGGAAAAAGCTGATGCGATCATTAGTGCACATCCTGCAGCAGCGACATTCACAACATGACCTCCTGTGGGAACATATCAAAGCCCACACCAACCATCCTTACAATGAGTTTGCTGACCGCCTTGCGAAGTATGCTTCAAGATGTCCCGATGAAGTTGCAGGATGCGACAGTTGGCAACCATGGATGGATGATGACAAACAAATGACAGCTCTCCAATGGATTTGGTACCTAGAGCGTAGCCAACGCACTGACGTATGGGACATGCCCAAGTTTGAAGGGACTATCCTCTGCCATCAACTTGCTGCACCAATGAAGTGTCAGATGCCAGTGAAGTCAGTGAAATGCCAAGCTCAGCCACAGCTACCTCAACACCTAGTTGAAGTTGAGTTCACCATCGCTACTGCGAATGTCCTCACACTTGCTGAAGGTCCTGATCGAGCGATCCCACACAGAACTCGTCAGCGACTTCTTTTTGAGCAATTTCATGAAGCACAATGCCATGTTGTATGCTTGCAAGAGACGAGGCACAAAAGAATCACTGACAGGAGCAATGATCACTATCATATCATTGGACATCAAGCAACTCCAGCAGGACAAGATGGCATTCAAATGTGGATCTCAAAGAAGCTTCCCTTTTACAAGAATGGCCCCATCATCACACCGAAGCAGATCTTTGTCATTGACTCTGACTCTACATACATGATCACCAAATTGCAGATGCCCAGATGGAGATGTATCATTGTCACTGGACGCGCCCCTCATGCCGGACGTCCTGAACATGAAGGTGAACAATTCTGGGAGATCATTGCACGAAAATTGAGTCCATATCGACACGAATGGCCTATTTTCTTTGCAGGTGACACCAATGGTCACGTTGGCAATATCGTCACAGATGCAATTGGTGAACATGGTGCGACAAAGGAAAACTTGCCTGGTAGTTGCTTCCACCGATGGCTACTGGAACACCAATTGATGGCTCCGAGCACCTTTGCTGCCCACCATGTAGGAGATCAACAGGCTACATACATATCACCTGATTCTCAACATGAGAGACGCATTGACTATGTTGCAGTGCCGCAAGACCTGCCCTACACGTCACTGCAATCGTCCATTGACCTGAACATTGATCTCAGTCTCAATCGAACAGATCACCTTGTGGCGAAATGCTTGATTGCAATGACACGAACCTGCACTGATCATCACCGCCAGCAGAAGATTGACATGAAGTATCATCGACAAGAACTGCACTGCAAACTCCAAGAGCCCTCTATCCAATGGCAACTAGTGGACCGCCACGCCTTGCCGCCTTGGACACTTGACCCGCACATATCTGCGGAGATTCTCACACAGCAGACCCAGGGGTTTCATTAGTGAGATTGCACCACCAACTGCCATCAAGCGAAGGAAACATCATATTTCCTTGCAGACATGGGCGTTGGTCGATGCCAAGAAGGCAACGTTCAAGCAGCTCAAGCAGATGAAGCGCATCAGAAATCACACAATGCTTCATGCGACTTTTCTGGCATGGAAAGGATGTGATCGTACAGATGAATTTCACCCATGGATCAAACTTCATGATCATGCTACGGCCCTTGCGACTCAGAAGCTCAACAAACTCAGCCAACTTGTGACGAAAGCAGTGAAGGAAGAGGATGCTGCATTCTATCAACAATTAGCTGACGAAGCAGGACACACATATTCCCAGGCAGGCCTCACTGGGCTCTGGAAAAAGCTCAAAGCGGTCCTTCCCAAAAACAAGCTGAAGCAATCTGCAATGAGATATGATATCCAAGATGAGATGCTTCGGCACTTCGAGCAGCTGGAAGCTGGTAGCACTGTCCATGAGGATGAAGTTCTGCAAATCTGCCACAGCAACAACAGACAAGACCTTGCAGCTCGACCCAGGACACAATTCTTTGACATCACAGAGATGCCCACGCTCTATGAAGTGTAAGAAATGTGTCTAAAGCAAAAACCCAACAAATCACCAGGACCAGATGGAATACCGCCTGAATTCTTCAGGATGTCGGCACCATCCATAGCACCTGGACTTCACAACTTGATGATGAAATCAGTCCTCTCCAGCGTTGAACCCTGTCGATTTAAAGGTGGACACCTTCAGGCAATATGGAAGCAGAAAGGTTCCCCTGGCGATCCATCCACTTACAGGGGAATTTTGCTGGCGGACTCATATGCGAAAATCCAGCACGCATGGGTGCGTAGCAAATTGCTACCAACCTTGATGTGGAGACATGCGCGCGGCCAAATAGGCGGATTACCAGCCCAACAGACAGCGACAGCTATGCAAGTTTTGAGATTGCACGGAGGACAAGCCCGCCACCGCAAACTGTCCACAGCAGTCTTATTCATAGACTTGAAGGCGGCGTTCCATCATCTGCTGCGGGAACTGGTTTTCGTCAGAAGGCAATCACTGAAGCAGGAGTTCTTGGATCAGTACATTGACCCCAGAGACTTTGACAATGCAGCGATTGCCCACTTATTGGAAACGGCATGTCAGCAAACACCAGATGACATACCACCTGCCCTGCGTGAGTACCTGCATGACCTTCATCGAGGCACATGGTTCAAATTTGACCAATCAGGTCACAGAGCCACTGTGACAGCACGAGGAACCCGACCAGGTTCGCCCATAGCTGACATTGGATTCAATTTGCTGATGTCGCGTCTCATGGTGCAGATCGAGAGCAAGCTTGGTGAACTTTCCTTATATACAGCTGGACAGAAATGCATGCTTGTTGATGTGCCACCCATTAGCTGGGTGGATGACCTGGCAATACCTATTGCCAGTGTTGAACCATCAAACCTTCTGCCACTGTTGGAACAAGTCACATGTGCTGTTCATGACACGTTCCGAGAACATGGTCTCACGATGAATTTTGATGCGGGCAAGACAGAAGCAGTGGTCATGTTTCGAGGTGCTGGAGCGAACCAACAAAGGACAGCAACCTTTGACAAACCCACGCAACCATGTGTGATTGCTACAACAGACCATCATGTGCTCACTTTGCGGATTGTTGCATCATACCGGCACTTAGGTGCCAAATTTGCGATGGATGCTGAACTGAACCAAGAGGTCACCCAGAGGGCAGCGGCTGCAAGGAAAGCTTTTGAGGAGCTGAAACGACCTATCTTCAAAAACACAGCCATTGGAGTTCAGGGACGTCAACAGCTATATCACAGCCTTGTAGCATCACGTCTTCTCTATGGTAGCTCAGTTTGGGCTGATATATCAGCAGCCCAAGTTCAGCAGCTTGACACGGTCATGATTGACCACCATCGCAGAATCCATGATGAAGGTTTCTGGAAATCAGTGCGACTAAGCGATGAGGAGTTTGTTGCGAAGTCACAAATGATGCCATTCCGCATTCTATGGGCTCGCAATCGACTGGTATATCTACAAGCTTTGGGCAAACATGGACGTGAATTTCAAGTTGAGCTCCTGTTGCATGAATTTGATCGGAGGCGAGGATGGCTTTGGGAAGTTTGTGCTGACCTCCAATGGATGAACCAGCTTGTCGATTTGCCCATTGATGTCCCTAGCACTTGCGAAGATTGGAAAAACAGTCTCGTGCTCATCTCCAATTGCCAGCGATGGAAAACCCTTATTGGTTGTGCATGCCGAAGACATCTCATCCAAGAGCAGATCGCAGTTGAAGTCAAGCTACAGCACCAAGGCATTGTGAAGCTGCTTCGAGACCAAGGATGTGAAGTGATCATCCCTGAGGAATCTGATGAAACAGCCCACAGTAGATGCCATGGATGTGGACAATGTGAGAAGAAGTTTGCGACATACCATGCACTGGCCACCCACATGTACCAGAAACATGGGACAATGTCAATGGAAAGACCTTTTATTCAGTCCACAACATGCGCTGGGTGTTTGAAAGATTTCCACACGACATGGAGAGTACAGCAGCACCTCAGGTATCGGCCCAATGGATGTTGGGACAAGATCTACGGTGCAAGACTGCCTTCCACTCCTGTGACCATCACGTTGGCTCCACATTTGAAAGGTATCAAGAGATTGCCAGCCATTCGCAGGCAACATGGACCACTTCGACCAACCAGTGTGCAGCGTCAACGAGCATCCCTACGACAGCGGATCAGTGCAATGCGGGAGCAAGGAGCAGATGAATATGCATGGTGGTTTCCGTCAACAGCACCAGTACTCACTGAGAAAGCCTGCGAAGCATTCAACCAAGGTATCCGTGAATGGTGCGATGATCCTGCTGCCGAACACATCACATATCAAAATTTGATGTTTGGGAAGATTTTTGCACTTGGTATTCCGGACCTCCAGGGTGCTCGGATCTATATCCATTGGGCAGAGACGCAGTTCTATGACACATGGCCTGCTGACTTGGATCCTGACCGAGCTCTATGTCTGGACCGTGCAAATGAGTTGATGCTGGAGGACTTGCCAACGTGGCAGACTCGTCATGAGATGGCCCGGCTAACCCGACTCTGGGTCAACCTGCCTCCTGATGAGCCTGACATTCCACCACGCCAAGCACCAGCACAATCCCGCCCGTACTGCCGAACACATCCTATTCCTCGAGGATATGCAGACCTTCCGGAAGCAGAAAAAAGGCGGAATGCATGGGCTATGTATGGCAACAAAGTCCATCATGCACCGAGCTCCGAAGGGCCATATTTCATCATTCATCTCTATTCCGGGCGAAGAAGGGAAGGAGATTTTCAAGAATGGATGGAGAAGTATATCTGCGAAGGAGGGCATCACAATATCTACGTCCTGTCGATCGATACAGCTGTAGATCCTGCTATGAACATTCACTGCAGTTCTCTTTGGCGTTTCCTCATGGACGTGATTCAAAATGGCAGATGCCTTGGTATCTTGCTTGGGCCACCATGTGAAACATGGAGTGCGGCGAGACACCATCCTCTACTTGGACCCGATGATGCAATAATCCATGGACCCAGACCACTACGTCATGGAGAACATCTATGGGGCCTTGAAAAGCTCACGTGGGCTGAGCTACATCAGCTTCGCACTGGCAACATCCTCCTCCTTAAGGGGATACACCTTGCATGCGCTGCGGCTCTGAGAGGCACCCCGGCCTTTGTAGAACATCCGGCCCCGCCCTACGATGGCGAGATGGCCTCCATTTGGCGACTTGGGTTGCTAAAGATGCTCCAAAGGCCACCGAAGCGCCTTTTTTCCAAACTGACAATTCAGCAATTCCGGTTTGGCTCCCCTGGAGTCAAACCGACAACGCTAATGTACAGTAATGCAAGGTTAGGAGAAGCACTTGCCCTCTGTGAAGAACCCAACCCTATTCGGCCAACGAAGCACCTTCTCGGAAAAGAGAATGGTGAGTACAGAACGGCCTGTGCAAAGGAATATCCGGCGAAGCTTAACCAAGCCTTCGCGGTAGCCATTAAGGCCAAGCTGAGCCAATGGAGGATTGCAACATCCACTCCAACCCAGCTTGTCGACACCTTTGGCAAATTTTTGGCAGAGACATCTGCTGCTGCCAGCACAGAGTGCGGCCAGCGCATGCCTGACTACCAACCGAGGTAGCCTGGCAGCTGAATTCACATGACTAGCATGCCATGGCACGAGCGACGACGTTCAGCGGCCAAAAAAAAAAAAATGTGTGTGTGTGCAATATATGATTATATATATATATATAGACTATGTATATGAAATGTACTGTGTATGTGTGTGTGTGTACCTATATGAATATTTATATGTATACCTTACATGTGTATGTATTTATTTATATATACATATATATATATATATAGAGAGTATATTAATGTATAGAAGAATCAGATATGTTGAAACCCATTTTTTGTTGCTTAAAGTACCCCATTTGCAGCGCAGGTGGACCACATGTTGGCTCAGTTGCTGGCCGCTTGGATCTCTTCATTGGGGGTACTGAATTTGGATGAATGGAATCGGGGAAATCCAAGTACCTTCTCACAAGGCGGTACCCCCCAGTTATAAGTTGGTTTATAATCCCCATTATCTAATTCGATATATCCTCCACAAAGCCTAGGACCATAGGACTTATAAACCAACTTAGCTATCTAGGGGGCCCCACAGGAAGTATTTGGGCTATGATTTGGGGGGTTAAGTACCTTCCCAGAAAGTGTAAACCAACCATACTATGGGATAATGGTAGTATAATGGAACAATATATAGCCAACAATAATCAACAGTCAACCATATTATACATCTGGGTAAATCATAACGACCTCACTGTTCTCCATCACTATCATCATAGTTAGTAAGGGGAATCATAATACCCAAGATAGCCTTGTTTCAGGTTAGTGAATTATTATAACTTACCCAGATACATTGTAATGTCAAGCATGGTTTATTAATTATTTAGGGGGGTACTCCCCAAATAGTGGTAATCTAATACTCAAATGGTACCTACCCAATCAAACAGCGTAAGGGATTATTAATCCAGGGTTGCCATTATAGCTCAAAACCAACTATGTATTGTTGGATATTTTCATGGGTCATTAGTGGCTTTAATCTATACCATGGAATGTGAAATATCAAACAATAGGATACATCCAATAATTAATGAAATTAATTAATCTACAATTGATTTATCCATATACATGCGATATCATTGGAGATAACATGAAATATAATGGAACATATTAATAGATAAAATCGGAAATATGGTCATAGTGTAATATGCAATATACTTTCTGTGAAATAATAGCAATAATACATGGGACAGAATGGATGTAAGTATCAATTCTAAGAGTGGTTTGTTGCTGATATTATGATAATACATCCATTCATAATATCATGTATGTAACATGATACATGTATCTATTTATGCAACTGTCTTGGACATAATCCATGTATCTATGCTGGAATACACGGCCATCTTAGATAATTTATCGGATATTTCATGGGATACTACCATTGGATATTTCGTGGGTTTTTTTAGAGATAACATCTAGGCAAATTCTTTTGCTACCTCATTGTTCCCTCACTGGAAGAATGGTTGGGACCGGGATAACTATAGTAACTATCCCCAAATGACCGAACTATTCAGCTGAGTGAACTAGCCTCTGGTAAACATTCAAAAAACAATGGAAAATCACAATTTTTTAATGGATAAATCAACTATTTTGATTGCAATTTTCAATAGCTATGTTAAATTACCAAAGGGGATACGAAGTCCCAACACCCCAAGTCTGATTTCAGGAATTCTTTCATGGACCCTCCTCAAGTGACAATGGGTATGCGCTGTAGCTCTGTTAGACAGTTCCAAAACTCATATTGATAGAAGGATGTGATTATTCAAGCCACCAAAATGGGTAGCAGAACAAAGAAAAAATGAGCAACACAATTGGGAGATTCATCTCCTAAGATGGGTACCTGGGGAAGTATTGAACGAATCGAAACGACGTTTTCTTCATGGATGGGTCCAGCCTGTATGACGGAGTCAGCAATGATTCTGATGTAAGATTGAGGTTTCAGCAACTACCATGAGGATGGTTTGGTTTAGATGTATCCTTGAAACCCAGGATGAACAGAAACTGGAAAATTGCATGTCTGATATTCAGCTTGAACATGGACCCTACTTGGATGTTTCTTGAAATTGGGTTTGTTTTCTCTTACATGAATGGACGGGACTCATTTCATGAATTTTCCCCTCTGGCAAACTTCATCCACCGTAGGGGAACATTTTCAGCAGCGTAAACCTGGGTATGTTTCGGAGTTTATCCACGAGATGCTCTGGGGAAAGGACCTCCAACGCCTGGCATGAATGTAGATTTCACAAGCGTTTATAAAATTCATGAAATGAAATATTTCCCACCTAGCTACACTAAAGAAATCTGGTTGGTGGTTTGGAACATGAATTTTAATTTTCCAATCAGTTGGGAATTTCATACTGTCCCAGAGGGGTAGGTGACCACCAACCAGAAATAGTTTTTTTGTTTAAACCCGTCCCATCACCGCCATTTGCAGGCAATAAAAATGGTAAAATTTTGGATGGTCGAGTGCCCAACAAATCACCTAGACATACCCTCTGGTAAACATACAAAAAACGACATGGAAAATGGCCATCGAAAGTTCATGGATTTACCCAGCAACAAAAAATGGTGATGTTCCAAAGTTTTTGGTATGTTTACCCTAGACATACATACAGTTGCTTAAATGCAAAAATCCCAATTTGGATTTGTTTATCCCAACTATCTCATCATCAGAGTTCAGAATGAAAATTGCCATCATTCACCACTTTGGTTGCACCATACTTTCTACAAGGTGAGCCCCCTTTTAAGTCGGTTTAATCCCCTACTGGCTATAGTTAAGTTGTATATATCCCCAATAACCCAGGGGTTACCCAAGTTCCGTGCGTCATTTTTGTTCTCGAAAACAATGACCTCATCTTGCACCATTGTTTTCACCAACCTTATTCATCTTTAGAATCTATAGATATATTTACCAAAATCCATTGTTTGAAGTTTTAAACCATATTTATCCAACTAGCCTTATAACAGTTATATCTAACTTTTTGCATATCTACTATACTTTAATCTGTCATAAACCATACACGGTGGTGCCCCCCCAGTTATAAATGGGTTGTAATCTGATCAACTATATATATATCACCTATAAACCATAATTATTGGACTTATAAACCAACTTAGCTAACTATGGGGCACCACCCTATAGTTATTGAAGTTATTGGGATACACCTGTGGTTGACAAGTTGTTACGATCATCGCAGACGTCCCTGGCGCGCACCAAGGAGATGGGTTTCCCTTTGGAAGCTGCCGCTGCTGCGCTCTCCGCAAGCGGCACAGTGGCGGGGTGGCCTGGGGGCGTATGGGAAAAGAATGAAATCCTCACTTGAACAAATATGTGTGAAAATTTCACGTTTCTATCTATACTTCAGGATGATTATATGTGCATATCTTCATTGTCAAATTGTGGGTGTTTCAGCCAAGAAAGTAGACTGCCGTTTAGGAGTTGACTGCCATTTCGGTATGGGTCGGAAGTCATGACAAACCTGGAAAGTTTGTGTTTTCTTTCTCATGTTAGGTACCATCTGGTAATTTAACATAGCTATGGAAAATGGCCCAGTTATAGTTGATTTACCTCTGAAAAGTTGTAATTTTCAATAGTTATGTTAGTTTACCAGAGGGTATGGATCATCAAATTTTCTCGTTTTCGGGTCTGTACACCCGTCATGTTCCACGTTTCCCTTGTGCACGGCCATCCAGGAAGATGCGCTGGCGAAACTCTGTTGAGAAAAAACACCAGCAGTTGGCGCAGCGGGCAGGGAATAGCGACGTGACCTCTGGTGTTTTCAGGCCATGGTTTCAAAAATGCCCATCTGGTTGGTGGTTTGGAACATTTTTTCCATATATTGGGAATCATAATTCCAACTGTTCAGCTGACTAATATTGTTCAGAGGGGTTTAAAAATTCTGTGGCACACCTTCTTCACCCAACGGTCATCGCACTGGATCCGCCCTGATTGGAGCGATGGCGACAACCGAGGCATATGAAAGTGCGAAGATCGTAGCGGCTGTCAGCGCAGCGCTGTCCGAAGTCCGCACTGGACGAACAGCGAAGTCCCGGCAGAGCTAAAGGCGAAAAAAACGCATCAACGCGTCTTCGAATCAGCTCTTGCCTTTTTCAAAGCGCAAAGGCCTACCTAGCGCTTTGACCGACAGCCTCATCAATCGCATCGCTGTGGCGACGGCCTCTCACAGAGGCATCGTCGTCACAGAAAAAATAACAGACGACGAGATAGGCGCAGTGTTTGCCAAGCAGGTGAAGTCCATCGCGATGGGCGCTGACTTGGATGAGGAAGAGAAGTACAGCCTTTTTAGCCAACTCGGGTCATTTGATGTGCAAAAGGTTGGGTGAAGTGTGCACAAGGTGTCCTGCAGTTTTGTGTTTCGCCTCACCTTAGTGGGTATTGCTGTAAACCCACGGGTCATAGCTGACCTTCGCCCATTGAATTGGAACTTCAACTGGTGAATCATCTTCTGCTGCTGCTCTAATTCTTGGGGTTTTCAAACTGCGACATTCACTGTTGTTCACTCAACTGACTGTCAATTCCCATTTTTGCATTTGATCCTCTTTGCGCACACGAACCTTTACATTTTTGGTATTGATTTATCTGCCTTCTTTGCACTCAAGAGTACTAGTGGGTGAATTGCCCCTTCCAATTGTCATCTTGTATCGGCTGATGTGTCCATACTGAGATTCGGGCATGGGTCAATGGTCAATAGCATTACACCCCAAGCTTGATTGAGGTCTCGAGTCCCGAGGGACTCGAATCCGATCCAACGTTCATAGATCTAACACCTCCATTTATATGGTACTTTTCCCTTACATCCACCACGGTTTCTGGGGAGTTGTAGGGGCTGAACGGGGGAAGGGCTTATTCACCTTTGGCATGGCTACCAGGGGACCAAAACTCATTTTGCTCACCGTTTGATCTACCATTGGTCTGTCTGAAAACCGGGGGTAGCCGCGTAGCCCTAAATCTCAGGACCCATTTGTTGCAGTGACCACCGACCAGGGATACATCAACCAAATCCTTACTGGGGCGTTTTACGTAGGGTTGCTGGATGGGTTGCTGGGGGTTGCTGGGATGATGAAACTATTAGTGATGGATTGGATCATTCCCGAAAATTCCCTGCGTTTATCTTTTTTTTCACCAGTAAGAATTTCAGATAGTCTCCAAATTCCTCGAATTTGCTGCAATCTCCTCCGCAGCGCTTTGTTGTCTTAAGTGGTCCTGTGGAGCCGAAGAAAAGGGCGGCCCAGGCTGGGCATGGAGGTAGCCATGGAGCTTTCCCAATGGGGCTACCTCAGTAATCATCCATTTTATTTTCGGAATTTCCATTATAAACCATCCATTTTTGGGGTAGCCCAATTTTGGAACCCGCAATTTACTTTGTCAATCTTGGATGGCTATAAGATTTTAGTACTCGATGTTATTATTTTGTTTTGGCTACAAATGGCAGTAAATGAGTCATACATATTAACTTTTTTTCGTTTTGCAGTGTATTTTCTAGAACTTGGGTATTTAGCCAACAGTGGCAATTGATCCAAGAAGAAGCTGGATATAACCAAAAAATTGGGATGTTAACATAAACAAATCTGGGAAAGCATTGGGATGGGATGGGGTCCAGATACGGATTTCTACCAAAAGAGACCGCTTGCAGTTGCAGCAATTTATCTTGAGTATTGACACAGGAAGAATTTTGGACGTTTACCCTCTGGTAAACTAACATAACTATGGAAAATCGCAATTTTTAATGGGTAAATCTACTATAAATCACCATTTTCAATAGATTTTTGTATGTTTACCAGAGGGTATGAACCTGATTCCTGTGACATCCAAAAAGCCGAGGTTTTAGCAGATAGTCTATTTGCAACTCATCCTACCTATGTCTAAGGGAAACTTGGCGCTCCATGGGACCAGTGAAATTTGACATGTTCAACTTGGGGATTACATAAAATTAATAGGAACTAATGTGGATAAAATATGTCATAAACCATCCCCCAAATCACCATAAATAGGTAGTTTAAACCATTCCCAAAAGGGTGGTTGATGATTGCTTTACCCACATTATAGAGATTCAAATCTGATCAGCTTGGGGTATTTTACATATTTTACATGGAGCTCGACGTTGATGGAGAGTTTTGAAAAGGAGCTTCCTTCATTCCTTGAATTAAAAACGCGAACCTGCCTATACCATCGGATAGTTTTAAGGATACATGTTCAGTCTTTGCTACGTCCAACATGGAATAGGTGCAAACATTGACCCCAAAAATGTGCAAACAGTTGTTGTGGGTATAATTTATATAATGAAATTTCATGGAGCATCAGTTCATCTACACCTATATCCAGCATAGATCCTATAGATCCTAGTGAAGCCGCTAATTTTACACCAACTGACACCTATCCCTCCACGGGGCCCTTCCTACATGATTTATCCTCTGGGAATCAAACATGGCTTGGACAATCCGTTATTTATGGATGATTTTCCCATTCATACCTCCATTTCCAGGGGTCCATTGCCATGTTTGAATACTGGAGGGTAGAACCCATTGTGTCCCCATCAAATCCCATTATATGAGAATTAGATCGTTAAATCTCCATTAAGTGATGGTATCTCATTATATAAATCCCATTAAGTGATGTTAAAATCCTATCAAATCCCATCATATGATCGTAAAATCAATAAAACCCTATATAAATCCCATAACTGGATGGTAAAATCTCATGATAATCCAGTTCAGTGATGGTTACCCTCTGGTAAGTGTTTACAAAACTATGGAAAATCTCTATTTCATGGGTAAATCCAATAGCTTTTTGTATGTTTACCAGAGGATAAATCCCATTAAGCCACTGTAAAATCCCGTAAAATCCCATTAAGTCACTAGTAAATACCGTTTTTTCCCCATCAAGATGTGTCAACCTGAGGCTTCGCCCATGGCCGCCATGGCCGTGACGGCCGCCACGGCGTCGCGTGCCTCGTGTGCCTCGCGATGTCGCGCCGGTGCCGCGCTGGCCGTATCTCGGCAGGGTGTGAATCATTCAGGGACATGATCTGGGTATAATGAATGGGACATTTATGATACAATGTGAGGCCTCCAAGATAGCTAAGTTGGTGAACATAACTCCAATAACTATGGTTTATGGTACTTATAACTATAGTTACTGGGGCGAATCTAAACCAACTTATAACTGGGGGGCCTCACATTGTAGGATATGGACTATAATGGAAATATTATAACCTGGGTTATAATACTACCTGGGTTATAATATAGTCATTTATTACAATATTAATATATATATATATATAATATATAATATATATATAATA
The DNA here is from genome assembly GCA_947184155.2 of Cladocopium goreaui. Classification (NCBI taxonomy): domain Eukaryota; class Dinophyceae; order Suessiales; family Symbiodiniaceae; genus Cladocopium; species Cladocopium goreaui. The sequence goes on from CAMXCT020000944.1 coordinate 24,289, forward strand.
TATAATATATATAATATATATAATATATATATATATATAAGTAATGACAATATGGGGTATAAAATATAATCATTACTTTCCATAATGAATGGGATATAGGACATTTATGATCTGGTTGGTGGTTTGGAACAGGGGTGGACCCGTGCGGGCTAAACTTGGGAGCTTTGGTTTACTTTGCAATGGCCTGGGATGCACCTGGTACCACTGATTTGTTTTCACCTTCTTGGGACACATTGACCAGAGGTTGCAAGATTTCACTGGTTCTGGACGGGATTTTTCATACTCAGGAATCCATCTATGCTGTTTCTGTGCCTGATGGCCGGCAGATCAAACTGATTGGGGCAATTGACAATGGGGTTCAGGGTTGTCATCGCCTCACTGCCTTTGACGTGCTGTTCGACAAGGTAGGTGACAGGATTGAGTTGCTGATCACAGATGAAACTGTTGTGCTTGCCCATGGACTTCGCCCATCGACTGATTTGTTTCGGTGTGTTGAACTTTGCTCTGGGATTGCTTGCTCCTCAGTTGGACTTGCTGCTGCTGGGTTTCAACATGCTTGCTCTGTCGAGTTGCGCCCTGCTTTGGTTGGACTTCACCGTCTGTGCCATCCTGGCATTCCTGTCATCCAAGGGGACATCGCTGACTCCAGCTGTCTCAAAGCTGTTGCCCAGGCAGTTGAGCCTCCGTTTACCTTGATGGCTGGATTTTCGTGCCAACCCTTCTCAACTGGTGGTGCCCAGGCTGGTTCAGAAGATGATCGTTCTGCCACTGTCCCTGCCACGATGAAAGCCTGTCACTTGTTTCAGTGTCCTGTGCTGCTGATTGAAAACGTGACTCAAGCCCGCACTAACCAGTTTGTCCGGTCTTGTTTGCACCAGCTGGAGTCAAAGCTTGGGTATCGTTTGAGTGAGGTGTCACTGAAATTGGAGGATAACTGGTGTGCTCGTCGGTTTCGTTGGTGGTTGGTTGCTGTGCATCCTGCTTTGGGAGCCATCAACTTGTATGAGTGGCCCAAGAATCCGAGTCGTACCATTCGAGATGTCATGCCATTTGTCAAAGTTTGGTCCCCTGAAGTGCTTGCTGAGTTGCAGTTGACCCAACATGAGTGCACCCAGTTCACCTTAGATGGCTCGTCTTTGCGCAAGTACCTTGTACAGATGGATGGAAAACTACCGACCAGTCTCCACTCCAGTGGAAGCCAAGCATTCGACTGCCCCTGTGGTTGCCGATTAGCTTTCAGTGAGCACCTCATCCGACAGCGAGGCATTTATGCCCAGCTTTTGCAAATTCCTGTGACGGATGGAGTTCCTGTGTTCCGACATTTTCACCCCTGTGAGCTGGCACTGCTCAATGGTATGCCACCTCCACAAGCATGGTTGGAATTGCATGGAACCCCATTGCGCCTCTGTCTCAGTGCAATCGGCCAGTTAGCATCTCCAATGCAATCAGTGTGGGTAGGATCATGTATCATGCAACAGCTTCGAGCTTTGTTTGACATGCCCCCAATGAACCCGGTTGGAGTCTTGAATGAATTCAAAGGTTCTCTCCTGAAGTGTGCCAAAGACATGTTCCCTAGCATAGCTCCTGCCCCTGCGTGCCCAGATTGGACTTTGCTCACTTACCCCGATGGCACCACTGTGAGGGTTCAGGTTCAATCGCAGACCACCGTCATTGAGCTCTTCCAGGCTGAACTTGCCCTGTCCCAAGATGCCACTGCTGATCAATGGATAGATGCAAAGACTGGACTTCCCTTGGACTACTATGCCAAAGTTGCAGGGTTGAGTATTTTGGTGCAGGGTTCTCGACATGCTGTTGCGCGCTCGTCCACTGACATGGTCCCTACTGCTGTCCCCACCGTCCCCATCCCTTTGGACTTTGGTGAGTTTGATGACAACACTGGACTTGGTTCCCATCCCATGGACACGACTGGTGTCAGCCCTGAGGATAGTGCCAGGCCTTTTGTGGTCCCTGTGGATTCAGGTCCTCCCTCTGCTGGTGGTCCCTGTGCTGTTGATGTTGGCCATCCACATGCTCATGTCATGGACACGTTGCTCGGCCTCAGACACTTGACTGGAGTCCAACTTGCCAATTTGATCCCGCCGTTGGTCACTCGGCTTGAGACTTGTAGCATGTACCGCCAAGCCACTGTGCCTGTCACTTCCCGGCTTGCTGTCTTGTCAAATGAAGGTCCTGCCATGGGAGATGACGAGCTGTGTCTTCACTTGCGTGCTTGCCTGAAGTTGTGTTGCCGTACGGATGTGCAGCTTCTGGACCCGTTGCTTGCGACTGGTTGGTTGCAAGGTGGTGACGTCTCTGAAGTCAAGGTTTGGATGCAAGACTTTCCTGATCTTGCATGCATTGTGACTGCGGTGCATGTCCGTGGCCATTGGATACCGATTGTTTGGTCCTCGTCTCTTGCTGAAGTTCAGGTGTTGATGTGGGAACATGCTGATGTTGACGTGGACTGTTTGAACCCGCTCCATGGCTTGATCAGTGCTGCTTGGGGTAAACCTATGTTTACTGTTGCCTGCAGTCGTCGGTCCTTTTCCCCTGGGCGATGTGGTGCTGCTGCAGTTGCCTTTGTGTCTCACCGACTTCTTGGTCACAGCTTGCCGACCTCTGAAGCTGCGCTTGATGCCTTGCACAATGACCTGAAAGGTAGTTTTGCTGAAGCATGTCGTAGCGTTGCTGCACTGCCTAAGCCTTGGTGCTGGGGTTTGGGTGTGCCAGATGTTTTTGGCCTTGCAGCGGAATTGCTTGCCAAGCATGGTGTCCCAGTTGCACAAGCCAGTCTCCGTGCCAAACTTGTTGTCCAGACCCTTGGCAAAAGTGAAGTGCACAAGGCCTTGATGGGAGTTTCTCCTTGGAAGTCATTGAAGGCCTTGGCTAACATGCAATCCCCACCTTTGCAGATGGTGTTGCCCGATGAGCAAGCTCAGATGAATGCCGCCAAGCCAGCTAGCAAACCCAAAAAGGGTCCTGCTGCTCCGAAGACTGCCCCAGTCAAGCCAGCAGACCTTGACCCGACCAAGCTTGTGTTGGAGCATGGTACTTTTCGTGCCGGTAATGACGAACCAGTGGGCCAGATTCAATTTTCTGCCATTGGTCCGCTTGCCAGTGGGGTTGCCTTGGTGTCCTTTGCTGAAGCTGTCCCTTTTCTGCAATCAGGTCAGTTGTTGACGAATCATGGACTTGCCCTGTTGGTGCTGAATGCCCCTGTGGATTTCCAGACCCAATTGTCCTGGGCCACCATCCGTTTTGCAGCGCGTTGCAGTATGAATCAGGAGCCTATGCTGGTGTCCGGTCACCTTGTCCAACTTGGTCGTTGCCCTGTCTTCCAGTACCAAGCCAAAGATATCCCCAGCATCCCTGCCGTCGATGTTGCATGTGCCAGAGTGACTGTGGACCAAGATCAGTGGGATGGTTGCTGGGAGGACTTTGCTACCCGGCCAGTGAAACATGTTTTGTCGATGTTGCCAAGTTTGCACACCTGCCGTAATGGAAGTGATTGCCAATGTCCAGGTTGGCACCCCCAGCAAGACCAAACACATGATGCAGTCCTTGATGTGTTCCGTAGGCAGTTTTTCAATGATGCCAACAGACCGGTCAAATGGGACAAAGCTTCCCATTTTGCAGTGTTGTTCAGATACGTGAAAGCCTTGGAAACTCAGGTGCTTTGCTCCAGTGGCCTCCATGGGGTTTACATTGAGCCCAAGACCGAGGATGCCCTGAAACCCCACAGTGACTTTCAAGTTGTGTGGCTGCCCCAGATGGACTTCAGCACTATCACTCACAAAGCCAAATGTGAAGTTGATAGCCTTGGCATTGCTCGTGCTGGCAACCGATATGGTATCAGGGTCCATGTGAAAAACTTTCAAAGGGTTTTCACCAGTGCGAAGCCTGAAGCAGTGTACCTTGCCCCTGGCAGCCGCCTCACTTTTCAGTGCGGCCCTTGGCCTTTTGGTAGTGATCGCAAAGGCATAGCCAGAATCCTGAAAGCCAGTGGATGGGAATGCCGGCCATTGCAGCCCACACAGCATGTGCCTGGTGGATTGATGTGGACCATCCAATCTGTGATGGAACCCCCCATGCAAGTGCTTGCCATGCAACACGGCCAAGTCCTGATCACGAGCCAGGACGTCAAGCCAGCGCAGGTTGAACCAGATGCCCAGATTGTTGGCCAAGCCAAAACTTTGGAACTTTGCCGCGCTACCGACTCTGGCCCTGACCCTTGGCTCACTCAGGATCCCTGGTCCAAAGCAATTGCCCAAGCACCAGCGCCTCCGGTAGGACAGCCTGCTCCCCATGTCCTTCAGGAGATTGAAAGCCGCTTGGAACAGAGTTTGTTGGCAAAGTTGCCCACCGCCGACAAGATGGAAGTTGATGACCAGGATCATCGCTTGCAGCTGCTGGAGTCTCAGGTTCAGCAATTGGCTCATCGCCAAACGCACCTTGAGAGCACTGTTAATGATCATCACCAGCAGAACACGGCGCAGGTACAATCTCTCCAACAACAGATGAAGGTTCAGATCGATTTGCAGACTCAGCAGATGCAGTCGATGTTGACAGACCAAATGGCGCGGATTGAAACGATCTTAGCCAAGAAGCCCCGCACTGAGTGAAAACTCGGGAGCCCTGTAGCTTGGCCCAATTTTGCCAGGGTGACCCAGGGATTTTGCCGTCCCTTCCGGGCCTTTTTGACTTGCCTTTTGATTTTGACGATGTGCCGCATTGGTGAAGCTCGGGTGCCAGGACCCGACACTGAAACATGGTCGATTGGGGTTTGTAATCCCTCTGGATTGCAGGGTAAACACCATGTTCTTAGTGGAATCCCAGCCGATGTTGTGGCCATCAGCGAGACCCATTTGACAAAGATGGCTCGTCGCAACCTTGCTTTGTCATTCCGTTCATGCAATTCGAAGTTTAAGCACGTTTTGTCAGGAGCCCCCATGACTCCTCGTTCCACTGCATCCGATGCCGGCCAATGGGCAGGGGTTGCTTTCACCTCGGCCTATCCTTGCCGAAGCCTTGCTACACAGTGGCCTGTGGACTTGTATGAGACGGGACGTGTTCAGATTGGTGCTTTCTTCACCCCGTCCTCTTGGATTTCTGGTGCTGTGGTGTACGGGTATCCTGAAGGGCGATCCCACCCTCAAGCCCTTGCAAGGACTGAAGCCATTTTGGATTTTGCCTTTCAGCGATTGCTTGCACAGCCTGGGCCCCGTTTCTTTGCTGGCGATTGGAATTTCGCCCCTGAGAACCTTCAGATCACTGCGCAACTCACTGCGGCTGGTTGGCATGAAGTGCAAGACCTGTTCTGTTCCCGCACTGGTAAGTCTGTTGAAGCTACTTGCAAAGGGGTCACCCGGAAGGATCACCTTTGGCTCTCCCCTGAGCTTGCCTTGAGTTTCTTGGATTTGACCATTGATCACCAAGTCTTTGCGGACCATGCTGTGTTGATTGCCCGTTTTGCTGGTGGAGCTGCCCATCTCGAACGGTTCTCTTGGCCTTGCCCTAAGCCGGTCCCTTGGACTCAAGTGTCGCCCTTGGGCACTGCTGTGGATTTTGCGTTCCCTCTTGACCCTACCACTCAATATGCCGAGCTTTGGAAAACCAAAGAGCAACTTGCGCAGCAAAGCCTTGGCCGTGACTGGCTGCCTTGCATGTCTGGCCGTGCTGCACAGACCGCCCCCAAGAGAATTGTCGGTCGTATTGCTCCTCTTAAGCAAGGCCGTGAGCATGATGTGAAACCTGGTTTCTTTGGTTTCTCTGCGGTCCATGTGAAACAATTCAAGCAGCTGCGTCGCCTTCAAAACTATTGTCGGTGGGTTGATCAGCGTCAGTGTTTTGGACGAGGGGACAATGAGCATGGCATTGGGCTTTGGAATTCCATTTTGCGTGCGTCTGGTTTTGGATCTTCCTTTGCTGAGTGGTGGTTGTCACGCTGTTTTGTCAGTCCCCTTGACCCACATTGCATGCCTGTGTTCTGTCCTCCGTCTGCGGTTGCACACCAAATCTACGATGCTGTTTTGGCTGAAGTCCGTCTTTTGGAGCAACGATTGCAGTCTGCGCGCAGTGCTCATCGTAAGTTCCAGCATGACTGTGACCGACACTTGGTGTTCCGTGATGTGGCCCGGACCCCAGCGGAGCCGGTTGAATCCTTGTTGCATCGGGTCCGTGCTTCCGTTGCCGTTGTGGATGTGGATGAGTGTGCCATTGAGCTTGATAAGCCGGTTCAGCTCCTGGCTGACCAACCGTTGTGGATTGCTGGCAAAGTTTATGATGTTGTTCATGCTGACCATGACAAGATTTGGCTTGAGGACACTGCCGGCATTGAACCCCAGTCCCAATGTGTTCAAACACACTTGGTTGGTGATTTGCGTGCTCTTTTTGATGCCTTCCACGATCAATGGAAGCAGAGATGGTGCCGCCATGACCATGTTCCCTTTACACACTGGACAGAGTTGCTGGACTTTGCCAAACGGGTCATCCGACCTTGTCCCTTGCCTCATTTGCAAATTGATAGCACTCTTCTCCAAGCAGAAATCAGCCGGAAGAAGAAGCGAGCAGCTACTGGACTTGATGGAGTAAGTAGACAGGACTTGGTCGAAGCAGATCCTGCAGTCCTGGAAAGCATCACCCAGCTTTACCGCCGGGCCGAGCTTGATGGAACCTGGCCTGCCCAGCTGGTGGCTGGCAAAGTGCACTCCCTTGCCAAAACTGACTCTGCTTCGGCAGTTGGCGATTACAGGCCAATCACTATCTTTGGATTGCCCTATCGTGCATGGAGCAGTGCCCAATCAAGATACTTGCTCCAACATGCTGACTCCTGGGTTGATGACAGTGTTTTCGGCAATCGCCAAGGGCGTCAAGCTGCCGATCTATGGAGTTTCTTGCTCCTCCAAATCGAATCGGCCTATGCCTCAGGCACTGCAGTTGCGGGTATTTCGGCTGACCTTGAGAAGTGCTTCAATTGCATTCCCCGGTTTCCAGCCCTGTGCCTTGCTGTTTTGGTTGGGACTCCTGATGCAGTTACCACGGCATGGAGTGGAGCCTTGGCTAGCATGCGCCGCCACTTCAAGGTGCGTGACTCCTTTTCGACAGGGTTCTTGACTTCGACTGGTTTGGCTGAGGGTTGTGGTCTGTCGGTTTTTGGCATGCTTCTTGTGGATCATCTCTTTGCCTGTTGGATGAAATTCCAAACCCCTTCCATCAATTGCCTGACGTACGTTGATGATTGGCAGACTTTCACTGGTGATCCTACCATTGCTGTCCGGCAGCTTGAGATGATTGAACGCTTTGCAGGAATGGTGGATCTTACGGTTGACCGCAAGAAAACCTTTGGCTGGGCTACCTGCCCCAACTTGCGGAAACTCCTGCGCTCTGGGGGCATCACTGTTTTGCACCATGCTCGTGAGCTTGGGGGCCACCTTGGCATTTCCCGCCAGTACACCAATAAGACCATCACCCAACGCCTTGCTGACTTGGATGAATTTTGGGTCAAGTTGACTTCCAGCAAGGCGCGACATCATGCTAAAGTCTTCATGCTCCGTGCTGTTGCTTGGCCTCGCGGCTTGCATGCTGTGTCGAGTGCTCCTGTTGGTGACCAGATTTGGTTGGACTTACGTCGCAAAGCTGTCAAAGCGCTGTGCTGGCAGAGACCTGGTGTGAATCCCTCCGTGTTTCTTGGGTTGGTTGAGTGTGCTGTTGACCCCCAGTTTGTGGCCATCCTTTGGACTTTGCGTGCTGCACGCTCTCAGTTTAACCTTGATTTCTGGACTTCTAGTGTTGCTCCTTTGGCTTTTGGGGACATGGACTTGCCACCCAACGCTCCTGCTTCAGTTGTCTTGCAACGTGTTCAAGCTTTGGGGTTGGGTGTCACCAGGTTTGGCCTTCTGGTCGATCAATTTGGGGCATTTTGCCCGCATACTTGCAATAGTGCAGCTGTTGAACTTCGGCTTACTTGGGCGTGGCACCAGGTTGTGGCTCAGCGTGTTGCCCACCGTGGGGACTTTCATGGGCTTTGGCAAGTTGATGTTGCAACTACTCGACGTGCCCTCCTAGCCTTGCCGGTCGATGACCAAGCTTTGATTCGTCTTAGCCTTGCAGGTGGCCTTTTTACTGAAAGCTACAAGTCGAAATGGACTGATCAGACTGATGCTTGCCGTTGGTGTGGGCAGCCTGACCACTTGCGTCACAGGTATTGGGAGTGTCCTCAACACCATGACTTACGGATTGCCCTTGCCCCTGATGTTTCTGACCTGTTGGACTTTCTGCCGTCGGCGCTTTCCTTGCGTGGCTGGGCTCTCTTGCCTCCTACTTGGAATGATTGGATGCGCCTTTTGATGGACTTGCCCGATGTTCCTCCGCCACCTTCTGTTTCCCTGCGTCCTGACTGTTGGACTGACGTGTTCACCGATGGCTCCTGTCTTTGTCAATCCCAACCGCTCTATCGATGTGCTGCGTGGTCTGCCACTGTTGTTCCTCCTTCCTCTGCTGATTGGACTCCGGGTGGACTTGCTGTGCTGGGTGCTGCCTTCTTGCCGGGTCTGTGCCAAACTGCGTTCAGGGCTGAACTGTATGCTGTTGCTTACACGTTACATTGTGCAGCGACCTCAAGGACGCCAGTTCGAATTTGGACAGACTGTTTGGGTGTTATTACAAGGTTTTACCACCTTGTGCGTGGCCGAGTCAAGTTGAAGGTGAACCGCAGCAATGCAGATCTTTGGGCCTGGGTTTTACAGTCGGTTGACAGACTGGGCAGTGAGTTTGTGAGTTTGCACAAGGTGCCAGCCCATCGCACTCTGCAAAGTGCGCGCACCAAGCATGAGGCATGGCTGTTTTTCCATAACGATTATGCGGACAGAGCAGCACGACTGGCCAATCAGGCTCGTCCCGCTGGTTTCTGGGCGTTTTGGGAACAACATGTGCAGGCTACAATCACTGCTGAGAACTTGTTCCTACAGGTCCATCACCTTCACCTGGCGGTGGGAAAGCGTTTTGTGCAGAGCAGTGTCAATGTTTCCGGTGAACCTGCTCCTGTGGTCGTGAAGCCCACCAGGGAGTTTGTGCAACATTTTGATTTGGGCAACTGGCAGGGACAACTTCTGCCTACCATTGGAAGAACCTATGGGGATGAGATGATGCAAAAACTGTGTCGCTGGTTTCATGCTCGATTGGCCACTGACCATGCTGAATCGATGATCTGGGTATCGTTTACGCAACTTTACTTGGATTTTCAATTGACATGGAATCATCCTGGACCTCTCAAAGTACAGAAACAATGGGTGGACGTGACGCACCGTCCTTACCTTGCAGCAGAGCAGTTTTCATTTCGACAAAGGGTGCGATGGTTTCGGTTGTTTGTGAAGCATTTTTGGAAAGCTGCCAAGATTTCTGTGGCGATGGAGCAGTGTCGACCAAGGTCGGAGATCCTTCAGACATTCCTCCCTGCTGCATCGATACCTTGGGATAGGCGAGCCCTTGCTGAAGTTGAACGGTGGCTGGAGCAACATCTTTCAGCACCGTGTGTGCGCAGCGCGGACGCCTTGGTTAGTTTGCCTCTTGCTTCTGGGACAGGCAACATGCGGCTGTAACCGGTACAAAGGTACCTTGCTTGCCATCACAGTATGGTGTGTCTCGCTCCTGCCAACTGAGCAGACATCCGAACCGAAAATCTGGCGAAAATCTGGTGGTTTGGAACATTATTTTTTCATTTTTCCATATATTGGGAATAGTAAACCCAACTGACTTTCATATTTTTCAGAGGGGTTGAAACCACCAACCAGTGATAGGATATGGGGTATACTGGAAATAGTGGACAACGGAATGAAAAGGATATAATGCATAATGGATACAATGGAAATATAGTCATATAGTGAGATGGGAGAGAATGGGGATATAATGGAAATTTAGAAAGGTAGATCTGTCATCAATGTAGTGAATATGTATACTTGTGGGTGCTTATTACAATAGTTATAGCCATATGGGTATGTGTCAAATATATATATATATAATGTTTATATATATATATATTATAATAATATATATATATAATAATAATATATATATATGTATATTTAATGATATATATATATACATGTTTATTTAATGAGATATATATATATATATAATAAAATATAAATTATAATATATATATATATATAAGACTGAGGGGACCACAGATTTTAGTGTACTTTCAGTATGTTGGGCATCTATTTCTTGGGGTTACCCAATGACTTGACCCATATCAGGGGGCGATAGACTTTTCCCAAGCAGTGGTAGCAACTGTTTGGAGTCGCTGAGAGAGAGGGCTTTGTGGAAACCCGTTCCGCCAAACGAAGCACTCCTACACGCTGCTTCAGATGGCTCTGAACTGGCGTGGCTGCAAGAAACGAATCTTTGATGGTCGAAACTACTCGGTTACTCGATCCCCTATTATTATTTTGGGGTTATTGATGGGTTATTATTTGGAGTTAGTTGGGGTTATGAAGTTGTAATAAACCCGTGTAAGTTGGGATGTTGGGCCCCTGGGCCCCCATAACTATGGGTACATAACCCCTGAGTAGGCTTTGCATAGACACCCATCCATTCATGGAAATCAGAATGTCACTTATAAGGAAACACAGAGGACAGAGGAATCATGGCTGCGTAGGCAAACCCCCACACCCCGTAGGGTCGCATAGTAGGTTCCCCTTTCAAGAGCTTAATCTCTTACTGATCACTCAAGCATCAAGCTCATGGTTTCAGAAAATTACCCAGAGAAATGCAATGTCAAATTTACAGCAAGGTCAATGTGCCTTAAAACCATCCGTAAAAGCCGCCCCGTCTCAATATCGGGTTTATCCAATGAAAAATCGATGACCTCATGCATCTGTACCTCACGAATCAGAATCTCAGACCCTGAAAATCCCAAATTCTGTTGGTGAAACAATGTTCGTTTGTGAAAGCCACACGAAAAATCGCCCAGGTTTCTCAGTTGAGGCCGCTGATGGGACATGAAGTTTGCTGGAAGAATCTATGAGGTTCCCAAATAGTTATAGACCCTCTGGCACCTGGAACATCGCTATGTTTTACACATACTCGAAGCGTAAACTCTCAGCAAATCATGTTGGACTGCATCAATCTATTGTGTGATGGGGCTTAACCTGCAAACATGCTGGTTCACATCAGAAAAGCATACAAAAGCTGTATCTTAACCTTCGATACTGGGACACAACCATCAACATGTTTGCAAACCCCACAGTCATGGAGGATGGTTTTATCAGGGTGTCTAGACACCAGGGGTCATGGGGTATCTTTCCAGGCGCCTGTCCGCTTGGGAGGCATTGGTGGGAAGCTGAATGGGGCCCGTGGGACCCCGCCCTTTTGGGGATGGCAAGGCTGACCTATTTTGAAAGTTTGGGTTGATTAGGGGGATATAATGAGTTACTGATACTGGGTTTATAAACCAACTATAACCAACTCATAATTGGAGGACCTCTAGTTGTGTATTGGATGCTACTCGTTATTACTCGTTTCTTCCAAGCGACAGGGAAGATATCCGGATCAATCTTAATATGTCAAAACCCTCATGTTGATCAAATGTTAATGATGAAATCCCAAGCTCTTGGCGAGTCAACGGTGTTTCTTGTGAAATCACCATGTTTTCCGGTGAAAAATCGCTATTTTGGCTGCTTCAATCACCATTTTCTCCAGGTGAATTCACCATGTTTGGTGAGTTTCTTCCCCCGACCTCCCGAAAAATCCCCAGATGCCATGGATCCTAGGCCCCTAGTCGTGGACCTTGGCGACCTGTCCGCTGTTACACCTCGGTTTCTTGGAGCGTCCGACGGATGCCGCTGGGAAATCTGCGGCTGGTGGTTTGGAACATGAATTTTCCTGGTTAATCTATGGTTAATCTATGGTTAATCTATGGTTAATAATTGGAATAACAATGGGATACTGGTTGGTGGTGACTGGAACCATGGAAGTTTGAATGACTTTCCAGAAACAGTTGGGAATGGAAAACCATCACTGACGAACTCACTCCATCATTTTTCAGAGGGCTAGGTCGCTAGGTATACCACCAACCAGAATAGGAAATAGGTGATTGAACCAAGGAAAATGGGGACTTCATGGGATTTGTAATGATTTATAGCTGATCTAAGTCGAAACCCTAGGAGCCTACGTTGGATGTGTGGGCCCCACGAATCGGATCCGTGGTTTGTAATCATTTTGTTTCATCCATATAATCCCTATATAGGTGGGAATATTCCGTATATATGACTGGCAATATAATCCATTTACATCCATTTACTAAATGGGCTATAATCCATTTTGATTGAATATAGATATAAATTGTGATATATTGTGTATATTATATATATTATATGATAGTGCAGACATTCTAGGATAGATTGCTATAAGTCAAAACCCTAGGGCCCGGATGGTACCCCCAAATGCCTGAGACTTTGGCATGTTTATTCCACCATTCATATGGCAATAATAGGTTTTGACCCATCCCCATCAGTTGGATATGATAGTTGAGGCATTGAAAAATGGTAAACATACCGTAGTTGATGGGTTATTACAGGAAATTAATATTACCTGGGTTATTGGGAAATATTCTAACCTTGTTGGTGGTTTGGAACATTTTTTCCATATATTGGGAATAATCATCCCAACTGACTAATATTTTTCAGAGGGATTGAAACCACCAACCAGATAATCCATAGTTGGGAAACCTGTCAACAAATACGTATAACAAGATGGGATGGGTATTTTCATGGATGAGCTATGACTGGGAATATCTCGACTGATTGCGTCAATTTCACCAACAACTTGATGGGAAATTATAGTTGATGTCATAGTTGGTTTACTTCAGTAGGTTGTTTTGTTTCTGTTGGTAGATATATCATTTATTATCATGGTATATCTATACTATATATATATATATACAAATATATATATATATACCATCTGGTTATTTAACATAGCTAACTGGGAAATCACAATTTTTAAGTTCGGTAAACCATCTATTTCTATGGGCCATGGCTTCCATGGCGAACTGTCAGTCATAACCAGAGGGTATATTACTCTAATAGAGTTTGCTGGGATTTATGAACCAACAAGCATGACAGGAAGGCATCGGGATGCAGGGGACACCATCTTGTAAGTGCTTAACCATTGGCGAAAATGCTCCCCTAGATGGTATTCCCCAAACAATTTCTTTAGTGTGAGTTGTAAATGTGGGTAATTGGTTTTTATCCATGGAGAATTGGAGACTAGTAACCATGCTTATGATTATGATCCATTTTTTTGGTCACTTATGAAGGGGATTCGTCCCAGAAGTGTGCAGTTTTTTTCTGATTTGTGGTTTACTAGGTCAATCTTACATGGATACTTTAATCCTGTAGTCTTTTGGTAAATGGGAATATCTACTAACCAGCAAAGAATTTATTTTTTTGCCAGGTATCTAAGATTGGCAATGTTTATTACAAGTGAATCTATAGTCCACCATCACAATACCCAGAAGTCATTGGATATCAGTAGTAAAACGGTGATGTTTTCCACCCATATTTGGATAACGATGTTCCACCGCTTGGGATGGCTAGTTGAACCAGCTCAACATGACGGGCTGAAAAATCCGTGAACATTTCCATATTGAAGCTTTTTTTGGGGGTTCCTAAAAAAGGGGTACCCCTTGGTAAACATACAAAAAGCTATTGAAAATGGCCAGTTGTAGTGGATTTACCCATTAAAAACCAACTAGGATTTACCAACTAGGATTTACCAACTAGGATTTACCAACTTCTACCTCCAGGATCACCATAGCTACCCTCAATTTAACATAGCGAAATGGAAAATCACCATCTTTAAGTTCGGTAAATCAGTCATCATCCATTTTTGCAGGATTTTCCATGAAACCATCCAGCGTGTTTGGGGTACCCACATGGAAACCTCCATATAGATCGTCTAATGTTGGAATTTGTACAATGCCCAAATGAGCCAAAAAAAGGGGGGTTAATTGACAGTAGTATTGTGCGATCCTTCGTTCAGAATTCCAGGCACCGCCGCAGCTATTTCGGATGTTTTTGGTAATTTTGGAATGTGCCATTTAGTTGGGGAACGACCCTTTGAACGACATCTAGAACGACATTGGAACGACCTTCTAATTATACGTATATAAGTTATATAAGTATATATTTACATATATTTATATACAGGTCTAGATGCATTTAGAACAAATCAGCAGCCAAATTACACCCGGAACCACCCTAAATGCATTTTTTGGGGCTGGCAAATTGCATCTGGCACGGTCTTTGTAATCTCTGCAACGAGACCCTAGCCTGAGCGGTTTCCCTCTAGAACCATGTCTTTACGAGCCCAGACTCTTCCCCGTGCTGTGCCACCAATGCACGTGTATTCAAGGGTCATTATTTAGCCATTTTTCTCGGCTCCCAAACGACCTCTGAACGACCTCTGAACGACATCAGGATATCAGTCAGAATGACCAATTGCCCACAAAAACCCGGAGACCGCAGACCATTCATCCCATGTGCGTTGCGTTCCAAGTCATTGACCTGATAGCAATTTGTTCCACAGATGGGTTAATTTTCCCAGCAACACTGTCAAACTTTTCTGCCATGTTGCAAAATGGCCCCGCCATGGGATTGTGAAAAAGATGCTGTTCCCTGAAAAAGAAACTGCTGAACGAAACTTTCTCTACGGATATGATGTAGCTGAAAGCAGCTCTGATGTAGATGCAACAAGCTCTAGTTCAAACAGTTCAGAATCAAGCGCCGAGACATAAGTATGAAGACCGCCGCTTGGAAATCACATGATTTGCTTTTGGGATAAGGATTTACATACCAGTTTTTTTTTCCAGCTCAAATGCCATTCTAGTTCTTCCCGGCTTCACAGCACGAGACATTTTGGTTTGCAACAAACACCCCCTGCGATGAGAAAATCTTGGACCCGTTTGAATCAAGAGACGGCGATCAGTTGTGGCTCTTCGCAGACGCTGATCATGTTGTCCTCGTAGGTCCAAACACATATCATCTACTTAATGCTTTCAGTACTGTAAGCAGGCTGTCGTCGGTTTTTTTTCTCAAGTACTGAGTCGCAGAGGCCGTTGGTATCCCCATAGCCGAAGGCATCCCCATGCTGGCCTTGTTTGAACGACGGTACCCCCCTTTTAGGTGATCCACACAACTGAGGCGTTAAACTACAGCATTGGTTTACATCACTGGTTGGTGGTTTGGAACATGAATTTTCTGACTTTCCATTCAGTTGGTAATGTCATCATCCCAACTGACGAACTCATATTTTTCAGAGGGGTTGAAATACCGCCAACCAGTAATGTGGTTAATACCACCAACCAGCCCTGGACCTCCGAGGAATCCACAGACCATCGAAACCTCACGTCGTGGGTCCCCAGAAGATCTCCAGCGTTGTAGTGTTCCGAATTGGATGGATGGATAATAATGTAAACCGTGGATTAATAAACCCCTAGGCTGCTTAATTGGGAATGTACCATAAAAAAGTATCAAAATCATGACTATTGGGGAATACCACCCTTTTTTTCATAAACCATGGTTGAGCAAAATCCGGGGTTGACATTATGGGTTTCAAAAATCCACCGGTCAATCATGATTTTCTGGAATTGCCATAGATTTTTTGAATATGCCCTATCTCCAGACTAGGAAAGCATATCAAAACTTCCACAACTAGGAAATAAAGCGCCAACTTCCACGCAAGTTGCCGTCGCAGAGTTGTCTAGTCCAACCTTTCATGCTATGTGTTTTTCTCAAAAAAACGTGGATTTCGAAAACCGGCAGCATTACGATTTCCAGCAAATAGGGGGATCCGACCAATTCCAGATTTTTTTCCAGGGAAATCTACAGGAAACCTTTATATATGTGATTGGAAAAGCCAGTTTTCTGCAGATTTTCCCTCAAAGCAACCTCGTGAAGCAATGAACCTGGCCTGTGGTTGCAAACGTTCCACCTTCCAACTGACAGATATATATATATATATATATTTATATATTACGTATACACATACACACATCTGGGTAAATTACAACGACCCCACTGCGACCTCACTATAATCACACTTAGTAAGGGGAATCATCCCAAAAGGGCCTTAGTTCAGGTTAGTGAAATATTATAATTTACCCAGATATATGTATATATATATATATACCCTGCCACAAAAGGGGAGTTGGAAGGTTACTTTCTTCTTCTCGCCGATTCTCAGGGTCTTGACCACTGGAAAGTCTCTCAAGTGTGGTGATTTTTGCTTGGAGCAATGACCTCATTGGGAGCAAACCAACCATACTATGATTTGGGGGTTAAGTACCATACTATTTCAGGGTCTTAACCCCCTAGTATTTGTGATTTGGGGGTTAAGTACCTTCTCAGAAAGTGTAAACCAACCATACTATGGGATAAAGGTAGTATAATGGAACACTATATAGCCAACAATAATCAACAATCAACCATATTATACATCTGTGTAAATCATAACAACCTCACTGTTCTCCCTCATCATAGTTAGTAAGGGGAATCATCCCCAAGATAGCCTTATTTCAGTCAGGTTAGTGAATTATTATAATTTACCCAGATATAATATAAACTATGTATGACAATAGAACAATTAAGTTCATCAACTTTGTGTTGTTTTGATGATTTTGATGTGATGTTTTTCCATAAATGGATGAAGAACATAGTCATTGTGCTACCAGCAGGTACCCTTTTCTTCTTGGTCTTGGGATCCAGTGGATCTGATCATATTCCAGTTATGGAGGTGATAAAACCCCAACAAAAATTTGGAACGAAAACCTGGAAGCCATGGCTTACGTAGTATGGTTACTTATTTATATGGAAGTTTCCTAAAATACAGGTACCCCTAGCCATTTTTGCAGCAGGATTGTCCATGAAATAAACCATCCATTTTGGGTACCCCCATTTATGGAAACCCCAATATATCTTTTCTGGTTGGTGGTTTGGAAAATGTTTTATTTTTCCATTCAGTTGGGAATGTCATCATCCCAACTGACTTTCGCTCCATCATTTTTCACAGGGGTAGGTCAACCACCAACCAGTAATGAGTTACTGGGTTTATAAACCAACTATAACCAACTCATAATTGGAGGACCTCTAGCCAGATTATGGTATATCCCAGTAAATCCCATTAGATCCTTTTGATTCCTATTAAGTCACCATAAAATCCCCATTAAGCCATCATAAATGGAAACCCACATATATCTTACCCTCTGGTAAACATACAAAAAACTCATCATCCGTCACATGGCCCACAAATCATCGATGAAAATGCTGGCCAGAACAGCAGTGTTGTGTCTTTGGGCAGAGAATACTGAGCCGCTGGAAACATTGGCAGGGGCAGCAGGTGCTCGGTACAATGCAGTGATGCTGGGAAGGCCGGCGACATTTGCCGCTACCACCGACCTTGAGGATCAAGCTAGAAGGGCTGAGATGGAAGAAGAATTCAAGATTGAAGGAGCGCAGGTCAGTGGCATAGATTCAGTCACTTTCCAGAAGATTGAGAAGTCCTTGGAACATGTGGCAGAAGACGAAAAGAAGCAGTGCGTCGCGCTCAGGGCCTCACTCTGGAAAGCACTGTACACAGGCGGGGCCATTTTCCATAGCTTTTTGTATGTTTACCAGAAGATAAATCCCATTAAGTCACCATAAAATCCCATAAAACCCCATTAAGTCACCATAAATCCCAGTTAAGTGATGGTTAAGTCTACAGTTCTTGTAACTGGCCCAACCGTCACCCGTCCCACCCGTCCGTGTGTCTCCAGTTATCGGTGGTGGGTCACCTTGAGGTGGAGAAGAAAAGCCAGTCAGTTGCAGAGGCCATGGCCAATGGTCCAACAAAAGATGCCCAATTTACTAGTGATTAGTGATTAGTAATGGTGATTAGTGGTTAGTAATGGTTAGTAGTGGTGATGAGTGGTTAGTAAAGGTGATTAGATGGCCATGGCCATGGTCCAGTCTAGTTAGTGATGGTGATTAGTGCTTAGTAATGGTTAGTAATGGTTTGTAATTAGATGAAATTAGTGATTAATGGTGATTAGCAATGGTCCAACAAAAGATGGCCATGGCCATGGGAATAACATAGCGAACTGGAAAATGGACCATAGAAATAGTTGATTTAGCTAGTAAAAACATTGTCATTTGTAATGACTAACATAGCGAACGGGAAAATGGACCATACAAATAGTTGATTTAGCTAGTAAAAAAATTGTCATTTGTAATGACTAACATAGCGAACGGGAAAATGGGCCATACAAATAGTTGATTTAGCTAGTAAAAACATGGTCATTTGCAATGACTAACATAGCGAACTGGAAAATGGACCATAGAAATAGTTGATTTAGCTATTAAAGATGGGAACTTTCCATAGCTATAGCTATAGTTTCATAAAATCCCATGGTACCCTCTGGTAATTTAACTAGTTAGTAGTGGTTAGTAGTGGTGAGTAATGGTTAGTAGTGGTTAGTAATGGTGACTTTTCATGGGATTTTTCATGGGATTTACTGGGATATACCCTCTGGTAATTTGTTACATAGCTATTGAAAATGGACCATAGAAATAGATGATTTAAAGATTGTGATTTTCCAGTTCGCTATGTTAGTTTTCCAGAGGGTCATTTCGTAAAATCCCATGGTTTTTGTCCCAGTATCATCCCATGATTTTCCATGTTACCCCGAGATAAAGCCATATGATCAACCTACTATTCATAAGTGGAACAATGTGGTAAACCTATGAATAAACCATCCCCAAGTCATCACCATAGATAGGTGCCACTGTGGATGGAAGAAATCCTGCACCAGTTGGTAGTTGGTTTATTTCGCTATAATTCAATTATTTGCAGTGTTTCATAGTTACTTAGTAGTTACCAACTGGTGCAGGATTTCGCAACCATCCACAGTAGCTATGGTATAGATGGCCCAATTATAGATTATGTTCATTTATTTACCTATTAAACATGGTGATTTTCCAGTTCCCTATGTTAAATTGAGGGTAGCTAAGGTGATCCTGGAGCTAGTTGGTAAATCCTATGGTGTTACTAGTAACTGAGTGTTCAAGACAGTTACCACCACATATGCATCGCAGGAAATGCAAGTGGCTTATGATATATATATATATATATACACAATGTGAGGCCCCCCAGTTATAAGTTGGTTTATAAGTCCCAGTAACTATAGTTATAATACCATAAACCATAGTTATTGGAGTTATAAACCAACTTAGCTATCTTGGGGGCCTCACATTGTATAATTGTGGAGTTCCCATGCAAATAAAAAAGATACGGTCAAAACTCTGGTATACTACTTATGTAAGGAGAGTTCTCTTGTGTTTGGGAAGTGCACAAAACACTGTATTGATAGGCCCCCAAAAAAGCGACACAGAATCGTGCAAAATGTCCACACATGAAGTTGTCTTCATATAGTTGTGTACATGCAAGAGACGAAATTGGTGATTCCCCTGGCGATACCGTAGCGATACCCATTTGTTCAAAAAAGTAGCCCCAAACCACAAATCGATAGAGCCTGTCCTCCTTTCCGCTGCTGCCATCACTCCGAGCAGATGCCCACAACTTCCACCGATGAGCTTTTCAAAGCATCTCGACGAATGTTTTCGTCATACACTCCCGGTGGAAAGACGCTCGGCTTTCTGCAATTTCTTCAAGAGTGGGATGACCAGATCGCGCGGTGTGGAGCCTGCGTTGGGACTTCAAAGGGACCAGATCGCAGATACACCGAGGCCACTCCAGTGGTGATGTTCCTTTCCTCTCTTCATATTCACGTTGTATTGCCCATACCAAAGCAAAATAAGTCCCATTTGAGCAGTGCCTGAACACATGCTCGGTTAATTTTGACGTAGATCTTTTTGCTTTGGGTTTATTTATATATTTTACTCACTCAGATTATGAAATCATTCGCGGTGATCTGATTTTTTAGATTGAAGTTGTTCTCTGACATCTGGACTTTGCAGGGGAGCAGCAAGAAACAGCCAGCCAGTAGTAGGCGAATGACCAATTGAGAGCCAATCAGCGAGGGAGCACCGAATTAGGTTGAAGTGTTTAACCATGGGGAGCTTAGTACAAAACAAATGTTTAATTTGTTAGCCATGGTAAAAAGTGGTTCAATTTGATTGGTGCGTTTTTTTTCTTTTTTTTGGGGGGGGGGATGCCAGTTTGTTTAAGGTTCAATCGCAATGTTTGTTGGTGAATTGTCTTGGTCAAACTAGTTGAAACCAACATTTTCCTTTTGAAATCCAAATGTTTCAAGTTTAAACCCATATATGTGTTTGTCTGAAAATACAGTACCCCTAAATCCACTGGCTCATTACTTGATATTAATTGATATTAATTGTATAGTTTTAATTGTGATTTCATCTTAAATACATAATGATATTCTATTACATATATATATATATATACATACATGTTCTTATATTGTACCTAACGTAGTTTATCTGGCAGTATCCTATTCATTGACCATAAATGGCATCACCATTGACAAAGCGAATCTCCGCTTGAAGGTCCATGGACCTGGAGCCTGAAAATCCGAGACGCCTGGGAGCGCAGCGGGAACACGAGAACGGCGGGAACACTGGAGTTGTGCCGGTCCTGAAGTTGGGAGTACAGGACAGTATAATCAGGTATGATAGATACATGGATGAATGATATGGATGATATGGTTATAGTACAGGACATTTGGGGTACAGGACATTTTGGTTATAGTACAGTTATGATACATGGTTGATCGTACAGGACATTTGGGGTATGAAATGGTTAGATCGATAGATAGATGGATGGATGGATGGATAGATAGATAGATAGATGGACGGATAGATAGATAGATGGATAGATAGATAGATACATAGATAGATAGATAGATAGATAGTTAGATAGATAGATAGATGGATAGATGGAAAGATAGATAGATAGACAGACAGATAGACAGACAGAGACAGACAGATAGATGGATGGATGGATGAATGGATGGATGGATTGGTGGATGGATGGATAGATAGACAGACAGACAGATAGATAGACAGATAGATAGATGGATAGATAGATAGATAGGCAGACAGTTTTATAGATAGATTTTGATTTTTAATATAGATAGATAGCTTTATAGATAGATATTTTTTATAGATAGTTTTATATATAGTTTTTCAAGACAGATAGATGGATGGATGGAGGGTTGGATGGATAGATAGATCGATAGATAGATTGAAAGATGGATAGATTGATTGATAGATAGATCATTGGGTCTACAATAGGGTATCTATACCTTGTTGGTGGTTTTGGATCATTTTTTTATTTTCCATTTCATATATGGGATAATCCTTCCCATTGACTTTCATATTTTTCAAGATGTTTAAAACCACCAACCAGATAGAAATCTATAGGTAACGGAGTTTATACACCAATTTACAGCTGAGGAGGCTAACCACCTTGTGGTTCAGAGGGATACGTCAACCACCAACCAGAAAAAAACATCGCAATACTCGGTGTAGCTCGAGCTGAATGGGGGATGGATATAATCTGGATGAATGACCTCATATCCAAACATATGGTGATATCCTAATATCTGTGATAATATATATGCAATATATGGATGAATGATGAATGATGAATATATGGATAATATTTCTGGATATATGGCAATAGATGTAAAATCATATGAATTAGAATGACCTCACTGTGCTGTCACGGGGAACGATGGGAATTGGATTCGGGGAATCATCTCTGATGTTTTTGCTGTGTGGAAAGAATGTATAGGTGGCGGACGACACCACGAAAAAGGTGTCAGTGTCGCTCAAGACCCCCACGAAATCTACAAGGAAACTACAAGCGAAAAAGGTGTCAGTGTCGCTCAAGCGCTGAATCTACAAGCGAATCTACAAACGAAAACGGTGTCAGTGTCGCTCAAGACCTCCACGAACTCGGAAAGAAACCGCTTGACCCCTGGTATGCAGCTTGGACAAGGACGGGGATAGGTGGGTGAAACATATTGCGGACGGGGCCCTAGGTTTACCACCCCATGCTGGTTTCATATTGACATCTTTTATGACATGTTCTGCGGGAGATTCAACATGGGGGAGATCCAGCCGCATGCTGAGCCGCGAGCTCACTTGTAAATGAATTTGGGGGTCGGGTTAAAGTTAAAACCTTCACCCCCAAATGCGTAGAAAGGTTCTTGTTTAACTTTGGGGGCTTGGGGGTGGAGGTGTGTTCGCTCAAGGCTGCCATCGGTTCGCTCCTGTTCTCATGGCGGGCCGAAAGAAGGGAGAAGGCCTCACTTATTTCAGTTATTTTCAGGTTTGTGAATTACTTAAAAATTCAGTTTGAACTATTTGGTGGGGTCAGCAGCCTCCAAATGAAAATGGTGATTTTTCACCATCAAAAATGAAGAAAACATGGAGAGTGAAGCAACAGCGGAGTTGATCATGGATTTATAATGGCCAAGGTTTATATCACTTCGTTAACGATTGGGTTTATGATATATCTATATAGAAGTCTATACTGGTTGGTGGTTTTGGAACATTTTTTATTTTCCATTTCATATATGGGATAATCCTTCCCATTGACTTTCATATTTTTCAAGATGTTTAAAACCACCGACCAGATAGAAATCTATAGGTAACGGAGTTTATACACCAATTTACAGCTGAGGAGGCTAACCACCTTGTGGTCAGGAGGGAACTAAGGAGCTACGACTTGACTTTTCCAACCGCATGATCAATGGCCATTTCAGGAACCTAAATTGGAGGTACCGACCATGTATAAGGCCTATTTTTTAGGACTATGTAAGGGGAGATACACCCAATTGGCTTTATATGGTACTAACGTGCATCCATTTTAGGATCCTGGAATTCCCATTGACATGATAGAAAAGTCTTTTGTTTGCTCAAATCCTTGATTTGTTTGATACTTGATGCATGGTTGCCACCTATATGATATTCCGCTTTTTGGGGATAGATACCCCACTCTCAGACAATCACCATATGTTATATTTGATTATCTGCTTAATTTCTTGGTTAAAAGCTAATTAGCTGCTGGAAAATCAGCATGTTTATTATTTATAGTATCTATTTTTGCTGTTTTACGGTGTTTTGATGCATTTTGAGTATGTGATCCATAGATATTTCTATAACATCTATATTTATCCTTCAATTCATTGAAGGTTATCCCACTTAGAAAACATGGAGAGACCAAGGCTTTGCAGAGCTCTTGCGGGCGCTGAATCATTATGATCCGCAACAGGCCCTGCTGAGGGATTAATTCATTGGGAGATCTTCAGGGTCCAATTGATTGGAGGTACGTTTTTTGGGCCAAAATTTCTGGGGATATCCCTGAAAAGGCCTAAAAAACAGGCCTTTAAAAAATGGTGGATATGGTGGGTACCTCCAATCAATGGGATCTTGAAGATCTCCCATTGATTCATTGGGAGTTTCTTAAGTCATGGGGGATCCCCAGTCGTCACCGTGGTTGTTTCAATACTGAATCATGGTCATCCAGGACTGGGTGCTTTTCGGGGGTATCTTGACGGATTGGAAACCCCATATGGGAATATTACAGATAGGATCTATACCCTCTGGTAATTTGTGACATAGCTATTGAAAATGGCCATTTATAGTGGATTTACCTATTCACAATGGTGATTTTCCATAGTTATGTTAGCCTACCAGAGGGTAGGATCTATAAATTAGATACATCAACTAGATAAAATAGATAATGTAGACAGTATGTAGCCAATACAAACTGCGATTGTCCACTGGAAAAGTAGATTCGACCAACAAAATTTGGGATGTCTATATTGTTTGTATTATGTATGAATATATAAATGTATATATATAATTATATATATATATACACATCCATGCACACACCGTCTGACCAGAATATATGGGGGGCATGGGGTTGAATAGAGTGTTATCGACCCACCGCATTTACCCAAAATGTAGAATACCTCAAATAACATTTTAAAGAAAGGTACAATAATATACAAATATATACCATTATGATCAAACCTGGGATGCAGGGGTGCCAATTATTGGGAAAATCCAATGTGATTAACAAGAAAGAAGATGTTGATGAGGGAAACCCAATGCCCCAAACCATCCTTCATTGGGTTTTATTGAATTGGGTATATCATGGTATATCCTTATTTATTTAAATTATAAAGATTGTCTAAAACGATCCCCTAGTGGTTGGTTACTGGAAGGGTCTACTTTTGGTTTTGCAACATTGCAAGATGTCAAACAGTTTTGTACAGCCATTATTTCCTCTCTATCCCATCTATGTATCTCATACATACATTCATATTAAGGTTGTAATCCATCCACAAATTTACTAGACATGGATGATACAGACTGGCTCTAATAGAGGTGTATTCTTGGTCTACCTCATGACCTCATATTATCCATGCATGGTTGTGTTCCAATGGTAAACCTCCTTCAGTATGACTCCAAAACGAACCACTCCACAATCAAAGGCTTTTGGGCCAGCGCAGGCAAACCAAGCGCTTACACAACGGGATGATTTTGGGGTGCATCCCAGTAAGTGCCTATTGACCCATATACAACCCAGGTATATCCCATTTAAAAACGGAGCTGTAATGTGGTTGTTGTCCACTTAGCACCTGGGATCCATATCCAAACACTGTACATGTGTGATCTCGGATGCCACTGAGCACAGGGACATTGGCTGTTTCTAATCTTCGTTACCATCCGCTAGGACCCACCAACGTTGTGGCCACTGGCCTCACCATTCCTCACCATTCCCCAAACTGGCGATTCCACATGGATCCACAAATGGGATTGAGAATAAGATTGATCAACACTTTAACATATTTTAACATAAGATACTTTATCAGTTCTTAGCATTTTCTCATATTTTCTCATATTTTCTCCATCCAATGAATTCGGGGACCCAATAAATTGATCCGTTAGTACCGCATCCCGCATCCCCTATAGCCATTTATCACTCCAAAAGGCGCGGTCGGAGGATGGTCCAACCACCGCCAGGTGATTCGGCTCTTCGAACAACGTGAACCCAGAGCGGCCTTCAGTAACAGTGACGCCGTCCGCGAGTGCGCGGCTGCGCCTGGAACCAACTGGGCTGGGTAGGGTCAGATTTTGTTGAGTCCCCAGTTACTGGGGTTATTTCATGGCCTTACATTGAATAAGTGTTCATTGTTCCGAACTGGGGTCATGTTATCTATATAGCCTTTCTGTTTGATATCAGTGAATAAGTGAGGTGATCATGTGATCAGTGATCCTTGAAGTGCCAAAATTGAACAGCGCTTCAATCATCGCCTTTCGCTGGGCTGGTTTCTATCCCAAATCTCTTTCCACTTGCCTTCCAATCTGATTTCTTTGGAACTTTCTGTTTGAGGGCCACGTTGGTACAACGGGGGCCCTAGCTAGATCTAGCTAGTAAGATTGCTTTGAAACTCGGTGAAGGATTGGCTTTGTGCTATATCATGCTATATCTATAGTCATGATGTGTCTCAGAGGAGGTGGATCAGCGTGGCTACGCCATGCTACGCCCACTCCTGCAGCATTGGAATGGCACCAGCGGCACGGATTTTCAATCATTAACCATCATTAACCATCATTAATGATCCATTTTTAATAGGTAAACCATCTATTACTATACAATGTGAGGCCCCCGTTCGATAGCGTTCAGTTGGTGCACATATCACTCCAATTTCACTATGGTTTATGGTGCGCAAATAACGAACTAGTTACTGGGGTTTTTGTTAACCAACTTAGCTATCGAAAATCTACAGGAAACCATAGGATTGTATAGTAATAGATGGTTTACCTATTAAAATGGATCATTAATGATGGTTAATGATGGTTACAGGGTGGTGCCCCATAGTTAGCTAAGTTGGTTTGTAAGTCCAATAACTATAGTTTATAGGTGATCTATCTATAGTTAATGGGATTATAACCCATTTATAACTGGGGTGGCACCACCTTGTAATAGTGGTTAAACATTGCAGGATCAGTGGACGACAGGTACGTCCGCGCCCTGGTCCTGGCGAATCGTCTGGACTACGTGGACCTGGACGCCCTGCTGGGGCGACACTGGCGGGAGGTGCGACGGATTCCGCGGCCCATGGAACCGCCCGCCGTTTGGAATGCCCAGGGGATGGTGAAGTTGATACCCTCCGGTAAACATACAAAAAGCTATGGGAAATGGTGATTTAGTTCGTGGATTTTCCCATTAAAAAATGGTGGATCTTTCCATAGTTATGTTAGTTTACCAGAGGGTACTGCTTGGTTATGAATCATACCTTTAATTTTACACCGTTTGAATATGGGATATTTACCAAAAAATAGAGGTTTGATATGGTTTTTTCATATGGATGATTATCATATATTTTATATCATCTACATATGGAATTATATATATATATGTGTGTTTCGTTGTTGAATTACTTTCAATTTACCATCAAAGTGTAAACCAACCATACTATGGGATAATGGTAGTATAATGGAACAATATATAGCCAACAATGATCAACAATCAACCATATTATACATGCTGGATAAATTATAAGGACCTCACTGCCACCGAACCCTGGAATCATGGTGGTCATTATCGAATATAAATGGTTATAAGTTATAATCCATTCATAATGGTCATAATGATTATCCAATAAAATATCTATGGTTATCTATATGATACTATGGTTTATCCACATAAATGATAAATCAATGGAGGTACCATGAATATGTGGTTTATCCACAATAACTATGGTTTATTTATCCATGAATATGGTTTATCCACATAAATAAACTGGTTGGTGGTTTGGAATAGGATTTTTATCTTTCCATATATTGGGAATAGCAATCCCAACTGATTACTATTTTTCAGAGGGTTGAAACCACCATCCAGTATATGTGTGTTTTGTTTTTTTTTTGGGTGTGTGTTGTTTTTGGTAAAGAAGCTTTTTCAGTGATTCTCGGGTGATTTTAGCAAACATTGCACGATTGTTTTGCACATGTTGTGGTTCTTGAGTGTTTTTTGTGTGTTTTAACAACAGATTTTGCTGATTTTGCGGTGGTTCCAATCAATCGTTAAATAAAAAACGGATATGGATAGCGGAATTTACCAGCACCATGGGATTTAAGCAAGGCCAGTGGTGGTACAATGAGGATATTTCTAGAGATACAATGGGAATAATCTGGGTGAATTCTAACAACAAAACTATGGGATTTCACCAGCAAAAAACCATCAGTGTCTGTGTTTTTGCATGTTTTTAAATGGTTCAAACAACAACAGTGAGATAACTGGGCTACGATTTTTGGTAATGTAATGGCATTATCAAATTTCCACACGCTGGGATTGACAGTCAGAATTTCTGGGAACCACGGGTTTTCATGAATTTGGTTTTTGCCAATGGTAGATTAGCACATTTTTGGGTTACCAAATTATTTGTAGATTGAACGTTTAATCAAGAGTTTCAAAACTAGCTGATGTGGTTGGTGGTTTGGAACATGTTTTTTTCCATATATTGGGAATAATCATCCCAACTGACTTTCATATTTTTCAGATTTCTCAGAGGGGTAGGTCAACCACCAACCAGATGTGGTTTACCGAGATCAGAGAAGGTGACGTAGAATGAAATGCACTCACCTCAAAAAGGTGAACAGCATTCATGGTCACTGGTTTGACACATCAAGAGTCATAATGATGGGCACCCCTCTGGCAAGTTAACATAGCTATGAATAATCACTAATAATCACCATGTTTAGTCGGGAAATCATCTATACATGAAGCATTTTCCATAGCCAACTTTAAGTACCAGAGGGTAAAACCAATCACAATTCCATGTGTTTGAGGTTTGAAAGACAAAGATCCGATGATAAAGTCTGGTGACAAGAGGTTGACCTTAAATTTGCTGGCCATTGACCAGGCCAACTTTTTTCGAATCCACGTGCCACTGCTGGCAGCCACAAGTGCTTCGCCGCCTCCTGTTGCCATTGTGGTACCAGATTGTAGATAGACTAGGTCAATCTTACATGGATACTTTAATCCTTTAGTCCTTTAGTCTTTTGGTATCAATTGGAATATCTACTAACCAGCAAAGAATTTATTTTTTTTGCAGGGCATCTAAGATTGGCAATGTGTGGTACCAGATTGTAGATAGAGAGGGAGAGAGAGATAGAGTGGTAGACATCACGATGACACCTCACCAAACTGAATTGCCCGCAGGCCACAGCTTTTCTAAAGAGAAAAATCCTACTGAATGCTATAACAGCTAAGCTGAGTAGTATGGAATATGGTCAACTAGGGAAATAATCTTGAGATCATTCACGCCAATATGTTTTTGCTCTCAATATGTGTCTCAATCCACAGCAGTTCAGGGTCCTACTCACAGAGTGAGACCTTGGCGCAAACTGACCCGCTTTGTACCCAGTGAAAATTAGGCGGTTTGCCATTGGTTTGTTTCGTAATTTCAGTATACCCATTGATCTTAGTTATCCATTTCCACAATATATATTTATTATATATATTTATTATATACTGATTATATATATATATATATCGACACTTATATATAATGGAATATCGTTATCTGAGTAATCCTCATTTTAGTCTCTCAAAACAAGTTGAACAGTTTCATTTCCAAGTATGTAACAAAAAGCTTAGCCCTTAAAATGCTGCATTCCCTGAATAGCAAACCTACCCAGAAAAACAGCTCATTTAGGTAAATAGCAAACAAACCTAGCATTTTGGTTCATTCCCTAAATATCAAACAACACGCCATGTTCTATCCCCAACCCATCCCCAAATCAGGGCCTACTGTCAGACAGAGACCCGGGACCCGTGCCATGGCCTTCCTGCCGTCCGAGAGGTTTCAATGGGGACGCTGGGAACTTTCTGCGGCGGGGGTGGTAATCTCAAAAAGAGTTCTTGTATGGTTGGCATAACTAATTTAACCATGGCTTATGACCGTTTATGGCATAGATATAATATGAATAGTTGATATTTCTAGATTGGCTACAGTTTGGTATTTGGGGAAGGGTATTTGTCATAACTATAGGTTAACCATGCTGTAGATTTGTAGGGGCACCACCTTGTGGGGGCGCATGCCAGGAAGGTCTACAGCTATGTTTGGGATATAAACCACTTACGAATTGGGCTGCGCATCCAAGTAACCTGCAGAAATGCTGGTTCTACAGGTTTGATGAGGTTTGATTGGGCTTAACTGGATTTAATGGAACTGCTTGCGTCTTGAAATTGAGTTTTCTCCTAAAAATACATAGCCAAAGGAATTAGGGGTACACTATGACAGTCATACCCAAAATATTTGGCACATGTATTGATCCCGCCCCATGTTGAATACGCTCATGGTGTGGGCCCACAAAATGAATTGGTTCATATTATGATTCAATACTATACCAGGATTGCGTTCATCAAATGTTAAGCAGGAATTAATCAACCATGGAAGAGGAAT
Source organism: Cladocopium goreaui (assembly GCA_947184155.2). Classification (NCBI taxonomy): domain Eukaryota; class Dinophyceae; order Suessiales; family Symbiodiniaceae; genus Cladocopium; species Cladocopium goreaui. Next base: position 53,795 of record CAMXCT020000944.1, read on the forward strand.
TTGATCAGCAATAAACGAGGAATGTGATGGAATTTCAGTGAGTTTAGTTGGCAATGAACATTAAAATAAATAAATATTCAATGATGATTTTTTCATAGTACCCTTCCTGTAAACTCACATAGATGTGGAAAAAACCCACCATTTACAACTAATCGATCATTTTCCGAACGGGAAGCCGTTGATTTTCCACATGCAAAATGTAAACGCTGTTCTTCATGAATGCCATGTGGATATCCTTGCTGGTCAACATCCCCTGTTTTTTAATGTATCCGCACATTACCTTTCAATATCCAGAGTTTTGTCGGACAACCATAGTTCCGATATTTCTATAGTTGCTATTACTACATTGATTGGTATGATATTTCCACAAAATCTTCAGTTCTCGGCGATCATTTTTTCATCATTCCCGCTGCAGGCGCTGCGATTGTTGCAATGTGGGGATGCCTAGCAGAAATCCAAGCTGTGGCGCAATGGCATTCCAAAGTTGGGGGAGCAACCTGGATTGGGGTCCAGGAGCCTGCTGGATCGCAGAAAAATTACGATAGTGATACCCTCTGGTAAACGTACAAAAAACTATGGACAATCACCATTCTTCAGTGGAAAATCCACTATTTCATATGGCAATTTTCAATAGCAAACTGTAAACGTTTACCAGAGGCTAATCCATTGCATATTTCGAGGAAAATCGCCTTATTTTCAGACGAATTGGCTGAAAATTACATGCTTAAGTTTCCTAATTATTGGTGAATTTACAATGTGAAATCTATCGAAATCCGATGATCGAAGACAACTACCCTTCTGGTTATGACTAACATAGCCATGGAAAATGGCCCATTTATAGATGGCCCATAGCTATGTTAAATAACCAGATGGTATGTTGACTATTTCTGTGGTTCCTTGCTTCGCTGACAAATTGAGCGACACGCAGAACACTGGGTGTTCTGCTATTCCTACACCAGCACCATTTCTGTGGTGATTCTGATATATGATGGCCATTCTCATATATAAATATATATATATATATCACCAGATATGCCATTCTGTTATATGTATTTCTGCGGTTTGGGTCATAGATTTGCTTTCGATATTTCGGAGATGATGCCTGGTGCTCGCGTGCTCGTAGATCCCCAACGGTGGCCCAGATTTTGTTTATGCATCATGGCGCCCGACGATGGACACGGTAAACACCACATCCAAAAAGGGATGAAAAGTACTGGAACTTGTTATTTTCTGGTGGATAACATGGCCAGTTATTACTCGAGCGCTCACATGTTATTGATTTATACAGTGGAATGATAAACTGGAATGTTATTTATTTATAATTATTTGGTTGCCATGGATTTTTCCAGTTCAGTTTGGAATTACGAAACCAAACAAGGCCCCAGCTGGATTATGAAATCATGAAAAGAATGTTCCTTTCGGGAGGATCAACCCCGAACTTTGAGAAAAGTGGGTGAATTGACTTCAACTGAAATCAGCACAATCAGTTTCTCTTGGTAAACCCAACAAGGTTATTTATGACATGGCAGTATTGTCTTGCCAAATTTTGCCCATGAGTTTTTGGACGCCAGACGTCTGAGGCATTCATGTCCCTATTTGAGTCATTTGTCATTTGTCTCGGTCGAGGTGTCATCGAATTTAATCATGTTTGATGAGAGAAGATTCCCTGCAAAAATAAACTCGCTCCAGTAATGTAGTAAACCCAATGCCATAAATCATTCCGAATACATAAATGGGTGATAACTGTGATAACTATCCTGTTTCAGATTCGTTTCATCCTGTTTCACCCCAGCAAATGATCTTGCAGACCCCACAAGAATCAGCTTGTTGACGCCCGCGTGGCCCGTTGGTTTGTGCCAAAATCACCCAGTTTACCAGTCAGGACCATTGAGCATTAGATCAGCCCAGGGTTTCTCGTTAGGCCAGGATTAGATTTTAGCCCAGTTCTTTGGGTGATGGTCATCGATGCATTTTCATCGGGATTTATATACCCACAATTAGTGAGGCCCCCCGTTGTGATGTGAACGTTGGTTTAGATTCGCCCCAGTAACTAGTTCGTTATAAGTACCATAAACCATAGTGAAGTTGGAGTTATGTTCACCAACTTAGCTATCGAACGGGGGCCTCACATTGCATGATATTGGGATTGGTTTTTTAAGTTATGGGAGGGACGACCATTAACCATCACAAACCATTCATCCCATGTAATTTGACCATGGCAGATATGACTATGCATCCAAACTTGGATCACCTTGGATCAAGCAACAGTAAACCAGCCATATGGATTGGGATTGACGGTTTATAGCACCCACTTATATCATTTTATATCCACAAAAATTATGAATTTGAATAAATTCCACCCATTTATATCCATAAAATTGGATAAATTTGGGAGATCGTGGATCCCATTGCTGTACTATAACATATATGCCATGAATCCCTTGGCGACGTTGGCGCGCCCGGTCGACCCTTTCATTCATCATCCCATGTCGCGTGCCGGATGCAACGAGGCGAGATCGTTCGCGGTCGCCGTTGCGCGAATGTGCACTGAGTGAAGAGGAGCAGGAGGTAGGACTTGGTGGGTTGGAACCTGAATTCTACAATGTGAGGCCCCCCAGTTATAAGTTGGTTTATAAGCCCCAGTAACTAGTTCGTTATAAGTACCATAAAGCATAGTTATTGAAGTTATAAACCAACTTAGCTATCTTGGGGGCCTCACATTGTACCATTTCAAAACTGACGCACTTCACTCTACCATTTCCAAAATATGAAAATAAGACAAAGCCACCATGTGTGTTGATGTTTATACTATTTCCAAACATATTCTGGTTGATACTTTGGAACATGATTTTTATTTTCCCGGTTGGGAATTTCATCATCCCAACTGACGCGCTCATATTTTTCAAATATGTATATATTATGTATAATGGGGTAGGACTTACTCCAGGATGAAGAAATTGAATAGGTCCAGTAGGTAGAACTGGCTGTGGAATAATGTGTGAAGGTGTAGAAGTCAAAGATTGCGAGTGATGAGGTGGAATTGGTTTTATGTGGGTAAAACAATGTCATAAACCACCCCCCAGGTCATGACCATCTTTATAGGTTGTATGTTTGCCATTCCCAGTCATGGGTGGTTTATTGTTGTTTTACCCACATGAATGGGGTAACAAATGGTGGCTATAACCTGCAGAAATGCAGGTGAAACATGAGGTTTAATTCTGGTGAAAAATAGCGTTTAGATTCAAATGGTGGTGAAAAACAGGGTAATCCACCATTCAGTTCGTTGATTTTCCACCATTAGGGGATTTCCAGCCAGTCATGTTTGATTTCCGGAACTTGTATGGGGGTTAATTTAGCTTGGCACGGTTTGTTATGGGGATATACCCGCTCTCTAAAAACAATAGTTATGGAAAATCCCCAATGTTAATGGGTAAATCATCTGTAAATTGGGTGTTTAATGCTCACTTGCCAGCAGGTATATGAGAATAACAAGCAGCCAGAATCCAGGAAATTTGAGATATAATCAACAAACCTGTGGGCTATGTTGCTGAACTGCATGGTTTAGGCTACTCTAGACAAGTCAATAGTTTGCTGTAAACGAATATGTATCTGATATATTGGTTAGTCCAAAAAATGTTGATACCCTAAGATGCACCTCGGGTTCATGGGGGAAGATACTAAGTCCGCTCAATTTGAAGGTACCCCGTTTTCGGACCAACCCATCTATGTACATATGGCTGTGTCTGTTTTTAACGCGTGCAGTTTTTAGTAAAGGCAGTAAGTTCGATTTGTGCGAATCATACCCCCGAATCATACCCAAGAAAATCACGATATTATGAATAATTCTTTTGGGATCGTTTGGGATTGCATTGGCCTCACTAGTTTTAATGGACCTGACAAGCTAATTGACCAGGTTTGGCCAGACCCGATGATCCCTGGCTACCTTCACATGCCTTCACGGAGTGGCGAATCTTCTCCACGCGCACAGAGTCTCATCATTATCCCTAAGCTGGCTGGCTCTGGGTGGCTGGCTGGCTGGCTAGGTGGCTGGCTCAGTTGCTGCTGCTGGTTGGGTGGCTGGCTATAGGGCTGGCTAGTTGCAGCTGGCTGGCTGCGTGGCTGGCTGCGTGGCTGGCTGCTTGCTGTGTTGCTGATGAGGCTGGTGAGGGGACTCCGGCTGTGGCTGGCTGGCTGGCTGGCTGGCTGTCAATCGTTTGAATAGAATACAGGGAAGTGAAAAACCTCTACTCTGTGGACCATTATCAAAGCCGGCAATGGCCGCAGTCGTCCCTCTGCCTTTCAGATGGTTGCGGGCCCCACCATCCTTTGTTTTTACACAATGTTCGCACAATTTTGTGGGAGGCTGGGTTGGCCGTTTTGCTGGTTGCAGGGTGCCACCATCGCAAGCATCATTGTCATTCCTCAGGGATGAAGCGAAGATTGTGAGTGACGTGATTTTGCCAAAGTACAAGACAGCTACAACCATGACATTGGAAGAGTACATTGACACGAGGGAACCAAGCTCCAAGAGGCGAGAGTTACAGAGCGCGCTGCAGAAGCACAAGTTCAACTTCTATACTGCAGCTGTGGAGGCAAAACAAACTAAGACAAACATACATATGTGCGTATGTGCGTAAATAATTATATATATATATAAACACATAGACATGCTGACCAGCCTTTATTTGCAGGGTCCCATCAGAGATTGGCCTTAGTTTGAAGTGGTTTGTAATCTGTGCTGCTGAAGATTGGAAGATGTACAGATTGAAAACGTGAAGGGATTTTCTACCTGTTCTATCTTCAATACCAAGCCTTTTATATTTATATATTGTAAGTATAGTATAATTTACAGATATACACATATTCCATGATATCCCACAGTATACCTATGTTTGATTCATGCTATAATCTATGATTAATAGTCATATTCAGCACCTCTGTTCAGTATTCCCCAAAAAACGTATCCCCATTTGGGGGTGCAGTTCCACTTGAGCAGAGACATCCCCAATTCTCAAAAACAAAGGTGGTCTACCCTCTGGTTATTTAACATAGCCATGGAAAATCGCTTATAAATGAAGGTTTCTAGCTGGGAAAATAAATGGGTCATTTTCCATGGCTATGTTAAATAACCAGAAGGTAAACCATCCAAACTTGGAGTTTCATGCTTGGATTCACCACATACTCCTCAAATTTGACAAACCCACAAATGGAGCTGGGGTACGGAAACCACTAGCAAACGAGGGTTGATATGCTGTCACCGGAGGCATGGCTGGCGGACTTTGCGCGGCATTATTGGTTGCCCCCCGAAGGTCCGAGAAAAGCCGTGTGAATGGAGTCTGAAGTGAACAGAGTTGGGTACCCTGGGTTAAAGTAACAAAACGACGTCGAAAACCTATGGTTTCCCGGAAAATGATCTACAAACAGGGGGTGTTCCTAGGTTTTCCACATCTATGGCAATGTAAAAAAGGATGGTTTTTGATTGAACTCACAAAAAATAACTTTCCAAGAAACTATGACTACCTCTGGGAGTTTCATCAACCCTCGGTTGATCAACCACATTTTCAACAACTAATTTGTTGCTGCTTACCAATTGGATACAGTCAGAAAAATATCTGGTTGTAGAGCTTATAATTAATAGTAAACAGAAATTCGAGTGTAGGTACCATTCAACAGAAAATTTCAAACTCTGTCTACCAGTCGGAACTAGCAGAGAGCAAAATGGTAGTCTGATGTTTATACAACCAAGGATGAAGCACCATGGTTACCAAAAACTTCCACAATGTACAGTAACCATTGTTTGGAAGTCCTAGTGAAACAGGTATTCCATCAACCAACAAGTACATGACTACCTGTGAGGTTTAAGTCACCAAACAAAAGGAATTTAACCACCACGAATGGCTTTGGCGCCAAACAAAGTGATGATATGATGGAGAAATTGCACTATTTATCTTAACGCAGAAATTGTTTTCACCAAGAGATTATTGGGATGTAAATGGTGGGTTTAATCATTTTGACGGATAATATCCACCAGTGTATACTGAGAAACTCCTACTTAGATTTGTTTAATTCAAAGCCACCTACTTAGAGCCAGCTTGTATTTGATAGAATCCATGTACTTACAGTATATATATATAACTTCCCACCGAACCAGTTAGCCAGTTAGTTATTAAATTGATGATATATCCATCATACACCATTAAATCCTTTTTGATGGTTCACATCAACCTATATATACATATTATGGTATCATTCATTATCATTGGATATTTTTGTAAATGGTATTACATATATACATATATACATATATATATATATGTGTGTACATCTTTTCTTGGTGATCGAAGATTTACCCTGCTTTCGCGGCAGGTCAACATCCACCCTGGCTCGGCGCCCGCGCGCTGCGCCTGATTCGCTTCCGCCTGAAGATTGCGGTGGAGGTGGCTGGGAACCCTCCACCCACGAAGCATCGTTGGGTCCGTTGGGTTGTTTGGTGAATGGGTTGTCACCAACGATTAATAAGATTTGTGATAATCAGATCTTGGTTAACCCGGTAAATGATGATGATTCAATCTATTAAATTATAACCAATTATTTGTAACATTTAATTGGAGTTACCATCTGGTTATTTAACATAGCTATGGAAATCCATTATAAATGGAGGTTTCTAGCTGGGAAAATCATCTGTAAATGGGCCATTTTCCATAGCTATGTTAAATAACCAGAGGGTAATAAAATTAAATCATCATTTAATGGGATTTTTCATGGGACTTAACCATCAATGGGCTTTACTGGCGATTTGTGGCTGTTGGAATCTTGAGAAATCTTGATTTATCCATGAAAAATAGTTGGATTGAATGGAATTTATAATGATATTTGATGGGTATATTATGTAATATATTTATTTATATGTATAATGGGGATATTTCATGTGTTCCATCCTCCGGTCATCAAGTTCATGGCTGGAATTTATCATCGAACAAACTATGGCGGATTTCATCGGATTTCCTATGTTTGATTTTGAAAATGGCCATCAAAATAGTGAGTTTTCCCAGCTATAAAATGCTGATGTTCCAGTTCCATATGTAAACGTTTACCAGGTCGGGTAATCATCAAAAAGAGTGGTTCAACCATGAAAAATATTGATTTAATCATCAAATATGGTTGTTTAGCCATAAGACATGGAATACTACACGTCAAAATAGGGCCTTAACCACGCAATATAGGCCATAGTACGGATCTCACCATTTTTTTTATAATGAATTTACTTGATTAAGGCCTTTCTCCACCGGACAGCTGCAGCCCACCGATGGTCCAATTTGGAACTCTGTGATGTCCGCGAGTAGGATGGAAGTTTTCAGAGTGTGACAGGTCTCAAGTGATCATCGTTCCTTTTGAAATAGCTAGGTCAATCTTACATGGATACTTTAATCCTTTAGTCTTTTGGTACCAATGGGAATATCTACTAACCAGCAAAGAATTTAATTTTTTGGAGGGCATCTGAGATTGGCAATGATAGATGTTCAATCTTTCAAGATGATAGGAACAGATGCCATGCAATTCGAAGTGCCAAACTGGGGCATGGTCTTCATCTGATGTTTGATTGTGATTGATTAGTTGGTGGCAATTCAATCATCAAATGGGGTCGTTTAACCATGAAAGATTGAATCTCATCCAGAAATTCTCGTTGGCTTATGATTGGAGGGAGTTCTACCTGTCTTTTGGGAAATATGATAATCATATCCACAGATCATCCATATAATTATGCTATGTTTGGATATGGTATATTCACCTAGACTTAGCCCACCCAAGTTTGAGTTACTGTACATACATCATACATCCAGATTTCAAACTGGGTGTATCCTCTGGAAGAGATTGGCAAAATGTAATATCGTCATATTTATATATATATATACATATTATATATATATTTTTTTTTCTCTCCGGCACATTGTAGCGTTCTGCTGCGGCCATCATGCTGTGCAAATTCGAAGCCTGGCTGGCTCATCCATGTGCGAAGTCAGCACCCACGTAATCGCCAAAATCCTGGCAGTTCATGTCTTTACACTGCTGCAGGAAGGCTGCGGGCACCTCATGTGCCGGGGTCTGCTTGCAAGAGTCAAATGACCGGATGAAAGCTTCAGCCATGCTTTTGCAAAATGCCGGAGCATACTCCTTGAGAATCGTGGTCTTCCAATGCCCCGACTGGTCTTTCCCAATCGCTTGAGCCTTCGGTAGCTCACGGCGGACACGATTCCTGTGCAAGTCAAGGATGAGCTCTGGCATGTTGACAACTAATAAATGTGTGGGCTTCGGTGCAAATGAGCCCATAAGCCCCTGTGCAAATCGAATTTTCTGTACATGGTCCATGGCCAGCAAAGTGCGAACCAATGGGAGGCGCCAAATGGAAGCCTTCTCAGGAGCGTCTTCTGGTTCTGCAGGATGCTCAAGAATCCCGAAGCCATCACAGAGAGCAAGCTCTGTATATATATATATGTATGCATGTATAGGAATGCACAATAGCTTAATCTAATCTGTTTGCTTTCTCGTGGCTTTCTTCAGGCATCCAATTTGAAATCTCCAAAAGGATGGGATGGGTGATTGTAAACATAGATAGATTGCTAGATAGATCTGAAATGTGAATCAATACAAATGGGATCACCTACCCTATATGGTAATTTAATTTATCATAGTTATGAACAGTTACTCTTTTTTTTGACCGGGAAATCAGCTATAAACGCGCCGTTTCCCATTGCACACCAAGAAATTACACGAGAGTATGTTAGATAGATCATATCAATGTCCATGACCAATTGATAGATATCAATCCATGTACAGTCATCGCATGGCCCCTCGAAGATATACACCTGGATGTATCTAATGTTGTCCCCTCGTGTTTGATGGCCCAGATCGAAGAACTTGTGGATCTTGCAGAGGGTGAAGGCGCCCAGCAGATGGGCGAAGGGTTGGACACCTGGAACTGTGGTGCCCCAGGTATAAATTTGTTTATGGCTTATAACCACAACTACTTATCGATATATCACGATATATCATGATAACTCCAACTAACTAGTTCGATATATCAGCTGATTGGTGGTTTGGAACGTTTTTTATTTTCCATTTCATCTATGGGATGTCATCCTTCCCATTGACTCATATTTTTCAAGATGGATAGGTCAACCACCAACCAGTTTATTATTAACCATCATTAACCATATCAAAACAATTAATATTAACCATTATGAACAATTTATAGTGGATTTTCCCATTCAAAATGGTGATTTTCCATAGTTATGTAAAGGTTTACCAGAGGGTATCTCTACCATAAACTCTGGGTATTGGAGTTATGTCTGCCGAAAGCTGGCGAGGGCACCAAGGGCACCACATCGGATCGACCCGGTGGGGACCCAGAGTCATCAATCCAATGGGATTTATCTACCTACCCATGATAGTGATTATCAGGGAAGTGAGTAGTTATATGCTGTCTCTCTCTATATATATATATACATGTATGTATACATATATATATATGTATATGTATATACATTTATATTATGTATATATCTATATATTTATGTATATACACATATGTACATATATAAATATATACATATATATATATATATATGTAGCCTAGGGTAAAGTCACAGAACGATGTGGAAAGCCAATGGATTTCCGTTCGGAAAATGATCTGCAAATTAATCTTCCACATCTATGGCAATGTTTAACAGGTAAATATCATCTATAGCGGCTATAGCATCCGGGAAATCATCCCCCAAATGGCTTCATTTCCTATGTTTAGCTTTGTAAATCGAAATTCGATTCAGCCAGATTACTTGGGTGTATCTAAAAATTGGGCATGGACCCCTAATTCAACCAATGGGTCAACCATTTCAAGAAGTAAAATATTTGGAAAAATCCCATGAGTCATGGGTAAACCTTGATCAATGATGAATGATCCGTGGATAATTGCTGAAGAATAGTGGAAGAATCGTTGATCTCCCCCAAATCCTTTTTTTTCAGGGCATCTTGGGTCACCCATGTTTGGGTTGTTGAAGTTTCTGCTCCTTACCATCTCCGAGAATGGGCTTCTGGAGTCTAAGCTGCGGAAGGGTATACAAAGAACTGGATCGCATTCTGTGTGCCGCAGTCAGGTGGGTTGAGGACGAAATGCAAACAAAAATTACATTTAGCAGTACACCGCTCCAACTGGTTGAATCCTCGACTGCACGAGGGTTCCACCAAAGGTGGACAAGCTCATGAAGGCATACCCGTCCGCCTGTAGCAGATTCACAATGCTTTTCATCTTGTGGGCGTTCAAATGCCCGCTCAAGAAAGCTATGGGGATACAACAGACTCCCTGGAATGGGTGACCTCAGCATGTGTGCATATACATCTGCATGTATATGTATGCATAGTATACACTCATTTATAACTGGTTGGTGGTTTGGAACATTTTTTATTTTTCCATATATTGGGAAGAATCATCCCAACTGACTTTCATATTTTTCAGAGGGGTAGGTCAACCACCAACCAGATAATCATTTATACATTTCTATGAAATGTTTTGTCGGTGTTTGTTTATCAGCCACATCTTGCAGTATTTCTTGCCTCATATCCTCAACATCTCAACCGCCAGGGCGACTGATGCCAGAAGATCTTGCGAATCCCGGCGTGATGGCTTCCGTGCGAGCTCGCTGGTTGGGGTGCCCAGATTTGCATCTCACCAAGTTACCGTGGTTGTAACATGTTGTAACCTTTTTTAAAAAAATAAAAAACACATTGAAAAAACATATAAAACCCATATACACTTGGGGAGATTGATTATATCCGTGGGCATTAGATGGTTATTACAGGTAATTATCACGTACTACCCACTTATGAAGTGGGATGCACAGCAATGTACCCATGAGATGGTTCAACTATGTTTAAATATGGCAAGTTCAATGGTAAATATATGTAAATATGACGATTTACAAATTGATATTGCATTTTGTTTGGAAAAGTGATGACGCAGCATGGAATGTCGTGGTTTCATATTTCGAGAGAAGCCACTTGTATCCAATTGTAAACATTGCGAATCAAATGCTGATGCATCATGAGATATTGTGGTACTAGATTTCAATCAAACCCATTTTGGCAGTTGCTTTGCCACAGCCTTGCGGAAAGCATTTCCCGTAGATGATGAGTAAATACAAATAGTACAGGTAGGGGAAACCATCTTATTATAAATGATTTCATTGGCTTCAGATTTGCACAGAAATACATCCCAGAAGAAGGGTAGTTGCGTATAGACGACTCAATTTTTGCCACTCAATGATGAGGATACATGAGTCACACTGGCTAGTTTTTTGATGATAGCTAATTTTATGTCGCCATGTTCCTTTATCAACCGCCCTCTTGATATGAAAAAATCTCATGAAATCTCCCATTGCCTGCTTCAATCAGAAGGTTCCCTGAATCAATCCTCCACTGGACAAGTGTGTATGCCATGTGTATTTCATTTCTTTGACCTGTCATGAGTTTGTCTGAAAACGACGGTGCCGTTAGTCATCATGTTCCTTTTCAACCTGGCCACAAATAAATTGGGGGCATGCCCAGGCACCCATGTGGTGGTTTATGTTCCAAGTCTTTATCTATCCCATATTGTGTTCAATCCCATATGTTCAATCCCAATATGTGACAACACGATAGATAGATAGAGATAGATAGAGAGAGATAGAGAGAGAGAGAGAGAGATATATATAGAGAGAGAGATAGTGAGAGAGAGAGATAAAAAGAGAGAGCGAGAGAGAGATAGAGAGAGAGATAGATAGATAGATAGATAGATGGATCAATAGATCCATAGATAGATCTAGATACATTTTGTCCAGGAATTCCCATCTGTTTCTTTGCCAAAAACCCTGCCTGTAGGGTCTAAGTCTATGTTTATTTTTCAAAAAATGGTAGATCTATACACCAAGTTTATCAAATTCTAGATCTAGCTAGATCTACCAAGTTTTCCACATTTTTTTGGGATATTCTAGGTACCATACACCATAGATACGGAAGCCGCCCTTCCTGAAGCCGCCAGTCCTGTGTCCTCAGGCAGCGTTTCGTGTGGCTGGACGACCTGGCCAGAATGAGTCACTTGGGAGTGAGGCTATGTATGACATATGACATATCTACATATCTACATATTTATATATACACACATATATAAATGTATAATGGTATGTGTATTTATATATATATACATGTTTATAATAAATAAATATATATATATATACATATATAAATGTATAATGGTATGTGTATATATATACATTATTATAGTAAATAAATATATATATATATATACATATATAAATGTATAATGGTATGTATGTATATTATGGTAACTATATATATATGTACCTTTTATATTTACACAGTATACACATGTACCTAATATATATATATACACATATATATATATATACACATATATATATAATGTATATAGTGGGGATATCACATGGGGATATGTTTCCCATCTACCTAAATGGAGGTTTGCTAAAATCAGGGTACCCCAAGTCACCATGGCTTTCAATACTAAAATGGTCTAATTTTGATTATTGCGGGTACCCCTATTTTCGGATATATATATATATATGGTCATCCTCAAAAAAATAGAAAAGTACATCCCCTTTAAAATTGTCAAAATTCATTGTGACAGATAAGACCAACTGAAGTCGCTCGCTAAACTTTACTCACATCCGGGATTCTAAAAAAAAAGGTAACCTCCAAACCCACGGGTTCATCCATTCAAGTGCTGGCTTTGATCGGAGCGCATGATCTTGCACTGCTCTCCCTCATTTTCGAGGCAAAGTCTCATAGTTCCCAAATCAGGTAAAGCCTTCCTGGGATAATGTTTCCCCATCCAAGCAATATGTATGCTGGGGTGGTTTCAAGGTTCACCATTTTTTCGCGGAGTTTGTTCTCCCACATCTTTTGCCAGATTTGTCTCTCCATGACATGACTAAGTTTGGATTGGTCACAAAAATGCCAGTTGAACATGTGAAACGCAACATATTTAATTACTATATTGATAATTAGATGAGTATATTCTATATTCATAGATTGATTTTACTATCATGCTATCAACATCTATAAACATATTTTATATCTATAGATTATATAACTGTAGCAAAACCAATGAAAAAAATCCATCCCGGAAATCCGGATGGTCGCTATGTTTACCATCCCCAAATGGCACTTGTTTCTTATTGAAAAGTGCCACATTAGTGGATATGTAATCTATATATTAATATGTATCCCCATTATGTTAGTATATGAATATTTATCACCATATATTTGTATCCCTATAATCTATTAATATATATATATATAGTATTAATCACAACTATATATTATTGATCATCTATAGATAATATTCTCAATACAGTTGTATAACTATACTATGTTATCTATCACCGTTATTTATCTATTACTCTCCAGTAAATTAACATAGACCCTGCCAGATAGGGGTTGGAAGATTAGTTTCCATGAAAAATTAGCAATTTTCAGGGTCTACGTTAATTTACCAGAGGGCATCTATTATGGTGTTATATTAATCAGTACTCTACAATGTGAGGCCCCCAAGATAGCTAAGTTGGTTTATGGTACTTATAACTATAGTTACTGGGGCTTATAAACCAACTTATAGCTGGGGGGCCTCACATTGTAGCGATAATCCCAACTGACACCATGGCGACCTCCCCCCCAACCCGCCGCAGGTGATGTGCTCTTTCGCGGACCCATTGACGCGCGCCATGCGGATGAGGCGCGACAGCCAAACAGAGTGGGCTGAACTTCATCTCCGGTAAAGCCGATGGGAAACCGTTGGGTGAAAAATGATATACCCTGTGGTAAATTTACAAAAAACGATGGAAAGATCCACCATTTTCAATGGGAAAACTCACTATAATTAAATGGTCATTTTCAATAGCTATGTTAAATTACCAGAGGATAAATGTGCAACCCCCAGCCCAAAATACAAAAGTAAACCGTTTATCACTACCTTAGCGGGATTTTACTTTTCTAATTTAAAGTGATAAATGGGCTTACTAAGTAACTATGATGATTATCACATGACGATTTTACTGTTCTTTGTTTTTGGGTGAGTGCTCTAATTTAAAGCTTGTGCGGATGCACTTTTTGAAGCCTTGCATCCTGGCAGGACGTCAAGTTTATCACTCATCAAATCAAGGATAAAGTTGTCGTAGTTCATTATGACATTCAAGATTGATAATTGCATACAAGAGATTGGAAAATTATTGATAATATTGGACATTCAACATTGATACCCTCTGGTAATTTAACATAGCCTTTGAAAACTGCCATTTATAGTGGATTTACCCATTAAAAATGGTGATTTTTCATAGTTACGTTAGTTTACCAGAGGGTAATATGCCAATATGATTCGGAGATCCAACATGGCATACAAGATTGATTCTGTCATGGTTCTAGCTCACGTGACTGAACATCTACGATGATTTCAATCAAGCCCAGACAGTTCAACATGGGACGCCACTCGAGAACCAAGTGGAAGAAAGTCCTTGGAGAAATCCGTCTAGTGCTATGATTTGATATACATATATTTATGTGGATATATATATATATATACATGTATTATATCCTATGTATATATATAAATTATGTACATATATATATAATAATATATGTATATACATGTGGTGTTCCCCCCACTTTCGCAGTGACCAGGGGCATCACATCACATTGGCTCGTCAGATGGATCTGCGTCTCGCCCAAGCGTGGCGCATCTTGCGGTTTCAGTGGGGGAGCCTGGGTCGCCTGGGTCGCCTGGTGCATGTTGATAAGATTTACCCGGAGGCGCTGTCATCAAACGACCTGACTGCGACCGAACCCTGGAATCATGGTTTATGGTGACTTAATGGGGTTTTATGGTGACTAAATGGGATTTAATGGGATTTACTGGTAATTTAATGGGATATACCCTCTGGTAAACGTTTACAGTTTGCGAACTGAAAAATGGCCCATTTTAGTGGACCTACCTATTAAAAATTGTGATTTTCCATAGTTAGGTTAGTTTACCAGAGGGTAAGGGAAATCATCCCGAAATGGCCTTAGTTCATTCTTAATTCAGGTTAGTGAAATATTATAATTTACCCAGATAACTAGCTGCAAGGTGTTGCCCCCGTTCGATAGCTAAGTTGGTGCAAATAACTCCAATAACTATGGTTCATAGGTGGTATATCGAACTAATTAATGGGCTTATCAATTTATAACTGAGGGGGGGCACCACCTTGTGGGTATACTATTAAGGGGATATCAAGTAGGGATATGATAGGGATGTGGATACAAGGGGAATGATAGGGATAGGGATATCATTTATATAACAGGATCACACCTCCATTTCAGCGGTTGATGATTCTAGTCGTTTCATAGGGCTAACCATCCTTTTTAAGAGGTTTTGTATGAATTTAATGATCCCAAAGCTAGGGATTGACACATGATGGTTGCTCGATGATTATATGCCAACCAAAAAAAATTGGGGAATATCACTAAATCCGGTTTCACGGTTTTCCCCCTATCCGTTCTTATATACTGATTTTCCACCGTTTTGTGTATCTCACATGCTCCATGTATAGTATATATACCTACAAAACTGGGTGATTTTGTTCGGGCAAATGTTGGTGTGCATCTTCCAGCACCATGGTGAGCTAATTTGGGAAATTTACGAAGCAGGTTCGCATGGATGATCAGAAACCAGATTTCACCGAGATGATGATGGAAAAAAAATATTTTACTTCGTGTGATCCCCACCATGACATTTATACATTTTCTTACTGGCAAATCTTCTGGCATTCTATCTGACATATCTTCTGACATTCTATTTGACATTCTATCTGGCATATCTTCTGGCATGTGATCTGGCATATCTTCTGGCATATCTTCTGGCATTCTATCTGGCAAATCTTCTGGCATTCTATCTGGCATTCTTCTGACATATCTTCTGGCATTCTATCTGGCATTCTATCTGACATATCTTCTGGCATTCTATCTGGCATATCTTCTGGCATATATTCTGACATATCTTCTGGCATTCTATCTGACATATCTTCTGGCATATATTCTGACATATCTTCTGGCCTATCTTCTGGCATATCTTCTGGCATATCTTCTGACATATCTATCTGGCATATCTTCTGGCATATTTTCTGGCATTCTATCTGGCAAATCTTCTGGCATTCTCTCTGGCATATCTTCTGGCATATTATCTGGCATTCTATCTGGCATATCTTCTGGCATATCTTCTGACATTCTTTCTGACATTCTTTCTAACTTTCTTCTGCACATTCTTTGTCCCATATCTTCCTACATGAGGTCCGGCAGGGAACACTTGGCGTGGATACTCGCGGTTGAGGTCCGGCAGGGAACACTGGGCGTGGATGGTCGTGGTTGAGGTCCGGCAGGGAACACTGGGCGTGGATACTCGCGGTTGAGGTCCGGCAGGGAACACTGGGCGTGGATGGTCGTGGTTGAGGTCCGGCAGGGAACACTGGGCGTGGATGGTCGTGGTTGAGGTCCGGCAGGAAACACTGTGGATCGCGGGTCGCAGTTGAGCAAGGACGACGAGGACGACGAGGAGGACGAGGAGGAGGAGGAGAGGAGGACGAGGCAGGAGGAGGCGGAGGAGGAGGAGGAGAAGGAGGAGGAGGAGGAGAAGGAGGAGAAGGAGGAGGAGGAGGCAACTGACATAAAATCTAACAACCCTCACCTGGCAGGTGGGGAACAACCCAGATTATGAAACCATCTGACCTCATCTAGAAACCCAGGTCTAAAAAAATGTTGGTTATACTCTCATTGCAATGGATTATCCCATCATAGATTCCATGAATTCCATTATGAATATGGAGCTTTCCTGACATGGGGGACCCTTTTTCATCATCCAAGGGATTGGTTTCAATGGGAGAAGCAAATGCTTTGGGGTATCCATATTTTTGGAATCCCCGATATGCTGGGCCCAAGATTGGGATGAGATTAACCAATCTATACTGGACTTGAATGGCTTCAGCATTCAACCATCAGTGGATGTTACCAACAAAGATTGCGGACGTGAACCAATACAAATCGTGTTTTCTTCAGCCAACATAATTTGTGTGACCACTTAGGTTCAATCAGTGCCGCAGATGATAAAATGCCTCATTGTTGTTGCTTGATGCCCCATGCTGGTTTTGTCATAGCAACATATTAGTAAATATTGTATAGTCAAAAAAACATGTGTTTAGTCACGGTGTTGGTTTGTTTAATCATCTCAATTTCAGTTTCAAGAAACAATTCTGATTGGGCATATCCACTTTCACCACGTCAATCCAGTTCAATCATCATTCTTGGAATGGTGAAAGTTTTCATTCCCAGTGTTTTTTATGTCAATCCAGCATGTTAATCCCATGAATTCTTCCCCACTTAAATTCATACCCCAAGAAAAATGATGCAGCTATACCGGCTATACCCCTTTTCAGACATTTTCAGAGAGCAGCTATGGGATGTGAGAGCAACCAAATGGCTGTTTCGAAGTGGGAAAAAATGGGAATGGTATACCCCAACAATCATTTTCCCTAAAGCAGCCATTTTGAGAGCAGCTTGAGAGCAGCTATACCCTTTTCAGACACATTTGCAACCAAATGGTCAGCCATTTGTGGGTCTGAGCTCCTTCAATCACCGCGGCTTCATCGCGTGGCGGAGACCGTGCAACTTTCAGGAACGGAATAGGAAAGCGACTGACACAGAGCTGACATTTGATTGACCTTCGGATCTCCCATTTAATTGTTGGTATCCCATTTAATTGTTGGTGATTATTAAATATTTCATGCTGTTTCATGATTTGGATTTTACCTCCCGTCAGATACCTTTAGGGTTCATTGCAACATGACCCAACTATACGCCCAGGATGGTTTATAGTCTTCAACCCCATTAGCTATAGATCTGTCTACCCAAAACCATAGAACTTCGCCCCGCTGGTTCAACCAACTCAGCTATTGTTTGTTAAGGATAAAAAGAATTGATATCTACCTTTGTGTTCCCACTGTGTCCACATGTTCATTGATGGTTTTACCCCTCGATGTTCCCATGAAATAACTATTTGGGAGGTCACCGAAACGGGGGAAGATGGGCCTTTATCACCCATGAACTTTGCTACTTCATGTCAGCCGTTCTTCAACCCTTTGAAACCGTGAACTTAGCTTTCATAAATCAATCAATTCTTGATACTTGGATCCCCAGAATCATGTAAGATTATAAGCCTATGAGGTACTAACTCCCATAATTCTACAAAACGGGGCCCACAATAACCCCTCCCTTCAAATTCACACGAAACATGCCTCGATTTCTTGAATTATTTTGCAATTGTAGTGTTGTCCCAAATCCTGCTATCCCATGATTTTAGCTATAGTCTTCATGTTTGGCAATGTTCTTATTGCTTAACAGTCTTCATGTTTGTTGCTTTCCAATGACTAAAAGCTATTGAAGTCCCAAGATTATTTCGCCGAGGATCCCAAACCTCGTGGACTTCGCCGCCGCCACGCAGAGCTTTCGGATCTCTGCCGTCAAGGCGGAACAGCGCAGTTTGCCGCGCAGTTTTCGAGCGCAACGTAGAGCCAAGTTATATTGTGATTTTATGGTGATTTATGGTGATTTAATGGGATTTAATGGGATTTTAATGGGATTTTATAGTGACTTAATGGGATTTATGGGATTTTATTGGATTTTATGGTGACTTAAAGGGAATTTAATGGGATCTTATGGTGACTTAATGGGATTTAATGGGAGTTTATGGCGACTTAATGGGTATTTAATGGAAATTATGGTCACTTTTCATGGGATCTTTCATGGGATATACTGGGATATAGCCTCTAATTTGTGACAGTTTGCGAACTGGAAAATGGGTGATTTATAGGTTATTTACCCATTAAACATGGTGAGTTTCCATAGTTTTCTGTATGTTTACCAGAGGGGTATCCCTCCAAAATGTCCTGATCCCATGGGAATATCAATGGATACATCTGATAAGTCATGGTTGGTGATTTCATAAGCATTGGTTAACCATCAACCAGAGGATTTTTTCAGATTTCATGGGGAAGATTTAACCAACCAATGATCATTTTATGTCTCAAAACCCTGTTGGTGGATGATTTTTGGGGGCAGTCGTGGGGGTTGGCAGACGCGTTAACTATAATTTGGGATTTTGAACCTCTCGAAATTGGGACTCTACTTGATATTGGTTTGTTGATGATAAGTTCGGGGATTATACTAAGCAATATATTAGGGAAACTCACAATCCATTAGGGGGATCCCTATCAGGCCAGGTTGTTTCGTGTTTCAAAGGGACGACACCACATGGTCGTTTAACAAAGCCAACTAATGATTTTCATGGGATTGAATGATTGCATGGGGATATTATACTCTGTATTTGTTGAATGAAATTGAACCATCAAGTATCAGGGTTTGATGGGGGTTGAAGTATCAGACATCTTATTGAAATATAATGGACACATGGGATTTAACGAACATTTTTTTCTTGAATAAAGAATAAATACGATCCAGAATGTTTGTTTAATTGGTTCTTTTTAAGGGGTTATTCTAGCCGGTTTATTAGAAACTAGTTTAATATATAGTGCCATAGTCTGGATACCTCTTAAGCAACCCATTTTTTAGCTCTGTTTTATCCTCACTAAATACCTACTACCCTCTGGTAATTTAACATAGCTATTGAAACTCACCATATTTAATAGGTATATCGGCTGTGAATGGCAATTTTCAATAGCAAACTGCTAGTTTACCAGAGGGTAAACCACCATTAAAAACCGTGTGTGTTGATCACTGTCTCAGCCCCACGCCTGTCCCATCCACCAGATGGCCATGATGTTGGAAACTGGGAGGTGCAACGGTGGAGGGATGGCTTCTGAAGCCAAGTAAATTCCCAATTCCTCAAAGATTCAAGGACTTGGTGCCGGGTTTTATGCAGAAATTTACGAAGTGTCTTATTAAAAGCAGCACTTCCAATCCCTCATTGGTCCACAGGGTGTTGGAGTTGGTCCCCATGTCATCGTTTTTTTTTCCGATTTCAGTGTTTTTTTTAAACGATCTTTTGGGAGGTAAAAACCATCTACCAGGTATGGTTGTGGACTCCTGGGAGCGGCTTCCGCAGATCTGCTGTCAGATCCCCCCAAAAAATGGTTGGTTTCACACCAAAAGTGACGACCTTCTTGTGGGTCAGTTGATGAATACCCGATTTTCGACCAAGGCCTGATGTTTTTTTGAAGTCATGAAGAACGGATCAACCCTTGTTCCCCATCTTGAAGGAATGCTAGAAACGCGTTGGAACCAAAAATGTTCATCCAGAGTTAAATCATGTTAAATCAAATTGGTTCTAGGGTCATGGAGCCAGATTGGTCAACACCCTCGTTTAGTAAGTCAACTAAGTGATGGTGTCCCAAGCATTCATAATTGGTTGAAACTACTTTTTAGTTTGATATCGTCGGTTGAGATTATAACCATGACACCTACGATATACCAATCATCGGCGACCTGTGTCCCCAGGGACCGAAGACTCGCGTTGCCTCACTGGTGAAGCTGAAAGAGAGTTTAACCTAGGTCAATCTTAGATGGATACAAACTAATCCTAACTAGTCTTTTGGTATGGGAATATCTACGTTCCCAGCGCCTACACCTGCGCCATGCCGCGGCGCGGAAAAACCAAGCGCGTGGCAAAAGCTCGTCCCATTCCAGGTCAGATAGTAGTCTCGCCAACTGACGGACCTCGTCTTCATGACCGAATCTTGCAGATGAAAGATCCTTGGCTCGACGAAATCCTATTTCAAGGCAAAACGGTCGAGGTTCGTGGGCAGCCAACGAAGCTTTGTGGCTTGTGGCTTGGCAGACATGGCGAAGTCCATGGGTTCGCCTATGTGAGCAAGGTCGAAAAGATCCATTGCATGGACGCGTTCAACACGTTGAATCACCACATCACTTGTTCCAAGTTGCCCTATAGCAAGACATATGCGTAGCATTTGGAGCAAGTACAGCCCGTTGAATGCTTTCAATATGCAATTAAGCAAGGCCCAGTAGCCTGGGCCAAATACGCTCCCGTTTGAAACTCTTCTATTCGCCGTGAGGTTGGATTATACCTCCCGTCAGATACCTTTAGGGTTCATTGAAAATTATTCCAACTATATCCCATAGCATATCCGATACCCCCATGAAATCACCATGAAAAAACCACCCTTCGAATCACGTCCTTTTTTTTCGCCCCAGCTGGTTCATCATGTTTCACCCATTTTTCTACAATAAATTGGTGATGACATATTATAACATATTATAACATATTATAACATATTATTTTCAATGCAGTAATTACTAGCAAAGTTCTCTACGGCCTAGAAACCTTGGAACCAACTGAGTCAGCTGGACGTCTTCTTAACACGTTCCAGCTCAAGGGCTTACGAAAGATTCTGAAATTACACACAACATACATACAACGCCACAACACCAATGAATACGTATACCGAAGGGCAAATGAAACCCTTAACGCGCCGACTACAGGTTTCGATCGAAAAATCAAACCTCTGACCGAAATTTTGGAGGAAAGAAAACTCAAATTACTCGGACACATCCTCAGGAGAGACAGAAACCACCCTCTTCACCAAGCAACTTTTTCAACAACATCCGCTCTCCCGAGAGAAACTGAAATGCGAAGAGTCGGAAGACCCAGACAGTTTTGGACCAGTAACAATATGCAAAAAGCATGGGAAGTGATAAGAAACACAGACCCATCGGCACCCCAAATCCCATTCGACAGATATAACAGAGAGATACGGGAACGAATCATCGAACAAGCCCATCTTTACCAGCCCCCTTTTCACAAAGGAAACGGTTGAAGACTACACAGCTCAAACTCAGTGTGAATGACTCTCAGTGTGAACTATTCTCAATGTGAAGCTCTCCAGTGTGAGACACTTTCAGTGTGAACTACTCTCAATGTGAAATATCATCAATGTGAAGGCTCTTAGCAATAATTGGAAACTTGTTCTCTATACTTTCACAAGTGAGCGTGGCCTTAGGAGTGTATATCTTTTAATTCAAAGCTAGTTAGTGCCTACGACCTTTAAGCGTTGACCAAGCTGGAGGTTTTGGCAAAAAAAAATATAACATATTATAACATATACAATCCATATAACCATTATTGATGGTTATATTAGTTATATCCTATATTTTTGTGAACTATCACCATACACATACTATTCATATTATTATGTAATGATGGTTTCTCCATTAAATCATTATTAAACCACCCATTTTGTAAGATTATTATTCTGATAATTGTTCACCATTATGATTTAAATGATAAGTGATCATTGTTTGATGTAAGATTTGTATGATAAATGGTCAAAAAGGAAATCATACAGAATATGGCCTCAAAAATGGTACTAACGTACCTCCATTTTAGGATCCTTTTTTATTCCCATTGATTAAGTGGTGTTATAATAAACCATCCACCAAATCACCACAAATTACCATAAATAGTTGGTATAAACCATTCCCAAATGGTTGTTTTTTATTGTTTTACCCACATTAACCCAGCAACTAGATGGTTAATGCATGTGAATACTAATCATACACTAACATGTGGTCCCCTGGATCTGAAATTATGACTACCCGATTTCTAATTCACTCGGTGTGTCTGAACATAGGGTACTGTATATTAATGCATGTTAATTCCCTTTGAATATACAATAAATGTTCCACTGGTGATACCATTATTAGTAACCAGATGGTTATACCATTATTATTAACCAGATGGTTATACTATTATTATTAGTTATTATACGCTAAGATGTTGTCCTATTAACCACTATTAACCAGGATTAACCATTAATGAATGGAAATTCCCATTGAAAAAAAAACGCGAAGCGCGCGTCAGGCCCCTCGAGGCCGCTGCCTTCGATGCGCAGTTTCAGCTGCCAGATGCCAGGCACAAAAATGTGGGATTCAACGGGGAAACATGGCGATTTGCCAGAATCGATGGGATCAATGTGGATGGAAAATGTGGTTGAATAGGATTTAATAGGATTTTGTAGCCAGAATCTATACAATCTATGGGTTTCTGTGTTTTTTTTTTGAGTTGCTAACTATAAGTTACTGGAACATTTTGGAACCATGAATTTTTGAATGACTTTCCATATATTTTGGGAATGGAAAATCACCCCAACTGACGAAGTCCATCATTTTTCAGAGGGGTAGGTCAACCACCAACCAGGGATTTAATAGAGTTTGCATAATTAGATTAGTACGGTTTAATGGATATACTTGTTGTGCCTGAAAATGGTGCATACTGTATGCCCTTAGATTGCAATTTCATATGATGGGAAATGATGATAAACCATGGGAACTGGGGGGGTACCCTATTTTAACACAAACCGCAAAATGATGTAACTAACCAACGTGGGTACCAACCATGGCCTTTACTCAACGTATGCATGAGGCTTTTACCAGGATTGAAGAGATCCTTGATATGGCCGAAGAATAAGGATTGTCGCAACAAAGATGCCGGACTTAGGCTTGAAGAAATGATAGTAAGAAATAGTAAAAACACATGGAATGTGTTAGCTCGGGTATGTACACACCAACAATTGACACACATGGCCGGTACTGGAGATTGCGGAGACTCCCAGATCGAACCGAGACCTTCAACTTTGACTGATAGATCCTGGATTAAAGAACCAGGGGGAACACATTTTATCTTCTGCTTACTTAACAAGTTGCTATGGAAGCCATGGCCCAATTATAGATGATTCATGGTGACTTACCCAGTAATTTCATGGTGATTTTCCGCTATGTTGGATTACCAAAGGGTATATATGCTTAGGTTCACCATCACAAAAAATGCTATCATAACTCCCATTTGATCCCAGAAAATATGTCTAGATTTCACCAGCAATGCAGACATAGCTGATAGAACTGGGTAAACCAATTCGATGGTGTTTTTGTACTTTCTATAATCTTCTGCTAGAAATGAGGTAATGTTTCTACTGACCTGCTATTCTTGTTTGCAGGGCTCATCTAAGATTTGCCATGTCGTGGTGAACGATGGTTTATACTGAGAAACAGTGATTTTCGCCATTGAAACATCGTCAAAAGATTTGAAAAGTGTTTGCGCATTGAAAAAACAACCATATTCTGGTTGGTGGTTTGGAATATTTTTTATTGCCCATGATATATATGGGATAATCCTTTCCATTGACTTTCATATTTTTCAAGATGGTTAAAACCATCAACCAGCATTATGGTCAAGACTTCCAACCTGGAGGATGATGTTGCCATAAGATGTTGCCATGTGGGTTTGTCCAAAAAATATTGCCATTTTACATGGCTGAACATATTTTCTCAACCATCAGTTTGTGTGTGTGTGTGTTTCTCATCATTGTAAGCAATTCCAAAACCTACATGGGTACCATCTGGTTATTCAACAGTTCGCCATGGAAAGATCCACCATTTTTGAGTTCGGCAAACCATCTATTTCGTTTAGGGCCATCTATACCATGGCGAACTGTTAGTCATAACCAGAGGGTAAATGGTTTCAACAATAAATGGTTTCCACTGGTGATTTCAACAGCTAAAAATGGTGATTTCAACTGGTGATTTATATCTCAGTGTTGGGCGCCAAACTCCAATGATTTTTTTTGTTCATTTTTCCTATTGAAATGGCCCACAATATTGGGTTTTTGGTCTCGTACAAATCCAGATGAATCCAAACTATAATTCTGGGTAGCCTCTGGTAAACAAACAGTTTGCGAACTGGAGAATAGCCATAGAAATGTAGTGGATTTACCCAGCTACAAAATGGTGGATCTTTCCATAGTTATGTAAACGTTTACCAGAGGGTATTTTTAGCATTATGACGCTATTTTTGTGTGTAATCAGATCGAATCACCGTAAGACCCACCGTATCAGAATCCCACAAGGTACACCAGCGTTTTCGGATGTGTCAGACGTGATTTCGCAGCCCGAGCTGGCCTTGTTGATGAGTTATTGCAGCTTGTATCATACATGTCCTTTTCCCATTGGTTGGTTGATTAATAGAGGAGTTTGTTTACCCCTTTAACAACATGGTAAATGATGATAGATGATATACCACAAGGACATTATTGGCGGGTTTCACTACTTGGATCTACTTGGTGAGTTGTGGATTAGTATGCTACAAAATTTAGGAAGCCTGTTCTCAATCAACCAGGGATGACGCAATGCAGCTTCGATGTGCAAGGCAACTCGCAACTGCGAAACTTGATGATTCATCATACAGGCAACCAATAGTAATGGTATAACCAGTGGAACCATTGGATCCATTTGAATTAACCAACAAAAATGGTGATTTAATGGAATATCATTGGCTATATAACTGATACAACTGGCAACATGATAGTCGGGTGTGTCTAAAGATTGGATATACCCGCTTCAATCGCCGTTCAATGGGGAAAATGATGATTACTTAACCAGCTGATTTATAGCAACCCCCAGATGCCCAAAAGTGAGAAACCTGGAAATATTACGAAAATATCAGCGAACTAGCGTCCTGGTGGCACACTTTTCAGCATCTTTTTTACGCTTGATGTACCAAACTGGCACCCTATGTTCAGACACACCGAATGAAATAGAAATCGGGTAGTCATAATTTCAGATCCAGGGGACCACATGTTAGTGTATGATTAGTATTAACATGCATTAACCATCTAGTTACTGGGGTACTGTGGGTAAAACAATAAACAACCACACATTTCGGAAAAAATTATACCAACTATTGATGGTGATTTGGGGGATGGTTCATTATTACCACCATTTAATCAATGGGAAATTCAGGATCCTAAAGTGGAGTTGCTGTACCATATAAGGCCATATTTTGTAGCAATAGCCCCTGAAATTTAGCCCTTACATAGGTCTTATATATGGTAGGTAGCTCGATTTTAGGTTCCTGAAACGGCCATTGATTTAAGGTGATAGACGGTGATAGATTTGCTCATCGTCTTCTATTCCAAGCCCTGCGTCAGGACACTCTCGTGCTTGCTCTCTTTACGCTGTGATAAGGATGATCCGGAGGAGCTTGCGCCATGGTTGGGGATCGATGGCTACTGTAAACAGATATTAATGATTATATGATATATATTGTTTCTATATATATACAACTATATGTATATCAATATCTCATACATGAATACATGTATGTATATACATGTGTTTATATATGAAATGCATGGTTGTTTGTTTCTTTGTTTCTACTGGGTTGATCTCTAGTGTTTTGACAGAGGTAAAAAAACAAAAACAAAAACAAAAAATATTTCTTCAGTTACACGTCATCACAAATTAAGATCATCAATTGTGCGTTTGCGGTTCGTCAATTTGACGACTTGGTCTTGGAAGTATTCTGTCACACCTCACTTTAGACTTTGGGCAGAATTATGGTAAAATGTGGTTGAATGTGTGCACCATGCATTTCAAAATTCAATTGTTTGGCTCGGAAAGGTTTGGCACATTCCCCAGATGATGATATGATCAGTTACGGAGCTCGGAATCCCCAAGTTCAATCCACATGGTACGAAGGGTTCAGGGTTCGAAATGGAAACATGGGATTGGTAAAACTTTGAAGCTTTCCAAACAACCAAAATTAGTCCCAAATGTGAATCTTGTTCAACACTGGTTGGTGGTTTGGAACATGTTTTATATTTCCATATATTGGGAATAATCATCCCAACTGACGAGCATATTTTTCCACCAACCAGAACATGTATGTTTCCTTCTTATCAATCATACAGATGAGATGTGAATAGTATTCTGTTGTCATATGTTGTCATAAGTCCAAATTAGCTACCCCAAGATTAGGGATGGTTAATACTAAATCCCATTTGGACTGTATTAACCATCCCTAATTTTGGGGTAGCTAATAAGATAAGACTAATTTCCATCTGTGGTCCCTAGGTCTCGGTCTCGGTCCATATCATTTTGACCCACATCCATCACCTCATCACCTCATCTGATCCAGGAGTTGTTGGAGCTGTATCGCTTGGTGTGTTCAAAGCTGCAGGTGCCAGGGTTTTTTTGCCATTCAACCATCAATGATTCACCATCAATTACAGAGGTTTTATGGAGTTTCTAAGTATCAAAGATATGGAATACAGCTCAAAAAATAGACCTTGTTGACTGACTATTGATTGGAATTTAGATTGGATATACCGGACTTAACTATCACTAATGGGGGTTTATTAGGGCGTTAACTAACAGATAGGGATATCATTGATAAATGATGATTGATTGATTATTAATTGGTTGTAGGGGCTATACCCTCTGGTGATGGAGGTTTAACCATGAACAAATAGGGAAATCTGTGGGATTTTGTATGTAACAACCATCAGGTTCAGCCAGCTGGATCCATCTATACTCTGGGAAAACTATGGAGATTTAGCCGACAAACATGGCATGGTAGTATAAAGGGGATAAAAAAGGGGATATCATGCTGATATTTGGAATATCTGAATTAGCCGACTAGGTGTCATCAAACTAAAGTGAGTAGAATAGGGGTATACCCTTTGGTAATGGAGGTTTTACCATCAACTTTCAAGGGATTCATGGGATTTCATGGGATTTCATGGGATTTCATGGGATTATAAAAGGAATACTCAACCATCGCTGGGAAATCCCTGAACTAAATTGGCATGGGAATTTGCGACAGCGAAACAAAAAAACATGTGCATCTCGGGTCATCGAAGTTGACGCAGCTACTGCCGCTGCATTGGCACGATAGCCTTGAAGCCCTTGGCTGTTATAACATCAGAGGAACTTCCTCCGATGGCGCGTTGCGAAGATCTTTTGAAACTGTTGGCTCCCTGGAGACCTCCGGCAGGGGCACCACATTTTCTGATCGCCCTGTGCCGGGCACCTTGGCTATTGCCATGGCTCGGCAGAATATGAGGGATTTAAGCGACAAACGGGGCACTACAATGATAATGGTAAAGTAACATTCTGGCATATCCATAGTTACATATTGATATATATATATATACAGATAGATTATAATACGTATTTATGGGTTGACAACTATATAATCAAACATCCAGTTGTATAACACACATATGTATATATACTGGGTACATACAACCGGATGTCTGAAAGCTTGGTTATATAGTTGTTGATGATGTATGTAAATTATATATATATATACACACACACATTTCCCCGTTGAGTTATACCTGAGATCAATTCGTGGAATACCTCAAGCTGGACATATGTGTTATTTTAATGGGTTGCTAATCATTTACTAGATGGTGATGGTAATTCGGTTGGTTCACCCCTAACATAATGAGCCATGTGGATGATTTGCAATCCAAGTATGATCACAGTGCTATGGAAAATCACCAGATTTAATAGGTAAACCATCTACAAATGGTCCGTTTTCAATAGCAAGCTGTCAGTTTACGGGACGGTGCCCTGGCCCGTCTAAGTGGGTTGGCTTGAAAAAAAACTGATTTTGGGGCATCAAACGTGTCGCCCTGTAGATGATGGTTGATTTTGGCACAAATTGTCTGTGTGGCCTTCAAGAATGAGTCAAGATGATTTTGTTCTGTGGGTCAATTGACTGTGGTAGACAGTGAAAAATCGCCCACAACGACCAATAGTCACGAGGATAATTCAGTTGACCGGTCAGTCAACTTCCAATCCCTGCAACTTGGTTTGAAGACCCCACCATCCTACAGATCACCACCCTGAACACTTTATACTCGTCATTTAGACACACATCCAATTTTGAGACATGCCCAATATTCACTATTCATGGGTTAAATCATGTTATTTAAATCATCCCTATTTCTCATGCTTAAATCCCCGTTTTCTGTGAAATCAGCCCTGTAATTCTTGCTTTGGCTTCCCCCAAAGTATTTCTGAGCAAGCCTTTCTCCAGGGCACGTCGTGCTCCCATTGCCACGAAGCTTTTCACGAAGGTTGCCGAAACTCAGATCCTAAAAATGGCCTGATTTCAACTACTTTCAGGTTTGCAAATTATTACAATTCAGCCAGAATATATGTAGAAGTAAGGTTTATAGCAGATTAATGGGGGTTATAAACCAACAAACATAAGTGAGGGGCCTTCCCTTACGTGTACAGCCATCCTGGAGTAGATAAGCGTCCCTCACTAAGATGGGAATATGTTTGAACTTGTCGTATTATATTTTCTTCAGGATGAATGTGTGTGCGCACACAACTACATATAAGATCACATAAAATAATGCTACTGGTATATATATATGTATGTGTGTGTGATACAGACATGTAGTATATGCTCTATATAACCAAGATAGCATATGTGTGACTTTTATGTATGATGCTTATCACATGTATATATATATATATATTTACATACATACATACATAAAGTGACATTGTTTTGTGTATATATATAATATGTACATCATACGTACATGTCTTGTCATGTCTTGTCACTCTCATGAGTATGTGTATCGTATTTTCATGATTTGAATATATATATATATATATATATGTATATACATATATATACATATATATACCTAGAGCCTAAATGTCCTTCGTTTTTGAAGGTCATTTTTTTTAATTCATCCCTTGGTGCAAAAGACGTCTTTTGGCCTCAGGGGCGTATTTTGGAAAGGGCCTTGTTTTGAAACAACAAGATCTGAATTGATGATTTCTAGGGTTAGTGACATCCAAAATTTAATCTGACCAGCAAAATATGATTAATACACCATAGAATTATCTCTTATCACCCCATACTTTGCCATTTTGGGTTGCCAGGCCCGTCCGGCCTCAAGGTGGCTCAACTGGAAGAGTCACATGATCGTAAGTACTCACAGGAAATTGGCCCAACAGAACCAAAAAACATATGATCAAATCATATCAAATCAGTGATTTGTTTTATGGGCAAACAATGGCAAACATATCTGAACTAATCCATTTG
Source organism: Cladocopium goreaui (assembly GCA_947184155.2). NCBI lineage: Eukaryota > Dinophyceae > Suessiales > Symbiodiniaceae > Cladocopium > Cladocopium goreaui. The sequence goes on from CAMXCT020000944.1 coordinate 83,826, forward strand.
AACGAGCCGATTTGAACCAATGGAAAGGATTACATCTTGCTTTCCTGCACACACACACCCAAGATTTTCCCATTGGTTTGATCTGCATCCGTCCAAGTGAACCAGCAGGGGTCCTCAGCATGCAGTGGGTCATGGATGGCCGTGGATTCGGTTTGGCATGAGGTAACCCCTAAGGAGTTGATCACAATACCACTTTTACATGTGATATCATTTCCCATTTGAACATCTTTCAAATTCTTGTGATCTAGGAATCCAATCAGAAATTTTCAGAATATTGAATGACATTCCTCTTGGAAAATCCAAAATATATTGTTTTTCGAATTGTACCTCTGGTCAGGATGGATATGTGATTGTGTTTTTGTTGAGTAGCGGGGAAATGTCTATAGGTGTCTGGCTTCAGAAAAGTATCATGTTGTCATGTCTTTATTGATCTTCTTGGGATTTCCTGGTACCAGCCCTTTTTTGATCAAAACCAGGGCATACTCAATCGGACCTGTTTGCTCTCTGGGATGGCTTCGCTAGATAGCATGGTGGATGATTGGGATGCAATTCCTGAAGTCCGTACTAGGATGAGACAGCAGCGAACACTCTTTGTCAAGGAGGATGGCAAGGAAAAGCCGGAAGCAACCATCTCATGTGGTGAGCTGAATTTCCATGTCCTCAAGCCCCTGGTTGAAAAACTGGAGGAATCCCCAGGGGTTCTGGGGATGCATTCAGTACCGCATCTTCAGAAGCAGATCCTAGATTGATATTACATAAATTATGTTGTTTGCAAGATTGATTGCCCCATTTATTTCCAAGTGGCATTTGTTTGAGAATCTTTCATGCTATCCACCAAGTGATGTTATAAGCCTTCTTTGGTCCTCATCCAGCTTAAGGATCAAGTTACTCTACCGGAAGTTCGAGGTCCCCATCAACAAGCCAACTTTGAAGTCTTCTGCAAAGTTGGCCAAGAAGTTCATGGTACTAGTCAAGCGTAAGCTCCAGCGTGACCAAGTATGCCGGAGCGTCCTCTTTAGGAAGCTGCTAGCCCTAGCATTTGCTTCCACCCGTGCCAATGCTGAGGACCTGGTTGTAATTCAAAATGGATTCCAATGGTTTCATGGATATTTGCAGCAACACTAGCTTCAAACATGTTAGGCATTGATTTTAAATCAAAGTGTGAATACATTTTGAAGCCAATATTTATGTTGGGTGATTGCACATGTATCTAGTGGATCCACAGGGTGTCATTACCTTTACACTCATCACCCACTCGCTCAATCCAAGCGGCTTGTGCCCCGTCCCAATCGCAACAGGAACCCAATGATGCTTCAGACCTCGAGCAGGTGTCTGAGAATGAGGAGGCGCCGGGTTCTGATGATGATGATGAGGATGCTGGGAGTGACAGTGTTGAGGAAGACCAAGACCAACCTCCCATAGAAGACTCCCAAGGTCCCTCAGATGAACCAACCTGTGATGCCGTGGATTCCTTTGACTATGCTGGAGCTTGGGATGATGCACCTGATGAGTCCCCTTCTGACAACAATGGGGAGTTGGTGGGGGAAGTGGGGGATGTTCCGTTGAGCCAGCCGTCTCCTGATGAAGGTGAGCTACATGATCATGATGTTGTGACAATTGAGGAAAGCCCCATGAAGAGTGTTGAGGACATGCAGGCCCAAAGAGCGGAGATTGAAGCCAAAATCAGTGAACTGTCTGCCCAGCTGTCCACTGCTCGTAAGATGGCTACAGCACGGACTTTAGTCTTATTTGAGTGGGGTTATCAACAATTGTTGGGAAACAGTCTGGTGGGTGGATGACATAAGAGTTTATAAACATGTAGAATGCAGTCATACAGTCATACATTATTTTTAGATAAATCATTCTTGGGTCATGATTTTCAATAATTATAGGGGCTGACACTTGTTAAACTAAGGAAAGCCCAAGCGTTGGCGGATGGCACGGAGAAGGCCTCTGGTTCCAGTTCGTCTTCGGCTACCCCGACTTTGGTACTAGACAGCTTGCCATTTGGGTCTGATGACAGGGACACCCTCGAAATGCATTCTACTGAGATGGACCTTTTGGCGCAGAACCTCAAAGACATGCCCATAGGTGACAAGACCACCTTTGTTCCTGATGCCCCAACTGTTCCTTGTTTCTGCTATTCAAAAAATCAAATACTTGTTATTGAAAGGCATAGGGCGGACCATTTTCAAGGCATTGGGTGGATGACTTTAGGTCCTGACCTAAAAAAGGGGATATGTTCAAAATAGTAAATCATACCTTTCAACATCTAGCAAACTTTGCATTTTTTTACATATATATTTCTGTGGCATGTGGATGAACAAGATTCGGTAATGGATATTGAAATCATTGATCTACATTATAATATATTGATTGGTGTCCTTGCCCATTACCTCCCTATCCTGTAGAACCTCAGGTCTTGCGACGATCCCAGCTTGCACTTCGCTCAGCTGAAGGGGATGATGATGGTGAGGCCCCCGGCAGCAAGGTGAAGGGAAAGGGGAAAGGTAGAGGCAAGGGAAGGGGGAGGCCAAAGGCAAAAGGCAAGAGCAAGGCTGCAGCAAAAAGCAGGGGAAGGCCGGCAAAGGGGAAATCCAAGACCACTACGCCGCTGGAACAAGATGAAGAAGGGCATCCTACTTCAGGAGATGGAGGCGAGATCGAAGTGGAGGAGGGCAAGGACCAAGATGACCTCATGAATCATGAGCAGGACCCCAGTGCTGGCACCAACGATGCTGAGGGAGGGGATGTGAAGAAGCCTACCCAAAAAAGGAAGAAGATGACCAAGCAGGATGCAGATCCCAAGAATGAGAAGACTCCGGCCAAGCCACCCAAGGAATCCAAATCTTCCAAGCGAAGTGTGGAGACTGAAGAGCCCAAAGAGCCCAAAGAGCGACCTCCCAAGAAGCCCCGGTCTAAAGATGGAGGAATGGCAGCTACATTTGCACGAAGGGTGGAGCCAAGCTCAGAGCATGGGAAGGCAAAGTGGCATGCAATCCGTGAGGCTTTCGTTCAACTCATTCGACCCAATCTCATCAAGTACAGCAAGGCTGAGGACTCCATTGATGGTTGGGGGGGTTCCAAATTGTTTTTTCCCCATTTCTAGGACACAACAAAAAAACACATGTGTTGATTTCAAAACGGGAATGCTGGAGTCATTTGGAATGATGGGATATTATGGAGATGGGCTACATATCAAATCTATGTCCTATCGCCACCGTAATGAGTTTCACAACCCGACCCAGACATGTTATAGTGTGAACTATATATCATTTATGTTTTGAATGTGTTGGGTTTATTTGGGGTTTATACATGCACCCCATGAAGAAAAGGAACACTTGTACCCAAATTAATTTGGAAAAGGTGATCTGGAAGTTTGGTGGGGTAACATTCATTCATCCCTAGTTGTCCCAACCAACCACTGTGCTTCAGGACTGTTTCTGGCACTTTGTGATGAAGAAGTGGGGAGAGCAGGATGTCGCCCCCCAGGACATGCCAATGGCTGCTCAATCGCTTGCCCCTGAGTGGCTGGCAACATCTGAGGCCAAGGAGTTCATGTAATAGCCAGGTTTCTTCCGACCTTGGAAGACATTGGGGGTTTGCGTTGCGCTGCACGGCTGATCCATCATCTGTTTGGCCACCCCGTGAAATTTCAATAACAACATCGACTCCACAGAATATGAGACATTAAGAATGCACAAATCTTTTTGGGAAGTTGGCTAGCAGCAACTTGCAACGCATCATATGTTGTCTTTCAGTGGTTCAATCCTCGTAGATGTCAAGATTTGGCAAATAGCCAACTGGGTTTCAAGATTCTCTCTAGTGGCGCTTCTCATAGCGATAGGGCCCATACTGACTGAAGTGATGGTCACAATAACCATTTGGATCCTGGTTACTGTAGTTTTTTCATTGGAAAAAATGTGAAAGTTCTATGTTGTATTCGGTTTGGTGGCAGGTTGATTGTGACCACATTGATGATGTGCCACCGCTGTTGCTATCGCCAGCTGACCAAAAAGGTGGAGATCGGACATGTGTCACATACTCCTCACAAATTAGTAACAAAATCATATGCGCAAAACTGTAAAACCTATCAATCAATGGACCTGTGGAAATATTTTCTCAGTTTATGAATGCAAAGTTATGAGTGTAAATGTTCAACAAATAGCTTCCATGCATTTAGGGGTTTTAGGACCAGACTAGCCAATGATGATGATCGGTTCATGGCTACTGTAGTGACCAGATAGTATAAGGAAACACACATAGATTTAGAACGATTTAGACTGTGTTTGTGACTAACCTAGCTCAACCAGCTCAACCCGGGTCAACTCATATATTTCAATGAACACCCACACGTTGATTGAGGCCATGGACGAGCAACATGCTCTGGGCATCAATGACCTCCGCATTGCTGGCATGAATTGGTCAACCTCATGGTGTGGGCAGCGGGTGGTGGCTGTCCTATCGGTTTTTGGGTTGGGCATGGGTCCAATGGTAACCTGTTTTTTTTACCGTAGATGAACATGCGTCCAAATACTTCATATGTGATTGCCCTTATTTTCAAATTGGTGAATTCTTCATATTTTGAACCCAAGCATCCCAATATTGTTGTGGTCCCAAATAGGCCTCATACATAACTCATAACATATGTTGTGGGGTAAATAAGGGGCGCTTTGGTGACCATGCCGCAATTTCACTGTGAAAGCCATTTGGCTTTGAAGGGATAAAACATATCCAACCATTGGTCCTTCGCTCTTTGGGCCATGGAGTTCCTAGATGTGGTGAAGCGAGATAAGCTCAATCTGGTTTTGCAGAGGCTGTACTTGCTGGGGGCTCCAAAGGTAACCTGGTGATAAATGGGGTTGGGATGAAGTTGATGTGGATTTGAATTGGTGTAAGATGGGGGCTGATATCATGAGGTCTTCTACAGATGGTGAATTTATAGTAAATAAACTCAGGGTAATCATAGCATGTCAAGGTCTGACTCGGAGCACATCATATGGCTTGCCCACAATGGCCTGAAATGGCCTAGTCTTCCCATGGCCATGCTGATGCCAAAGCATTGATTGCACCACAGTCCACTCGTATCTACCCAGGGCTTCAATCGTTTCTGATACTCCCAAGATGTTGGGGACCTGCCCAAAGGTATTATCGGCCTGCGTGCTACTCCTTGCCCTGAATTCGGAGTTCGCTGTCTTCACAGAGGCCATGTCTTGCTATACACTTGGTCCCAGTGAAAGTCTAGTTGAATTAAAGCATATATTGGAATACCAACTTCCAGAAGCTATAGATTAAGAATTTCACATAAGCCAAGTCTTACAAATCATTTTTGGGGCCATATCTTTTCTCATTGGGATGGAGCTTATGGCATTGAAACCATTAAGCACATGACATTGTATTGCATCATCGCTACTTCCATTCACACAGGGTGATGGCTAGGTATGATATTGATCAACATATGCATGCTGGCAAACAAGGTAAAGCACCTGTCTTATCATATGCGGCAATGCCATGGGATGTGATTGATTTAGCCCAGAGCCATTCTAGTTACCAAAACCCTCTTAGTAGCCCAGGTGGAAATTACCCTAATCACATGCATCATATACTGGATCTACCCATCAAAGAAACAGCCTGCCCTAACACAACTTGATTTCCGATCTCCAGGCCTACGGATTCCTCGAACTCTTCTCGGGGCGGGGCTGGGCAAGTAAAATCATGAAAGCAAATGGTATTCCCTCAGCATCATTTGATATCCTTCTTGGGGAACCAATTGAAGGAAAGCAGGATGCTATGAATATCTTGTCGGATGCTGGATTTGCGTTTTTGGCCTGAATTTAGGAATCAAAACTTTCGTATCAATGTGGTTTTTGAAGTTTTAGATGATATAGAATGTTTTGTTATGTTTTTTGGTGTTTTGGGGTTAATATGGTGTAATATTTTGGGTATCTAAGATAATATATAATTATAATTCGGTATTATTTAAGATATATATAATTAGGGATTTGTGATGTTATTGGTAAACACCACCCAGGCTGATATTGCTTGCCGTACTGAACGCAAAGTTCGATTCCTTCTTCTGTCTTATTGGGCTGGTATGTTCGTCATTTGTGGCGATATCGCAAGGCACCCACTACCGTGCACCATGGGACCCTCTAGGACGGGATGAGATCCCTTTTGTTTCTCAAGGAAACGAAATGTGTTCGAGGAACCTCGTCGCCACCATTTCATTATCCTACTGGTTTTTAGTTTTTTCTGCTTGAAATCTTTTGAGGGGAGCCACACACAATGCAACATCAGAGAATATATCTGTTAAATTGATACTATCAGGTTATAGTGGACCCCAAAATAGCGGGATACCCTTTTAGTAGAGATATAGCTCCAACTCTCTTTCAAAAAAGGAACCGTCCATCAAATTCAAAAATAATTCTTATACCCATCCATGGCATCGGATTAATCCAAACGCCCAGCTGGGCTAACCCACATGCCGCTCAGGACAGCTTTGCTGATCCTCGCAGTGACAGCGATGGGAGGAACTTGGTTATTAGAACAACCAAGTACTTCGCAGGTGTTGTGGCACCCTCGGATTCGTCTTCTCTGGCGTTTGTTGCCGGAGGTGTTGGGAAATGCTGGGAAGGTTTCAAAAAGGTTAAAATCTTGTTTGGGGTACCCGCAATGTTTCAATTTTTTTAGATTAAACAATAGCTTCAGGCACCCCTATTTGAAACATTCCCAAATTGAGATTAGTAACTCCAAACGTTCCAGTTTATCGTCAATCTCGGCCATTTTCAATTTGTTCTATCTGGGTGCTTAAGGGTAAGGAACATTTTAGCCCCAAAAATATTTTGATATATCTACATAAAATGTGTTTTAAGGATTTGCTCTGTAGAACCCCCATGCAGGTGTTTGAAGCGAAGTGGTATGCTGGAATGTATGGTGGACCCACATGCAAGCCGCACATTGGGTGGTCCAACAGTCGGACAATTGAGTGTCTCAATTTGGGGAAGATGACCAAGCATATCAGGGCAATAATTTCCAGTCGAGGAGTGAAGTCAACCATTGTCTATCGAAACTCCAAGGGCAAAAAAGCCTTTTGTGGATCAAAACACCTCAAGCTTACTGGGAATCTTGATCACTAAACTGGCAACCATTGTTCTATTAAAGCAAACTTTTGATTTTTCCAAGGCAACATTGATCAACATGTGAGCTGATAGTTGGTCTAAAGAGCCCCAAGAATTTGCATCAATTCAAATAACATATTCTTGTTCTTTTGGGGTTTCCCTATTCCCTCCACTCATACATGTGCATGTGTGTGTGCTACTGAGGGTATATCCTCCACAGTTCGCTATGCGCTTGATGCATCTTTATCCACGTTTCTGCCGGAACCGAACGACATGGTTTGGCTCACCTCTTCAACATGATGATCACACTTTGGGGGCCTACCTCTTCTCTACTCTCCCTTGGGAAGATACTGATTGGTGGAATGATGCAAACATCAAATCGGCTTTTAAATATTTAAGGGGTGCCCATGGCCTTTGGCTTGGAAACATGCGGCCCTTGTTCCCAACAGAGCTGTGACTTATTTAGAATGCATGCGTGTAAATCAGGCATGCTTTATGCACCTGAAGTAATAGCTTTGCATTGCACTAGCTGAACTAGCTTGGACCTGCTAGGGGTGGCTTTTCCCAATGTCTCCACTTTCCCAGCAATTGCACTATTGGCTAGTATGATCACTTACCTGTTGTTGTATATAAAAGCCTTTGTTAGTTAGTGTTCAGTGGAGATGTTGGTGTCACTCACCTAGGAGCGCATTGAGACCGCAAACAGATGTAAAATTGGTTTCTTCTTATGCTGAATCCTGAGTCATTGTTTTCCAACTTGTTTCCAAGTTTCTACCTGTGATTTTTTGATAATTTTTGTCCGAAAAAAACATCATTTCTAGTGTTTTTGATGGGTTCTGGAGAATACGTATTTTCCACGTATAAAATACGTATTGAAACCCGTATCAAACCCGTACCCGTAAAAGGGACGTATTTTTGCGTAAAAGGTACGTATTTTTCCGTACGGAAATACGTATTTTTTCCGTAATTGCAGCATTTTTCCCATGTTCTGTTTTGACTGGTTTCAAGCTGCAATTTTGACCATTTGGCTTGTTTTGAGTCCAGCTTTATGCATTTTGATCCCGAAAGGCTTTTGGTTCAACACCCAAGTGACAGCAATGGCTCCCAAAGCTGACAAAAAAGAGAAGGTTCCCTCTAGGCAATGGTCATGCTCAGAGCTGACTGATGGTCAATCGAAGCTATTGGCTGTAAAGCGTGAAAGCTTAAGTCCAGAGGAGTTGCAGAAACAAATCAAGGAATCTTGTCTAATTGATTTTGGATGGTGGGGTATCTTAACAAAGTTGTTGTCTGAAACATTGATACACATTGTTGGTTCCAGAATGGACTACTTGCTTAGCTTAAGCCACCCTGTACAAAACCAACAAGGGTCTTGCCACTACTCAGGACTACGAATGCCAGCTTGCATCTTTGAAGAAGGGCCTCCAGGACTCTATCAGTGAGCCTTGTCCATGTAGCTTTCAACGGGTGGGTTGGGGTGTTGTGGAATCAACGATCTTTCTAAGTCACATGTTGATGCCAAGGAAGCTGAGACCCAACCAGACCCTCAGCTAAGTTTCATGGTCTATTTTTATTTTCTGTGTCATATTTTCAATTTGCGTATGTTGTGCATGTGGGTTCACACGATTTTTGACATGCATCAATGATGTAGGGTGTTTTCACTTCAGGCATCAGAAGATCAAATCAGAGAAGCCAAGAAGACTTCAGCCAAATCGAAAGCCAAACCCACAGTTGTGCCACCCACTTCGCTGAAGAAGTCAGGGGAGAAGCATGTCCGGTCGCCCCAGAAACCGGATCAGGTATCTCCCAACCCTGGTGCCGCCAAGCGACTTAGAGGTAAACAGGAAAACCCAGACCAGTCCCAGCAGATTGAAGAGCTTCAGGAGGCTTGTGTTGACTTCTTCTCTCTTTCTCTCTCTCTCTCTCCATCGTTTATCTTGTGGAATCTTCTGATAGTTTCTGATGTGTTTGGACATGCTTTAACCTATCAATCTCGTTCATACTTTTCTGTTGTTTGTTCACCCTTATACCCTTCATTTTGCCATCTTGGTAGGCCAACCGGCGCATGATGGAAGAGTTAGCAAAGCTGAAGAAAGAGCCGGCTGTTGACCGGGCTACGAAGAAGAATGCTTTTAAGACACCACCACCAAAAATCAGTGCACCGTCGCCCAAACAGAAGTCCAAGGTATCTCCAGAATCACCTCCCCGCCCAATGTCCTCCAGAGGTCCAGGTGCTACCCAAAGTGAACCTGCAACGGAAGCAGCTCGCTTGGCACGTCTCCGACGTGTTTGTGAGATCAAACCATCAGGTCGTTGCCATGTTCCCAAGGACATACATGAACGATGGCTGAAAGGAACAAACCAAGAGAGGTTAGCAATGGCTGATGAGCTAGAGGCTTCAGGTTGGGCAAAGGACCGGTCAAATATGATCAAGTACTACCTTGTTGATTGCATTTTTCTTGCCACTCTACTTATCCCATCTTTAGTGCAAAATATCCCTTGTTATATCATACTATATCAGTTGATCATGGTGGAAAACTGCAGGACATGTTTGTGAGCCGCATCACCAAGACCCTCGCCAAGACCAACAAGCTCTCCAGGCGAAAGAAACGTGGATGGTACACCAAGGAAGCCATGTCGAAGGATTTGGGATGGAGCACGTCCCTAGTCTTCAAGTAGCTATGCATCCTACATCCTAGAATGGACAATCCAGATTAACCCAACATCTTGTTAATAAATATTATAGAAAATATATAATTTACTATAAAATCCTACGGTTCCATTCCCATCCATTCCCCAGGGGTATCATTTGATCTACATATGTTTCCAATTCCTGACCTTTCTGACCCAGCCATATCCAGCCTTGATCCTTTTGGGTTGCATCTATCTGCTGCTGAGGTCCTACATCAAGTGCGTGATCGAGTACTGCGAGAAGCCCAACAATGTCCAGCGTATGACCAAGAACCTTTTATGCACCTGGAGGTCTTGAGGATTTTTGCATAAACAACTTGTTTGTCCACAATCCACTTGTCCAATGCTACCATTCATGTGCAGTGGTGTGAATATGTAGAACACTAAATCAACTCCATCTGGTTTCAAAGGAAGGATCGCTACAACAAGAAGTTGAAGAAGTACTTGGTGACTTACGAGGAAGGTGATGAGGAGCTGTCCGAAGATGAGGAACGTCATGTGCGTGAAGATGAGGAAGCCCCTCAACAGCTTATTTTTTTCACACGTCCCAATGATCTAATGTTTGGTTAAGATCCATGGAATCAATTATATTGGATGAGACCTAGTCACAATACCCAATCCCATGACTTCCCAATGTCCTGGTGGTAAGTAATATCTCCCACATCTGTCTGTCTGGCCTCAGGTTGCAGACGAGATGGTGCAGCACACGCGGCTTGGGGCTGCCCGTGCTGAATCTGAGTCTGATGAGGATGATGAAAGTGAACAGGAGTCAAAGGCCAAACAGGTGAACACCTACCAAAAGGACTGGTACATTTGTTTGATTCTCTTGCTGCATGTTTATATTTAAATCATTCACCAAACAATGTATACAACTCTAAAAAGTACCTACCTGTACCTAGCATGCTCATGCAGGAGTATGAGAAGTTTGCCCGATTCACAGACAGCCTCCTTTCCAGATCTTCGAAACTCACGGAACTTATTTCTGGGTTGGAAGCGGCGTTTGCTGAAACTGGGAAATCCGATACCTGTTCGGAGGGCATCCGAGTCAAGAAGCTCTAGACCTAGTTTTTTTGTCAAGACAACCTCTGCTTGGTTTCATGGAAACGGTCCATCCTCAAACCATCACAAACCCATCCCAGCCAGTCTCATCTGAGGTGCTTGGCCAATCTCGAGGCAGCTAATGAGATCCTGGAGGAGCAGTACGAGGCGTGTGAGGTGGTGAAGTTGGACACCGTTGCCTTGAAGAATGACAAGACCCTCTCTGACATGGCCAAGCAAGAGCCCCTTATGCTGCAAAGTCCACAATCCTTCTCATCTCAAAACCATCCGAAATCCAAAGTAAAACTAGAACATTAGCAGCACATTCTCTATGTGTTAATTACAGTGTTTAATCAAGTGAAGTTGGAACAGGTTGTCCGTTGTTCTTCTAATTCACCCCTTTTGTTTTCCAGCCAAGGCTTCAGAAGAAAATCGATGCCCAGATCCGAACCACCACATCGAAGCGCCTGGTCTGAACAGAATAGGGCTGCTTGCCGCAAGTGCTTGCCTTTCACCTGTCGAGCCGGGTGATTGGGTTGTCGGTCAACATCAGGTGCAGTAAAGTTACTACATCGGAAGTTGCTGCCAAGATCTTTGGCTGCATCTGGTTGACATGTCAGTCCAAGGGTCGACCCTGGTCCATTCATTGACTTTGGAATGTTTACAATATTTTACAATACTTGTAGATATTCCTGTCCGAACTCATATATATAATTTCTTAGAGTATTATAATATATAATTTTATTGATATGCACAAATGGTGTTACACACTTAAAATGGTAATATGTACACTTACAACATCGACATACATGTATTCTGGGCCTTGCTTGATGTCATTGGCGCTCAGGAACCTGAAGAAGGCTTTTGTCAAGCCATGAGGACTGAGAAGTGGAAGCTGCCGAGTGTTTGAGTTTTGGGGCCCATAGGGTTGGAAGAAACCAGGGGTCCACCTGTTTTTGGGGTGATCAATGCAGTGCTGAAAGTAACTGCAAGACCCAAACATGTGATAACACGTGGGGGGTCGGTACAATGTGGCTTGGATTCAACCGCGACACTTGGCGAGCAGAACTTCAAATGGGAAAAAAGGCCTCTAGAGAGTCATGGTGTTGTGATCTCAATGTCCAAATCAAATCATCAAAAGTTTTGGTTTGCTAGCCCTATGTTAATTGGAACCTTGGTAACCTCAGTGAATCCAGTAAAGATATATATTTATGTAAATTTCAATGTCAAAGGGCTTATCAACTTTATCACATATATAGTAAGATTCCAAATCTGGCCCCCAGAGTTTCACAGACTCCAAAACGTGCCAACCCCAACTGTTGCCAGGTGGCCCGAACTTTGATGAAGTGCTTCGCCACTGTGCTCGCCTGATCGCCAATGGCGTCGGGCACCCAGCAGCCGCAACCAGGTTGCTTCAGATTTGATTCCACCCATGTGCGAATGAATGACCAACTTTTAGAGGCAGTGCGATGATCAAATCTGCATTGTACATTACTTTTTTGTGTCTGTAGTATTTGGAACCAAATACATTCAAAACGTTTATCAAACCATCACCAACATCATTTGATATCATATGGAAATAGATGGAACATTATGGATATTATGGGACCAACATCAGATAACTCAGAAATATATATAACTTATGTTTTTGTTTGCACAGTTCATCGCATGCCAGCGGTAGTGCCCAACCATGGCCGATGATGATGACATGCTACTTGACTTGCTGACGTACACTTGCCCTTATAGCGGAAGGAAACGCACAGCTGGATCTGTAGATTTGGAAGATGACCCTCAGAAGTTCCTTGGCTACTTTCAAGAAAACAAACAGCAAACTATGAGAGAAAATGGCAATTACTATTTTTTACTTTTTAGGGTATGGATGGTTTCTCCATGTCCAATCTCAAGGCTAATGGGGACTTCACCATCTGCAATCGATATGGAACCAGAAAATGCAGAACAAGTTGAATTTCAACTCAATCATGTTGGAGTTCCCAGTGACTTTGTCCACTCTGACCGGCCTTGTTCGACGTCGAGGGGTGCAGCGGCCATGAAGGATGCATCTCAGTGGCGATTGGTATATTACCATGCGCCCCATTTAGGTTGTCTCTACTTTTTTTGACATATATTAGTCCACCTTATATACATTAGCCCTCATTATATTACATCATATATAAGTCTCTTTTATATATTTATTATATTAGTTCCCCTTATACATTAGCCCTCCTTATACATTAGTCCTCCTTTATATAAATTACTTCGTATATAAATATATATGCATTAGTCTCCCTTATATATATTAGTTCCCCTTATATAAACAAATGAGTCCTCCTTATACATTAGTCCTCCTTTACATACATTAGTTCCACTTAAATATGCATACACCGTTATCATACACTAGCCTCACTTGTACATAAATATATATGCATAGCCCCCAATTTGTACACATTAGTCCCACTTACATATTCACCATCACCCTTATATAGAGTACTGTAGTTTCACCTAGCTATATGGGCACCCTTTCATAATATCACCATCATCTTTTTTTTTATGGATATACCACTTTGCCCCTGAAACCTAAAAGGGATGGGATACACACCCTCAATAAAAATGTCTATGGCCTAGTCTCCCCCTGCAACATCTAAGGACTTGGATCGAAGGTCCATTCAAAAAGTTCATGACCAAGTGGACTGCTCCATAGTGAAAACAGGCCCAACCCCGACGTGTGGCCGAGTGCTACAGTACTGCAAGGAAAAGGTGATCCAGTTCAGGGAAAAAATGAGTATCCGACTTTGTGTTTTCAAAGTTGGCGTCACAGCTGACCCAACGGCGCGATATAGATTTTACATTAAGGAAAAAAATTCACGGCTATGTGGCTCATAGCCACTTCAAATTCTGTTGATTTGGTGCATATGCTGGAAGCGGCGCTGGTATCAGAATTCCACAAACACGTGGGATGTAGAAACCGAGAAGGTAGTGGTGGTGAGGGGGCATTGAATAGAGAACCTGTTGCCCTGCCACCCTACTATGTGTATATTGTTGGGGGGCGGGCCGATCAGCCCCGGTCTGTGGGATAAAAGAATGTTTGCAAACGCAGATGGGGAAAAAAAGAAAAGGGTGCTTGCTGGTGGTTGTATCTTGAGAATTGTGGGAACCCAAAGAAATACCCCTTATATAAATAGAAAGAGTTATTTCAATGGAGTTATACACAAAGGTCAGTTGTATCCAACATTGGTCGGCATCAGAGCTAGCATGCCAGCACGACAAATAGATTGATGCTGTTTCTCACATGTTTGTTCACCAGTGTGGGTCACCGCTCAGCCGGCCGAGGCCCATTGCAAGCATTTGGTGGAGCTTGCGCAGGCAGAGGTAGCTGCCAACCCTCAAGCTAGTGAGACCATGCGTGTTTTTGCACGCATCCGCACAGCTGATGCTGAAGTTGGTGTCCACAAGCTTTTTAGAGAAAAAGGGTATTCATGCCCGGTGCGTGTAGATGATGTAAATCTTGGGCCTGGGAAACTTGAAAAGTTTCCAGTCATCAAGATTACCACTTGGTTCCAGCACCTGCTGGATACCAACAGGTTGGCCCGTCAGTTGGTAGGTGTTAGCAGCATAGCCAAGATGAAACCAGTGCTCAAAGAGTTTTGGGAACGACAGCGGGCAATCAGGCCCGACCATGGGATCTTTGAGCTTGCTGAGAATGGATCCCTGGTTCTGGAATCCTGCATTCCATACTTCTCACACTCCGACGAAGGCAGAAGCTACAAGCATATGCCTCTTTTTGTTCTGTCAAGCCATGGGGCTCTTGGAAGAGGCACAAACGCCTATGTGAGAGCTAGAAAGCACCGAGCCCCTTTGCGTCGGAATGGCATGGGGATGAACTTCTTGGGAAAGACCTGGTCAACCAACTTCATCTTTGCAGCTGTCTTGAAGACGGTCTCCATGGCCTACCCAGAGTCCTTTGATAAGCTGATCACCGAGTATGCTGCTGATGCTCACCGGCTTTTGACTGAGGGCTTGTTTGCCCAGAATGGTGAGCGCCTATGGTTTATCCATTGGGGTACAAAAGGTGACCTGCCAGCTCTCCAGAAGCTCGGTGGCTTCAAGCGCAGCTTCAACAACGTTCCGAAGGCGGCTTCTTCGAAGAAAGCTTGCAAAGGAGTTTGTTTCCTTTGCAGTGCCGGTCAGGAGGCAGATGCTTCGACTGGTGCCTCTGCCATCCCCTTTGAGAATGTTTCTCCTTCCGCAGAATGGGTCGCAACATGTTCGGTGGAGCCGGCTTGGGAGTTGCAGCCTTCAATTTTGAATGATCTACCACTCAACACAAAGCAGCAGATTGAGTTCTTCCGCACAGACTTGTGGCACAATGCGCACCTTGGGCTTTTGAAACACTTCACTGCCAGTGCGTTTGTGTGCATTGTGGAGAGTGACCTTGCCTGTTTGCCTCGAGGATCTATTGAAGTCAAGTTTTCCTGGCTGACGATGATCTACAGAGCTTACTTCAGGACACCGCCTTATGTGTCGGAAATTTCCAGGGACACGCTCAACTTCCCAGCCAGCACTGCCAATCCTATTGGAAAGTGGAGCAAAGGAGCAGCATCAACGGAGATGATGCACTTTCTTGGCCATTTTGGCAAAAACTACATCCTGGGAAAGACCACTGATCCTCTTCTCCTCGCCATTGCTCCTCGTCTCTCCATCAAATAAAACTTTTGTTGCCCATGTTTTTGACATGTTTCTATTTTTAGGTTGTTCCGGAAGAGTCGGCTTGAAACCAATTTTTTCCCAGTTTGCAATCACCTGCTGACAGGCTGGTGCAACGAACACCTTCAATGTGGCCATGGGTTTCCTCTATGGATCTGGCTTTTGGGTTCCCAAAGAACAAGGTCAGAATCTGGCCAGCTTGTTCTTCAAGTTCTTGGCCTTGTATGCCCAGGGTGCAGCCATCACTCTGGCGCAAGGGAAGCGTCGATTCCCAATGGTGCCAAAAGTGCACATGATTGCGCATGCAGCGCATCAGCTGCTCACCCAAACCAGGCTTGGGTCATGGGTTGAAAACCCCTTGGCCACAACCAACCAAGCTCAAGAGGACTACATAGGTAGGCCCAGCAGGATCAGCAGGAGGGTCAACATCCGATCGATCCACAGAAGCTTGCTGATGAGATCCTTGATAGTTTACCAGGAAAGTTTGTTGTTGGCGGATGCCGACCAACGAGGCATGGATGGATACTCTGACCTTTGATACAAATATTGATACTTTAACCATAATACACTTTAGAAATCTTTAGAATATGTTAAAATATGTGAAATCTTAAAACCCCTTTGGTGCCACAGAGTCCACCATGATCCTCGGAAACTTGGAGCCCCAGCGCTGCTGCTGGAAATGATGCAGTTGGGCAACTTTTCGGCTGATAAACAGTGGCGGGCTGGGCAGGTTGCAAGCACTTACCATCAAATCCACCAATGGTCTCAAAACCCCAAATTGCAAAAGGTACCTATTTTTAACAAAGGGGCGTATTTTGGGTTTCCCTGAAAAACACCATCATAAGCATACCCGTATCTATATACTTAGGTTCAAAACAGAGGTCAAACCGGTTCCAGGTATATACACATACTAATATATATATAATATATATATATACTAATATATAATATATATATACTAATATATATACTATATATATATGTACTAAGATATATATATATATATACTAATATATATATATACATTTGTATTTGTATATATATATATATATACGTATCTATATAGTATCGTGACGGAACCCCTATCAGCGAACCACGGATTGATGGAACAAAATGACACTTTTGACCTCATCCAAAAAATAGGGTTTCCCACGGTATCAACCGTTGGATCTCTTGTTTTTTTTGGATGACTGGTTGATGACTGGTTGGGTGGTTTTTCATGTCCATCCAGTCCATCGGTAGGTGATGCACTCTTCACTGTCTACGCATGTCAAGCGCTACAAACCTTGGCGCGAGCAGATGCGGAGGAAGACGGCCCTTGGGCAGCAGAAACCGCAGGCGGTGGCAAGGTTGTTTTGTTTGTTTTCGAGGCGCCAGAGTCTTTAGTTTCAGAGAGATTCAAAACATAATCTATACAGAATCTATATATATATATATGAATTGTTGATTTTCCA
Organism: Cladocopium goreaui; assembly: GCA_947184155.2. Taxonomy (NCBI): domain Eukaryota; class Dinophyceae; order Suessiales; family Symbiodiniaceae; genus Cladocopium; species Cladocopium goreaui. The sequence goes on from CAMXCT020000944.1 coordinate 100,825, forward strand.
TTGCCAGATTCCGATTGCTAGAGGCTTTTTTTTGACCTCAAAAGTGACATGGAACCAGAAAACTTGGCGGGCGGTTGGTATCCAAGATTTGCCGTACGTGGTCGTGTTCAATATGAATGTGTGTGGAAATATGTGGAAATAGTCCCATGAATATCCATGAATCACATTTATATAATTTATATATTTCTTAGTTGATTTAGTTGGCTGTGTGTCATTCGTATGTAGTTGTTGATGTTGAGCCACTTATGATCACATGTATAATATGGCCTCCCTTGAAGCTAAAGAGCCACGTACCTACAGAGTGAAAATCACTCAGTAGCTGGACATGCTTCGCTTCAAAAACGGTTTGTGAACTGGCTGAGCTCACCCTTTGAACCCATAATTAGTCCCAGTGGACTAGGGCGTTGAAAATAAGTCACAATGTACTCATCCCATCAAGTAAATGTTCAACACCCCCTTGCATAAATGGTCCCAAATAATTATGTGTAAATCCCTTACTAAAGGGCGGGTAATATGTAGATTATTAATGAGAGGGGATAACATGTTCCGCATGTTCGTCTATGCTTGAGGATTTCCACGTGTTCATCCACCACTTGATGGATTGACGAAAGGGGTTACCCTCCGGTGCCAACGTGACTGGCTGGAAAATCTCTGAAAATGGAGGTGTTAATTGGACATTCATCTATACATGGTGCATATTTTCCATTTTCCAGCAAGCCATGTTTGATTAGCAGAGGGTATACTAAGTGGTTTTACTGGGGATTATGAACCATTCACAGGAAAGCTATTTACCAATGATTCTGGTGATGGAGGTAAGGAACCTGATAAAAATCGGGGATGGTTAGGACTGATAAGAAAAACCGGATACTTATCAACCTAGCAGTATTTTGTGGGATGGTTTCAATGAACACTTACAATTTTTACAACGGAAAATACTCCCAGACTCCCAGAGATACAGTAGATAATACCCTCTGGTTATGACTCACAGTTAGCCATGGAAAATCACCGTTTTTTTATAGGTAAACCATCTATAAATGGGCCATGTTCCATGGCTATGTTAAATAACCAGAGGGTACATGATAATAACATGTAATAAACTTATCCCATGGATTCCCATGGTTTTCTCAGTATGCCATAAAAAAAGAAGGGATTTATACGGACCCCGATCTAGTGACGTTGGGGCTTTTCTACTACCTAGATTGGGGATTGTGAACTGAAAAACCATAGCAGGGATAGCTCTCAAGCAGTATTTCATGGGATGGCGTCATTGAAATTTACCATCTATGGGATACCCTCTGGTAATTTAACATAGCTATTGAAAATGACCATGTATAGTGGATTTTCCCATGAAAAATGGTGATTTTCCATAGCTATGTTAGTTTACCAGAGGGTATGGGATAATCAAATTCTCCAAAAGGCAGATTCGTGACAATGCCACTAAAATGTTCGGTGATATTTCATACAAGTTACTGTTCGATAATACATCTTTTCTGGTGGCATCAATTATAGATAATGAATGACATATATTATCCTATAGATAATGCAATAAATAAACCATTTCATTGGATAGTACCACATAGATACTATATAATGCCACCGTATAGATAATGATAACAATACATTATAGTATAGAACAGATACCACGGATCATAAATGATACTAATAAACCATAATAAATCACTTCATGGGTAGTAATAAATAGTAAATGATCATAAACCATGAAAGAACACATACGGATAATAATAAAGCATCATAAATAATGATGAAAACAATTAATGATAGTTGTTGGATCCTCGCGACTACTTTTGTGGTCCAAGGGCGCACCCGACTTCTGCACGGTCTTTGGCTTGGGCTGCCATTGTGCCTTGCTGGGCTTGGGAGATTTCACTATGGATCAACGATGGTTCAAAAATGGAATAATGTGGATTTAGATGGATTTATTTAGCTTTATATATATATATAGATATGAATATGGATGGATAATATAGATATAATATGGATTGTCTGTGGATTTTTTTAATGGAATATGGATTATTTAATATATGATCCTCATACTCCCCCATTCTTTAGTCACCAGATAGGGGTATCATATGAACATAATATGGATATGATATACTATGATAGAGTATGGATGGGATGGAAATTACCAATATTATGTTCGAAAATTGGTGTGTCTGAAAATAGTGGATTTACCCACTATGTGTTTTGTTTAACATGGAACATGATTTTCCAATCCAGGGTAAGTGTTCATATCATGCTCTTAGACAACCCCGAAAATTATCACTGGAGGTGAGAATGACAGGAGGTGAGCGGCCGATTCAAAGTGCTCGGACAAACCATCATCATTGCTTTTTGATTTCAAGCGTGGCTTTGTTTGAAAATTAGGGGAAAACCCCGTTCCATCTTCCCTTGTACAACATCAATTTCCCCTAATCTTCAGACAAAAGCACCATGAATTTCTCCTGGTGTTGTCAAAACATATGTCTGAAAATCAATGAACATCATCCATTTCCCCAGCAGTAAGAAACCACCAGTTTTCGCTGGGATCACCCTTTCGCCCTTTGGGATCAACCGTTAAAATGGTTTTTCAGTGGTTCCAGCAACGTATAATAACTGGTTGGTGGTTCGGAACATGTTTTTTTCCATATATTGGGAAGAATCATCCCAACTGACTATATACTATTTTTCAGAGGGGTAGGTCAACCACCAACCAGATATGGTTAGAAACCAATGAGATGATTGAACCAGCTGGAGATTTTTGTTTGTATATCAGCTGTAACAGTTCATATCACCTAGCTAAAAATATACGAATGTAAGGCATCCCGTATGTTTACATAATCCCTGGGGTAAATGAACGATGTGGAAAACACACCATTCATTCGTAGATCATGTTCCAAACGGGTTTCCCCATGGCTTTTCTAAACGTTTCACCTAGGGTATATATACATGTTATGGCCCTTTATATACCAGTTATAAATACTAAGTCTTTAAGTCACCCCATTTATAGAATGTACTATCTCATAGAAATCACCAGTTATAACTTTTCAAAGCCATGGCCATAACTACAGAGTTTTCCATTGGGGCGACGCGTTAGTTTTGGGACTGCGAGGCTGAGCAAGTTGTCCTTAGCGGCCTGCACCAATACAGCGGCCCTGGACTTGTTGCTCGAATCAAATCGCAGCCGAGTGATGCGTAGTTCGTGGAGTTTTTGTGCTGGGGATGAACATATCGGTTTGTTATTACTGTTAATTTATTCCCAATCTATGGAACAAGGACCCTCCTAACCCTGAACTTTGCATTCTTTAACCCCGAAGTAGAAGTTTCTTAACCCCGAATAGAACTCTTTCTTAACCACGGACTATTTCTTCGCCACGAAGTTCGACTTTCACAGTGGCTTCTTCTCTATGGAGACGTTCATCTGCTTCGGGGTTAAGAGCGTGTCTCTCTATGGAAAGTCATAAGATTCATTATGCGGTTCGATCTTTTTTGGGTATAACCATGGTGAGAGAATTTTCTGTTAGTTGGGATATCACATGGTTATTGGCCTTTTTTTTTACACATAAAATGTGTATATGAAATATAGATCCAGTTGTAAGTGGAACATATTTTGGGAAAACCATTCCAAACATGGGTTTGTTTGGGAAGAAAACGTGTGTGTATATAAGTATATATATTATATATATATATATATATACATATTATAGACATAAAGGGGAAAAAAAAACATGTTTTTCACGAAGCTAGCTGAAGTCCCTCTTGCTTTAGCAAGGTATTGGGGGGCATGGAACCACCAATCGCGAGAAACTTCTCAGTTACTGTAACTACCCCCCCTTCCCCCTCCTTTCACAAGCAGTTTGGTCGTGGGCTCAACCCCTCCCGGGACACGGTCAGTAACAGCACCGGCACGATCACTGGTATCCACCTTCTACACTTCGCACTCTGAAGTCCATACTTTGCATGCTGAACTTTACACTCCGCATCTTGCACGTTACACTCCACACTCGACATGTTGCACTTACCTGTTAGCGCACTTTACACTCCACACTTCACACGCTAAACGTTACACTCCACACCTTACACGTTACACTCCACATTCGACATGTTACACTCAACTGTTAACGCACTTTACACTCCACACTTTGCACGCTAAACTTTACACTCCATACTTTACACTCTAAACTTTATGCTTCACACTTTAGACTTCGCACTCCGTCCGCAGTCCACACTGTACACCCACACTGTACACTTGGCACTCCACACACTACTTTTAAACGTGACACTCACACTTTAATCTGTGCGCTTTCGCACTTTACACTACACTTCACGTTAGACCCCCACAACTTTGCCTTTTTCACACTTGACACTGTATGGAACCTTGGCCTAGCTCCATTATCATGTTGCGTGCGCACATCTACCTGTCGTCTTGAACTTTCGCCGCTCGCTGCATTATTTCTTCCCACGCTTCCAAAGGTCCACTCCGGTGCCGACGGTGGACCTTTGAATTTTCCCCGACACTGTGCACTCTGCACTCCGCATTTTACACTCCACACTTTATACTCTAAACTTACACGCCACACTTTACACGCCACACTCCGCACTCGACAGTTTACACTTTACTCTTGGCGTACTTTACACGCCACAGTTAACACTCTAAACTTTACACTCCACACTTTACACTCCAAATTTTGTCTCACTTTACACCCCACACTCCACACTATACTATCTTTACACTTCACATTCTACACTTGGCACTCCGCACTCTACTTTTTACACGTGGCACTCACACTTTAAGGTTTACGCTTTCACACTTTCCACTGTACACTTGACTTTAGACCCTGACAACTTTGCCCTTTTCACACTTGACGCTGTATGGAACCTTGGCCTTGCTCCATTTTCATGTTGTGTGCACACATCTACCTGTCGTCGTAAACTGTCGCCTTGCACTGCGTTATTTCTTCCCACGCTTCCAAAGGTCCACTCCGGTGCCGACGGTGGACCTTTGAATTTTCCCGACTCAGTTGTCGTGATCTTGTCTGTGCTGAATCTCTTCATTTGCTTCGTACAACAGTAGGCAACAATCATATATTCTCATCCTTGTCCCCTCCAACATACATGACTTCTCTCTTAACTACCCTCCCCCGTCCCCCGTCTGCGGGCTGGTTCGCAAGCAGTTTGGTCGCGAGTTCAATCCCTGCCTGGGGATACCAGTAACATGAGCAACCATCTCATTCAGCATGTGTGTGAGAGCTGCCGAAGCCTGCATTGCTCTGCTTCTCTTTGAACATGACCCTCAACATCGCCCAAAAGAGACCGCCGCTGCGCTACCTTCTGTGTTTCATGCCCACCCTGCCAAGCTAGCTTTCGTCCCTTACCCCTTGCCCTCAAGTATGTGGGGAGATCAGCACCGATTCCAGATGTGGCCTTAGTTCATCATTCCAAAAATGGTTCTACGTGGATCATCCCAGACGCACGAATATTGGGTCAACATTGCCGGAGGTATCGGAGTTTCAAAGCTGGTTCAGGGTTTCCAATTATGGATGGTTTCTTAAAATGGGAGATCCCCAACCATAGGTTTCGATGTTTCAATAATTTTCAATATGTTTCAATACTGGTCTAATGACTTGGATGAATTGGGAGTACCTCCATGACTTAGGACACCTCCGACTTTTATTGTGTGTCAACCATGCCAGAGGGATGATTGGTTGAGATGACCATCATTTTTCTTGGGATTGTTTTCTTTCATCACCTGCCAGAAAGGTTTAGGGTCATGTTTCAAGCATCCACTTCATGTGACTTTCATGACTTATATGTCTGATTTGTTTTTATCCCCTGAAGATTGGAAAAATATATATGACTGTTTTAAGGCAGGTTTTTGCAGCCTGTTTCATGTTTTGGCCATATCTCCCATGATTCATGTTCCATCAGATCTCCATGATTGAATCCTCAAGTCTTGTTGGTAAAATATCCCCAGTTATATCGCATTATATATATATACCCATATGCTCCATGTATGGAATATTTACCAACATTTGCCCTAAAAATCACCCCAATGTAGGTTAATATACCATACATGGAGCATATGGGATATATATATATATTCTCTTGGTGTTGTTTGATACCGATTTTTGCTGGTGATGTTTCACGGTATATTATGAGTGTTTCTTCTCCCCATTGTGGTTAGTTTTATCCTGGAAATCTTAGTTTCTATCCCAATGATCGTTATCCCATTCTCCCACTATATATGCGTGTATACGAATATATTCCTGCACTCAAAAAAGCACATCTTATTGGTATATCCCATGATATTCCCATATGATATTCCAATTAAACCTGTATTAATGTATTTTATATATATATATACCATGATATTCCGTGGTGAAACATAGGATAACCCCCCATGTTTCACCGCCCTTTCCACCAGCCAACATGAGTTTGTCTGAAAATAGGGTACCCCCAAATCTAGCGGCTCATCATTTTCCAGACTAAATCATGATGGCATAGAATCATACCTATCTCGTGGTGAATCATCATCAAGTGGTACCATTTTCATGGCTATACCGTACTACCAGACAAACAACATTTCATCATTAAATATTCCCGTGGATGCATCCATTCAACCACTATAACCTTAGAATATCATTTCTATGGATTAATGTTTAGGGGGAAGGCTTATAGAGTGAACATTGGTCACCAATTAACCCATTGATTTATGGTAAAAAAAAATGTAAAAACCCATTGAATCAGCCGTGGTGCCCTCCTTGGTGACCCATACCCACAGCTCTGGCCCTTTATATACCAGTTATGTCCGTACTAAGTCACCCCAGTTATAGAATGTATCGTCCCATGAAAATCACCAGTTATGGCCCTTATAACTAATGGCCATAAATGCATGGTGAATAAAATATCTAGGTCAATCTTGGATGGGTACCAACTAATCCTTTAGTCTTTTGGTATGGGATTATCTACGTTCACCAGCTGAGGAGTATTTTTTTTTGCAGGGTATCTAAGATTGGCCGTGGTGAAGAATAAAATGGTGAATCTGCAAATGGTTATGGATGGAAATATCATACCATTTTCTATCATGGTTGAATCACAGCCATGGCCATTGGCCATGAACATGTATAGTATAGAATGTATAAGTGCATTTATAGAATGTATAATCCCATAGAAATAACCAGTAGTTTTAACTATAATTATTAAACATGAATTTCCCATTTATAGACATTTATAGATTTTTTCTAACCCCATAGAAATAACCATTTTAACCATAGTTATCAACCAGTTATCCACCAGTAGTTATAACTTGAAACAAAATCTCCCAGAGGAGCCGTTCGCCCAGGTTGCACTGCCTGCTGGAGGCCAGCGAGGCCACGGCGCGCAACGGCGTGCGCGCGGCCGTGCGCTCGCTGGCCTACGCCCTGGCGGAGAGCAAGGCACTTTCGCCGGTGATTTCGCCATAGAAATCCACTGAAATCAAGGGAAACCACCATAGAAGTTGATTGAAATCAATGAACATACCATAGAATCGAATCCATCGTTCTTTGCTGCTCCAAATCCCAATTTGTTGCTCGTTTTTTGCGCAGAGTTTTTTTTGGGCTGACCCGGTCGATGTGTTATCCAAGCCTTGAATTTTGCGGGTGAAATTTAATTTTTGTCTTTGGCTAAAATCAAGTTCCCAATTGTTATTAAAACCAAAGACAAAATATGGGACTGATTCCTGAATTTTTGGGACAATTGTGATTAAAAGAGCGGAGATTGGGAATTATCAAAATATTGGGGTTCAGGAACAAAATATGGCACTTCATCGGCAGAAATACGGGTAGATTCACTGGTGGATGGTTCTTTATGCAGAGGAATCTTTGGTGTTCATTTGATTGCCGATATCCATGCTGAAGTAGGTACTTGGGTATGCTAGACTCATTTTTTCCAGCTCTCAGTGTGATGATCGGAAATCATCCGCTTTTTTTCAGCATCTAAGGATGAGAATCTTTCAGCGAAAACATGGGGATTTCCATGATGTGATCATGTTATTCATTGTTAGTCTATGCCTACTTTAAAGAAATGAAGATTACGGACTATACAGAAAATAATGAGAAATCAATTAACCAACTATATGCATTATATGCCGGTTTTTCGGGACGTGTTTTTTTGTTTTTTATCAATGAATTCGCCAGGCAGCTAGACAGCCATACAGCCATGTTTTTACACAGCTACGTATATCCCCGTGAATCCCCAACTCTGGCAACCTGACCACTCCTTAAAGTGGGGTCATTACCAACAAAAAGGCGTTGATGCAAGCGATATAGCCAAGCAAAAACGAAGATTGAAATATCGAATATTGGACTCATCAGCAACAATTGCGACAAACAACTGATGTAGTCACAACAAAAGAAGTGATATACTCGCATAATTGATATAATCACTACAGTGATTGATATATGTTTCCCATGTGTGGCAAGGCAGCTATGCAATGATATGTGTATATATATAGATATATAGATATAACATGATATAACTATAAATAATTATATACATACCCTCTCATTGCCTGTACCAAACAAACGATGTCCCTGCAAAATGTGCTTAGTCAACATCTTTCGTTGACCTTAGAACTGGAAATGTTGTTTTGGCCGATCTCCGTGACAGAAAAGAAACCTTAGGCACTTTTCAGAAACAATGGACGTATAACAAGCTTAAGTGCATACCCATAGGATCCATGTATGCCATATATGGTAACATTTGCCATCAATATACCCCAGTCATGTTAGCATAGATGCCAGCACCATGGATCCTATGGGATATGTATTTAACCCCCCAGAGTTGAATGTGCTAATTCCTTACAAGGGCCCACCTGCCGTTACTTAAGTTGATTCATAACCCCCATTGCACACTGTGACGTCACTGGAACGATGGCTGGTAAGGGGAATCATCCCCAAGTGGCCTTACTGTACTTCAGCTATTTTCAGCCAGGTTTTATGCTCGAGCTTCCACGTAGCAAACCTGGGAGGTACTGACTAACCTTCGAATCGAGCCATGTCAGAACAATGGAGGGATGTTCTTCAGTCAATGGATTTCTGGAACAGTGACGGTTGCTCCTTTCAAAGAAATGGCATTTTGGTGGCTGATTCTTTTGAGTTGATTGGGGGTTCTATCTACGAGGCTGTTGCTTGGTCTCCTGAAGGCATCAGTTCCTCATGTGCTCTCAGGGATTTTCTGAAGTTTCAGGGAGATTGCAAGCCACAGCAGATCAAACTGATCTGGGATGCTTCTAGGCCTGAGCCTTTGCCAGATGTCAAGTACATCCTGTATCAGGTGGACACGATGCCAGCTAATCCCACAGTCGACTTTGAAGTGTTGGATCACACACACACATGTCTTGCCATTGCTCAAATCCGATGATGAAACCATCAGGGTTGTTGAAATGTTTGCTGGAGGTGTAGGAGGTTGGAAAGATGCTTGCACTTACCTTCAAAACGCACATGACCTGAAATTCTCCACACTTGCCCTGGAAATTGACCGTGATGCTGCCTTGGCATATTCGATTGCGCACAATGTGCCCATTGTGAACGGCATGAAGCATGTTGATCCAGCTATTGCAAGTGAGTTCAGAGATTTGATTGTACTCACTGACATTGCTGGAGATACTTGGCTTGAAATTTGCAGTGCTTGGCAACCAGACATAGTGGTAATCTCAGCCCCATGCCCACCATGGAGCCAGGCGGGAAATGCATCCGGTTTGCATTCGGATCAAGGCCAATTGATCCTTAGAGCCATCGCCACATGCAAATTGCTCAGGCCTAGAGCAATAGCACTGGAGCAAGTCAGTGCCTTTGCTTCGCATGAGCATTATAAGTACGTGATGCAAACTTTGAGATGGGCGGGGTATGTCATCCACCATTCTCAGATCATTGAAGCATCAGACATCTTGCCAATTGCCAGAGCCCGGTGGCTTGCCTATGCACTTCGTGTACAGGATGCAACCAATCATCCGATGCCTTTTCAAATGTGGAAGCCAGAAAAATCCCAGGTTCCCAACACCTGGAATGCCATGCTGCCAGAACACATGCTGAGTGATGACAAGCTTTTTCCTTCACAACATGTTTTGTAGATCTCATCCAGGCACGACCTTTTGCCTCCCACGAAGAAACGCTTGGTGAACAAGAACCATGTCCTCAAATCCAGATGCACATCCGGCAGTGAGAAGCTTCAGACACTTGTAGCTTCGTATGGATCCCAGCACTGTTTTTCAGAGGCCTGGTTGTCCGAAAGGGGATTGCTGAATCACTTTGTTCTCCATCCAAACAGAGGTCCTAGGTATTGGCACCCAATTGAATTGTGGCTGATGCATGGCACACAGGTTCAGTTTTTCATCCACGACAAATGGGAAATTGCCTACCGACACTTGGGAAATCAGATTTGCACTCCACATGCACTGCTCACCATCGCCAACATGCTTAACTGCCTAGGTAAAGTTGACAAGACCATTGCTGTGACTGATGTGATCGCCAATTTCATCAACCAGCGAAACACGGTTGAAAATTTGCACTTGCAGCACACCAGCATTGGCACATTGGTAGCCGGCAAAGCCATGCATCTCTCTGATCAACAGATCAAAAACATTGAAGGATTTCATCAGGGACTGGTTGATGGTCACGTGCCTTTTGATCACGCATGGTCAATTGATGGTTTTCAAATGCTGGGTACTCAGTGTCCAATTCCAAAAGACAGCCGTCATGACTGGGGTGTTTCTCCAACGTTGCCCTTTGTCCCTTTCGAGAAATTGCAGATTTGCGTGAGCGGTGAAATCTTGGAAGCCTGGGTGCACTCAGAAGTTCCCAGGGACATGCTTCTCAAGGTATGGAAAGGTGCTTTTGTGTACTTGCAGGATTGTCCCGAAGCTCAGACTAGCAATGTCCTTGTCCCAAATGATGCTGAACCTGAAGATGAAGTCACTAACCATGGGTTAGTACTGGCAGTATTTCAGCGTGAGCTTTACATTGCCAAACCCAGTCCAGAGGTGCTCCAATGGCGCAATGAAATTGGAAAAGGCAAAGTTGAAGATGTCTATGGACACATTGCCAATGTCACTCCAAACAGAGAAATTGTCACATGCGGGTTCGCTCTTTCCAAGCATGGCCCATCGAGGTTTTCTTTTGCCAAGTACATTCATGCCTTGAATCAATGCCAGATCAGCGTTCAGAGCAAGGCCATGACAGGCCAGGTGCAAATGTTTGTCCAGGGTTCTGCGGCAGCTCAGCAGACGATCATTGGATTTTGGTCCCAGATCCTTTCCCCAGAAGACTTGGCCAACATGAACATTCAGTTGAACGTTGAAATGAGAGGCCAACCAGCTTGCCTGACATGGACCGCTGCTCCCAAATGTCCCATTCCCATCCATGCCATGAAACACATGCTCATGACACGAGCATTCAGCCGAGCATTGGATTTGCTACAGGACGGGCTGGGATGTAGGACCAGAATCAAAATCTTTGCCAGTGTTGTTTGGGTAGGTAAATTGCCCCTCAATTTGACTACATCGACTTTGAAGCAATGCCTGCATGCAGTCTCTTGGATTCTTGTCGATGAATGCCAATTCCGAGTCATTTGCCAAGGGCGTCAACCAGATCAGAACCTCCATTTCCATGAATTGCACATTGCCAAACAGGAAAAACCACTCACATTTCACTTTGTGCTGCAGATGAAAGGGGGAGGTTATAATGGCACCAAGCAAGGTCACAAAACCCAGGTCAAGAACGCCTTTGCAGCTGCCATGTTGGATGAAGGACATGATCTCACTTGGACTTCCAAAGCTGTTGAACAGGTCATGACCGCAATAGGTATGAAGGAATTGTCCAAGATCTTCCATACTGATCATGCCAACCGCTTTCGATTTGCCTGCGGTTTTTTGGTACAGTGTGGAATTGACATACCCAAGATCAATCCCAGCAAGACCTCACAAGCCGCATATGCCATCAAGAAGAAGAGAATGGAGGTCATGCCAAACCCAGAAAATTATCGGGCAGTCGAAGGTGTTTTGGTGAATGAGAATGGTCAGCACACAGCTCACATACCCAAATTTGGCGGTCACCTGAATGGATATCACATGTGCACTTCACATGATGCTGCCCCATGGTTGCGCCAAGGTGAAGTGCTTTCCAAGGACGAACTTGCTCTGATCATATTTGGAGAAGTGCCAGTTCAGACGCAACTTGCATACGAACAGGTCACAATTCCATGCACTGATGAACAGGGCCGAAATGTCTTGGTTGCATGTTTCCTTGTTCAATGCGGTGAAAAGAAGGTCAAACTCCAAACTGGAGATGGTCACAAGATCGACACAGATGGAACCATCCTGACAGCTATCACTTGGAGGAAAGAAGATTGGCCAGAGCAATGGCAGGAAATCTGTCAGAATCCATATAAAGCGTTGAGGGCTTTCCCAGGGGCCAATGAATTGCTTGTATCAGTTTGGGGAAAATCCTACAGGAACAAGAAAGCCACTGCCACTGCAAACTCAGCCGATTCTGTTCAGGTGCACTGCTTGCTGCGTGAAGACAATTTCAGTACATTTTTGAAACTCAGCGGATTCAACAAGTTATGGTTAGCCCCGAAGTCAAAGGAAGGAAAACCACACCAGGCATGGAAAGTGATCTGGTTAGATCCAACAACCGATCTCCAGGCTGCTACAGTTTTGGCCACCAAAATCCCAGACTCTGCAGGACTTGTATGCCAAAATGCCAGACTTGCTTTGCGCGTGCCAAAAGCCTCATATGAACAAGCATGGACCAAGTTGTTTCCAAATGTCCCAGTGCCAGCTGATATCGAAACATCCCGAATTTTTAAGATTGAGAGTCTTCCTTTTGGAGTCACGAACAAAATGCTCAATGAGTGGGCAGTTCACAACGCATGGAAACTGCGGCCTTTGCGAGCAGTTGGACCAAGATCATGGCTAGTTGGAACGGGGGATAACCCACCAGCTGGCACCTTGCACTTTAACGGTGCTCCGCTCTTGGTGAGGGAACTCCATGGACGCCATCAATCCTGGCACAACCCAATAGTAGCGGGTCCGAAACCAACTCAGTCTAGAGTCCAGCAGCCTTCCAATTATGTCAATGGTTTTTTCCAGCAAGACCCTTGGGCCTCATGGAATGGCACCAAGCCCAGCAACAACCAGAACGCTGTGCCAAGTGTCCCAGCGCAGCCAGCGGTGGTAGGGCCTACTGAAAAGCAGTTTTCTCAACAAGCAGATCGCCTTTCCAAACTGGAAGAAGCCGTCAAACAGATTCAAGTTGGAGCATCGCAGCAGGCTGAAGCCTTTGACAAACTGCAGTTGGAGAACAAAAGACGAGATGCAGACAACAAAGCCCATCTTGAAGGAAGATTGAGCGCAATTAAGAAAGAACTGGATGGCTCACTTGCAGCCGCTCTGCAACAACAGGCCAGTCAATTTTCTGCCAATTTTGACGAGATCAAGAACCTCTTGCGTGCCAAACCCAAGCGCAAGACCCAAGCAGGTGGAGAAGATGCTGACATGTCTGACTCTTGACTAGATCATGATACCGCAGCAGTCCCCTACAGTGCCAGTTCCGTTTTTTGCAATTTTGCTTGTCTTGCCATGTTTTGTCATTGTCTTTGTGCAGTGTTAGTTCGACTGATAGGTGCCTGCTTGCCACGGGGCCACAAAGCTCCACAGCATCGACCGGGTGTTGGTCGATATAGTAGAGCCAAGATGACAATCCGTCCAATCCAACTGTTCATGTTTTTTCTTTTGAGTTGCCATGTCACCATTTGCAGTGGCCTGCCTGCTCCTGACATAGCAGGTGCCAAGGTTGCAATATCAGCCTGGCGGCCAGAGCTGAGTGTCTCGTGTAGACAAGGTGAAGCCATAAATCCAGGTCCCTTGAAGCCGGAGGTTAACTTGGGTCTCCGTAGGGATATGTGCACTTCAATTAGTTTTTGCATCACAAATCCGACATGTATTTCCAATAAGTCGGACACCTACAAGGACCTTTTCCAACAGACCAATGCCCAAGTCATCACTGCCTCAGAAACAGCTGCCACTGAGTCAGTCCAGAAAACTTTTGCCAGTTTGATGAAATCCAATGCGTGCAAAATGCAGTGGTGCCCGCCAGTGCAACCACTGTCACAATCAGACTCTGGCCAAGCCAAGAACAGAGGTAAAGCTTCAGGCGTTGCCATTGCCTCGAAGTTGCCGATACGGCCTTCTCGTTTGGAGATGCCAGATCCATGGGTTGGCTCCACCAGGTTTTTGCACTCTGTGATCCAGCTTGGCCAGTCTCACATTCAACTTGTGGTTTTATATGGTAGGCCGACATGTCATTCAGGTGCCGTGGATTTTAATAGTGAACTTCTTGCTTTGGCCATCCAACAAATTGACCGTATTCCGCTTCCTTTCATAATTCTTGGTGACTTTAATATGAGAGTTGAAGATTTTCATGCTTGGTCCTTCCTTGAATCCAGAGGTTGCAGATCACTAGATCAAATCCACCAGCGTATCTATGCCACTGACATGCCGATGACATGCAAAGATGCCACAAGACCTGACAATGCGATCCTGTCAGCACAGTTGGTTCCCTTCGTAACCAAAGTTGATGTCCTTGAAGAAACATGGCTGGCAACTCACCGCCCAGTGTTTTTCCAGGTAACCATCCCGGGCCACACAATTTTTGCCAGCCGACTCAAATTTCCCAAGTCCTTTGTTGAGCTTGACATTGATGACAAAGATTGGGAAAACATGCAAGATGAAAATGGTGAAATTGCCAGTGCCACTACCATTCCAACCTGGGGCCAAGCAGTTGAAAACAATGTGCATGCCGCTTTGCAAAAAGGAGTTGGTAGTGTAGACCGACTTAACAAAGCTTTCAGAGGCCGATGCCAGCCGGTACGTTTTGTCAAGTGCCCTATCATGTCCCCAATTAAGAAAGCTTGTAATGGTAGTTTTGAACCCTGCACTGAAGTTCTCACGATCTCCACCCGCCGTAAAGTGACCCAAGTGCGTAGGCTTGAATCCCTTGTCAGACGTCTCCAAAAAGTTGAAAAAGAAAGCGCTCTCTCGGAAAAAACTTGCAGTGAATTGAAAAAAGAATGGCATGCCATTTCAAGATCACACTGCTTTGGTGCTCCCTTCCTGCACTGGCTCATGCGTTGGCCAGGTACATGTTGGCCTGATTGGCCCTTGCCCACAGCAGACTGGACGTATCATGCCCTGCAGGTGACAAGATATCATACGGAGATTGCGCTCAAGCAAGATGCCACGATCCAGCAACGTAAAGCAGAATTTGCCAGAGCCTTGGACAAAACTTCCAATTCCAAAAAGGCATATGCCACAGTGCGAGGCCCTGGGCTACCTAGGGTAACTGAGATTGGCCGCAAAGTTTCCCTACAAGCCATGATTGTGCCTGAGAATACCGGCATGCAACACACAGCTTTTGCAGATCACGTTGAACTAGCGGATATTGAAATGCAGTACCCACTTGCTGTCGGTAAATTTTCATGCAAACTCTTGGAGATCCATGAGGATTATGTAGTTTTCCAGAGTCATGAGCCTGTGCATGAATGGGAAGAAAATACCACCTTGTGCCAACATCAATTCATCATCTCCCCTGCTGAACTTGCGCAGCAATTGGATGGATTTTGGAAACCGATTTGGCAAAGGGATGATGACAATTTTGACTTTGTTCGCCAGACCCCAGAAATGCTTGGTTTCCAACACCTACTTGCCAATATACCACCACATCCGGAGATTCAAATCCAACCTGACGACAAAGACTCTTGGCAAAAGGCCATCAAGAAATTGAAGGCAAATTCAGCAAGAGGGACTGACCTGATCAGTGCTCAGGAACTCAAGATGTTGCCTTGGGTTTTTATCCAACGCCTTGCCACCATCCTTGCTTCCTACCCTGAAGGTTTTCCGAAGGACTTCATGCATGGGCTGGTTTGTCCATTGTCAAAAACAGAAGAAATACCCATGCCTAATCAAACACGGCCAATCACACTGCTGCCGCAACTTTACAGATTATGGGCAGCTGTCATGACGGAGCAAGCCACTAGAATCCTTTGTCAATGGATCCCTTTGGATGTCACTGGACTGTTACCAGGCCGTGGGGCAAATGCAACTGCCTATGCAACTCAATTTGCCATTGAGCAGGCACGCCACAAACATGCCAAAGTTTCTGGAGTGACACTGGACTTAATCAAGTGCTTCAACTGCATCAGATGGGACTTTGGGTTCCATGCCCTGTGCGCCCTTGGATTTCCAAAAAAGGTATTGTTGATTTGGATTGGATCGCTCCGTGCCTTGACCAGACATTGGCTCCTGCAGAATCAAACCTTTGAGGCTGGACCAGGTACAACAGGTTTTCCAGAAGGAGATCAATTTAGCGTCCTTGTCATGGTCTCTGTGGCAACTGCTTGGTGCACATATGCACGAGGCCAACTGATTGCACAGCACTCGACCACCATTTCCGCCTATGCAGACAATTGGAGCTGGACATTGGACCTTGTGGATAATCATTTGCCCATGATTAAGGCCACCCTGGAAATTACCCAAAGCGCCGGTGTTGCCATTGACTGGCACAAAACCTGGAGTTGGGCTACCTGCAAGTCCACTGCTGCAGCAATCCAAGAGTACGTGCAACAATGCCTGCCTGGCCAAAAAATCCAGCACAAAGCCTCAGCAGCTGACCTTGGATTCCAGTTGCAATATAGTGGAAGAAACACTCTTGGCATCATGACTTCCAGAATGCAAAAAGGATTCAAAAGACTTGAGCGTTTGCAAGCCATGCCGCATCAACTAACAGTTAAGGAGATAATGCTACGCACAAGCATTTATCCTGCCACGTTGCACGGCAGTGAAATCAAACCTCCCTCGGGAGAGCACTTGCAGACACTCCGCTCCAAAGCCGCCCATGCCTTGTTTGGTAGCTGCAATAGCTTGTCACCTGCCATTGCCCTTGCCTGCACTAACAAGACCATTCTTGACCCGGAGTATTGGTTGATATTCAAGTCTTTGATTACTGCCAGAAGTTTCTTGCTGTATCAAAAACCCAACAGTGCCATGGCCTTTTTCAAAATTTGCTCCCAGTTCAGAGGATCACTACAACAAGTACATGGCCCTGCGGCGGCCCTTGCTTATATGTTGGATCACATAAACTGGAAACTTGACAGCCAGGGCAAACTTCAGGTCACGGCCTTTTTGGCATTTCCACTGCTGCATATATGAGTGTCAATCGCATTGCACGTTTTTTGCAGGATGCTTGGATGGATAAGTTGGTGATCATGCATTCAGCTCGAACCAAATGGTACCACTTTCCTGACATTGCCTGCACTGAGACCGTGAATGTACTTGCCAAATTTCCAGACCCAAAAAGATGGCTCCTCATCCGTGAAATTGCAGGTGCCTATCAAACTGCGGCCCAAAAGAAGCGATGGCTTTCTACAGCCACGGGAATGTGTGAACATTGTCAGCAAGAAGACAGCAGGATTCACAGACTGCTGGAATGTCCAATAGGTTCTGATGCCAGAGCCCAGTATCAATCAGTCATCAACCAATGGCAAGAAGATGAATCCTTGATGCCAGCCTTTCCGGTAGTAACCGTTCATCCAGACTTGGAAGCCATGCAACTCGTGCTTTTTCACCAGGCTCCACCGATTTGGGGTCAAGCCATCTTAGAACTTGTGGAAAACATGCAACAGGATGAGACTCAGATGCATTGGTTCACGGACGGTTCATGTAGCCACCCATCAGACCCACATGCAAGGCATGCCGCATTTGCAATTGCGCTTGACCTTTGCACAACAGATGAACAGAGATGCCTAATTGCGGAGCAGACACATGATGATCATGCCACTCCTTCCTTTCAGGTTGCTTGCGTTGCTAGATGCCAGGGTGAACAAGACATCCTTCGAGCAGAAACCGCAGCCATCATTTGCATTGCAGAAAAGATAGGTCAAGGAATTATTCACTCAGATAGCCAGGTTGCCATTTCCAATATCCAGAGGACGCTTCAAGCTGCCACGGTGAAGGATTTCCTGATGTGTGAACATTTCGACCTGTTATTTCATTTGTGGTGCATTAGGGATAGAGTGAACATTACCCTTCGCAAAGTCAAGTCACACCAAAACATCAAAAATATCCATGACCCTTTGTTGAAGTACTGGTCCATTGGCAATAACTACGTCGATCGTGTTGCACAACATGCTTGCCTTCACATGGAGTCGGATTTTGTCAGTAAAATGGATCAAATACACAGGGATAATGAGAAAGACAAAGCAGATCTGGAGAATATTTTTCATTTGCACTTGGAGCTTCAGGATGTGCGTGCGCGTGCCAGTGCCAATAAAGATTCTGGTGATAAGGTGACTCGTCATGATTACCGTTCACTTCAAAATGCTTACAGTAGCTGGCTGGTGATTGACACCCCCTACAGTTTTCAGGAAGCAGATCTTCAATTTCTCCAGCATTCCTCCTTTGGTGAAGCAATGGCGACTTTAACCTACAACTGGTTGCGACAATTGGTGTGGCCGGCAACGGACAATGGCCCTCTCAACTGCAAAACCGGTATCACATGGGTTGAACTCAGCCTTTCATGGATGTTTTATAACAAACAGTTTGTGCCGTGCTTGCGCAAGGATCATTTGGGTATCATGCGACTTTGCTTTGTTTCTGGTTATCAAGCTGCTAAGGAACGAGGTATGTCGTTTACTGAATGTGGTACAATGATACAGAAGATGATTGACAACACCTGTGCATTACTGCCACAACAAATTATCCCTGCGAACCTTGTGCGTGGTAAGGTCAGTTCTCTCTACAGGTTGGGATCAAACAGATGGCACCAGGGATTTTCCGTTAGACCCCAGATGCCATGTCAAGACAAGGTTGTTCAACTTCTGGCAAATACTTTTTCTGGATGTATGCAAGGACTGAATGGCACACCCGAAGTGCCGGTGGAACTTGGTAGTGATTCTGTTGGAAAGGGAACTTGGGCTCATCGTGTTTCACTCGCTAAGACGGCAATGGTAAAAACCAGGAAAAGCCGCTTGGCACTTAATTGACCTTCGGATCTCGTGCGATTGTGTGCTCTCTTGGCCCGTCGGCAGGGAGGGTGCACACTGGGAGCAAGTGAACAGCAACAGCTATTTTCAGCCTAGTGTTTTTTGTAATTCAGCCAGATATATATGATGTACAATGATATAATTTCATATACTTATATAATTATATACCATAAACCCTTATTAGTTGTAGTTACAAACCAATTTATCACGAATCAGCTGGACCTCCGATTCCGGACCGCCAGGACCCCGACCCCGAGCCGGCAGCGGACACGGGCGCGCCGGCGACTCCGGCGCCGGAGCCAGTGCCGGCCTTTCCGATGCCCTTCGAGATGAATGCGGAGATGTTGCCTGAGATGGAAGGACACCATGATCATGACATGGAGGTTTCTTGACATGGGGGTACCCCAATAGCTGGATGGTTTATCATGAAAAATCATGAAAAATCATGGAAAATCCCAATCTAAAATGGATGACTGGGGGTACCCCCTGACTTCGGAAACCTTCATATCATCATGCCGTCATGCGGCGTTGGCGAACCTTTTTGGATGGGGATATATGAGGTGGGTTTGTTTGAAAATATGGGGATCCAGAGGGAGATCTTGTGGGAAAATTGTGGATATATATATATATGGATAGGTAACCAATAGTACATTTCATGTGGTTATTTCTGGACATACCATGCCAAATAGTATGTTTGGATTTGTCCATAGGGATTGAACCAAGAAATATGGAGAGAAGTGATGACGGTTATAATGGTGTGTGTAGGAATGGGGATTTAACCCCCAATGTATGGCCAGATGAAATAGGGAAAATTATGATTAAAAGTAGATGGAATGGGGTACCCTATTTTCAGACAAACCTAGGTAAATTCATGGAGATTTTGGGATAAATATGGAAGAACTCCGGGATAATCATAGCTTTTCTTGTCTCAAAATTGCGATCTGATTGGGGAAATTGTTTGGGAAATTGTATTTACCCAGATGTGGATTTAACTTGCAATGAGGCAAACCTAAAAAAACAACGGGATAATGATGGTTTCATTATGAGATAAGTTCTATGGATCTATGAGAAATATGGTTGACTATATGTCATGTTCTGATTCTGGGATAGTAAGAATTAACCCATTAAATAAACAGGTTATGACTTTTTTGGTATAACTCTACTAAGGGGATGCTGAGGAACTCCAACTGGTTGATTGGTTGGGGGATGCGAACCTGCCTTTTCTAGATTAAATCGAAGCGGGAACCCCAACGAACCAACCAGTCTGAGATTTTCCAATCGGTCTTGACACGGCTCAAGTATTTTTTAGAATTTGACCACTAAAAATTATTATGAATGTAACCAACATATAGGTTATAGGATGTTTGACCACCATGTTTAACCATCATGTTTTCGTGGAATTTTCTGTTCACAAAAAGCGTGCTTTTCTTGACCAAACTTTGGGATGCTCAAACACACGATTGGGATTTTGAGCCGAAAGTGATGATGTTTAACCTATATATTTTTTGGGAATTGTGCTTGATTTGTGACCAACAGAAATGGGGATTGTTTGGCAAGCAAATTTGTGACCAGCAAACAACTAATAGTATACTTTTACTAAGTTGTTCTTGTTTTTTGATAAACCCTATTTATCTTAGCACACCAACTGGGTTTTAAGCAGCAAAATGAAATCGTTTCTAGCGCTGGATGTTTGACATATGTTGTGCAGGAACTCAACCAACATCATGTTATTTGGGGAACACCTCTTCTTCATCATAATGTTGGCAAAGCAATAATAAACCACCCATATTTTGATGGTTTACAGCACCCATTTATGGTAAGCTTGGGGATGGTTACTGCTCTACGAACATCATTTATTCATGTTCTTTGGGGATTTAAGAGAGAGAACATGTAATTTTAAGCCGCAGCATGTGGGGTTGAAGCAACAGAACAGAACTAATCCGGCCATTCATCAACAACACATGCAATGGATCAACAAACAAGGAGATGGAGGTTTCCGTTTCGTCATGGGGGTACCCCCAGTCATAAACATCATCCATTTAGTGAGATTTTCCGAAACCATCCAGCTATTGAGGTAACCCCTCAATTATAGACACCCCATATTTTGTTTGGAGAGGTGTACAATCTGCAAGGATGGGAAGTATTTTGACCTGTAAGTATTTGACACAATGGAATAGCTACGAACAGGGGAAATTGAAGTGCCAATTTATGCGAATGTCATGAAGATACGTACATACATATGTGTACATATATACATGCATGGAGTAGTCATGACATGTCATGTCATGTCATGACACATCATGAAACATACACTGCCAATGGCCAAGTACCGCAGTGAAATTATCTAGTGTAAGTGTTTGACAAAACGGCAAGGGGCATCAGTCATCAGTCCACGCAAAGTTGTTGCATTGAATGTATCTATGTGTGAATCAATGTATATATTTATATACATATTAGACTCATGTATATACACATGATGAAATACATCTATTAGAGTCTATGCATGTATACATGTACAGTATGTACATACAATATACATACTGTAAGTACAATTTTATTGTGATATGTACAGTAACTATATATACACAAGTTCATGATTATACATGTACATAGATATATCATATGCATACTTCCACTTGAACAAAGGGCATGGGCATTGTTACATGGCGGGCCTGTTGCAGGAATGGCCAACAACTTATTGATGGCGCATGAGGATGAACTGGTGCCATCATGGGCCGAGTTTCACCATGAGTTGTTTCAGGAGCTTGTCCCTAGGCTTGACTACTTGGTCAGTAGATTGACCCATCATAAAATGAGATCTGATTCCATAGATACCCTAGGGTTTTAGCGTTTACGCGTGGAATTTTTTGGCTGCTTTGAACATCATCGAATCATTGGTGGACCGGATTCTGGTGGATGATCAATGATGATCCCTTTTTGATGGAAAATCTGGGTCCAAATCACCATGGGCCGTGACTTAGCAGTTAAGGCGAGCCCAACGAGATGAAGAATAGATGGTATATGGAAAACCAACAGTTTGCTATGGAAAATGGCCCATGAAAATAGATGGTTTACCTATTAAAAATGATGATTTTCTATAGCTATGTTAGTCATTACCAGAGGGTATATTATAAACATATACTGTATCAAGCAACTATATCATGGGAATGCAATCGTCTATCCATGGGAATAGTCCATTGAATCACCATGGATTTCCACTTCGCAGGTGGAAATCTCTGCAGGGTGACTGGCTATATTTTGGATGATTTTGGGGTACCCCCATGACTTAGGAAATCCTCATAGAATCAGTTCATACTTTGGATAAGTTTACTTTGGACATGGATGGATACTGATGGATATATATCTATACATATATGTACATAATTGCTGCTTTAAATGAGGATGGATAATGACCAGCTAGAAAAAAAAGTTTTTCCCCACATTGACGTGTGGGGTTTTTGTTTTTAGTTCTGTATCCGCCGCCTCCGTCCGCCCGCCCGCCGCCCGCCCGTCCTCCTCCTCACTCACACTCACTCACTCACTCACTCACTCACTCACATCACTCACACTCACTCACTCTCACTCACTCACTCACTCACTCACTCACTCACTCACACTCACTCACACTCACACTCACACTCACACTCACACTCACACTCACACTCACACTCACACTCACACTCACACTCACACTCACACTCACTCCCTCACTCACTCACAGACTCACTCACTCACCTCACACACACTCACTCACTCACCTCACACACACTCACTCACTCACACACACTCACTCACTCACACACACTCACTCACTCACTCACCTCACACACACACACTCACTCACTCACTCACACTCACTCACACTCACTCACACACTCACTCACTCGCCTCACACTCACACTCACTCACTCACTCACTCCCGCCTCCCGTCCCCTCACTCACACTCACTCAATCACTCACACACTTATACACTCACTCACTCAATCACTCACTCACTCACTCAATCACTCACTCACTCACTCACTACACTCACTCACTCACTCACCAACTCACTCCCTCACTCTCACTCACTCACTCACTCCCTCACTCACTCACTCACTCACTCACTCACTCCGCGTCTTTTGCGTGGCAGGCGTGGGACAATGTGCACTGCCAAGGGGTCGGATGTACGCCCCGGGGTTCCGCTGGCGTCCCTGGGTCTCCGCATCTTTTGCGTGGCAGGCGTGGGACAATGTGCACTGTCAAGGGGTCGGATGTACGCCCCGGGGTTCCGCTGGCGTCCCTGGGTCTCCGCCTCTTTTGCGTGGCAGGCGTGGGACAATGTGCACTGCCAGGGGGTCGGATGTACGCCCCGGGGTTCCGCGCCCCTGGGGGTTCCGCTGGGCGTGCTCCTGGGTCTCCGCCGCTTTTGCGTGGCAGGCGTGGGACAATGTGCACTGCCAAGGGGTCGGATGTACGCCCCGGGGTTCCGCTGGCGTCCCTGGGTCTCCGCCTCTTTTGCGTGGCAGGCGTGGGACAATGTGCACTGCCAAGGGGTCGGATGTACGCCCCGGGGTTCCGCTGGCGTCCCTGGGTCTCCGCCTCTTTTGCGTGGCAGGCGTGGGACAATGGCACTGCCAACAATGCGGACTGCCCCAACGCCCCGGGGTTTCCGCTGGCGTCCCTGGGTCTCTGCCGCTTTTGCGTGGCAGGCGTGGGACAATGTGCACTGCCAAGGGGTCGGATGTACGCCCCGGGGTTCCGCTGGCGTCCCTGGGTCTCCGCCTCTTTTGCGTGTCAGGCGTGCGGACAATGTGCACTGCCAAGGGGTCGGATGTACGCCCCGGGGTTCCGCTGGCGTCCCTGGGTCTCCGCCTCTTTTGCGTGGCAGGCGTGGGACAATTGGCCAAGGGGTTGGATGTACGCCCTCACTCACTGACTGACTGACTCACTCACTCACTCACTCACTCACTGACTCACTGACTCACTGACTCACTCACTCACTGACTGACTGACCGACTGACTCACTGACACACTCACTCACACTCACTCACATTCACTCACACTCACTCACACTCACTCACACTCACTCACATTCACTCACATTCACTCACTCACTCACTCACCTACCTCACCTATCTCACCTACCTCACCTACCTCACCTACCTCACCTACCTCACCTACCTCACCACCTACCTCACCTACCTCACCTACCGCACTCACTCATTCACCCACTCACTTCACTTCACTTCACTTCACTTCACTTCACTTCACTTCACTTCACTTCACTTCACTCACTTCACTCACTTCACTCACTCTCACATCCCTCACTCACACACACCACACTCGCATCACTCACTCACACTCTCACTCACTCACTGTACATGAACATACATACATACACACAAACTCACCCACCATCACCGCTCCATCACTCTTATACTTCCTCTTCCCTTCTTGCTCTTCTATGGTCAGTCTAAGTCTAAAGAAGTTGGTAACATGTGGGGTTATCCGGTCCTTTATTTTTTTTTGCAGAGTATCTTTTCGGATGTCCACCCGCCCATTTGTCATGGGAACGGGATCCCATCTGTTCATTAACGGTGGGGATTTCAGCAGATCGAGGAACTACAGACTACTGGATTTTGCTGTTTTGACTCTTCTAACCATAGAAAAACATCTGGTTGGTTATAAATGGTTAGTAATGGTATGGGAATATCATTGGAATATTATGGGAATATTAATGGTTATATTCTGGTTGGTTAAAACCACCAACTAGAACATGATTGAAAAAAAACAACGTTTGCTGCTCCGTATGCTTGCTGGTCCATTGAAAGATATTGAAAGTATGGTTCGGTAGCATCACAAGAAATCTGGTGGTTTGAAGTATCTGGTTTCAGCAATAGAAATTGGAAGATTATCCCCATTGACTATATCATATTTCTCAGAGTTGAAACCTCCTAGCACTTAGCAGATATTTTTTAATGACAATTCTGTCCCCATTGTGACTGGTTATCCCATTTTTTCCCATCAAATATATCATTGACTATTCCATTAAGTCACAGTTGCATCCCATAGCCTGGATTTACTGGGTCAATACGTTGTTATATTGCCAATGTCCACTAGAAATGGGGAATCTTTGTAGGTAAGAGTTGTTGTTTTTGGGTGGTTCCTCAAAGCAAATCCAAGATAGAATTCATTTCGTAATAAGTGGGTCAACCTTGGTTAGATACGAACTAGCACTTTAATCTTTTGCTATCAATGGTAAAATGTATATTCACAAGCTAAAAACGATTTTTTTTGGCAGGTATCTAAGATTCATCATGATTCAAGCATTGAAACAAACTTAATCACCATTAAATCAGCAAAAAAGAACAACATCACCAGCCAGAAAAGATTGTACGCCCCACTTCATGGCTACATCTCCGCCCAGGCATGTCCAAGCCTGGGGGATGGTTCTGCACCGGATTTGGCCGCTGGGCATTTGAAAAATCACGGGAGAACATTGGACATTCACCAAGAACATTTGATTGTTGGAAAAACACAACGAACTTGCTGGATGTTCAAAACGCCATGTTTGATTGCTGGTAAAACTTACTTAAGTTTGATAACACTCCAGGGAGAGAATTGAGTTGCGAGCAAAGCCATGATATGTAAATGATGCTCATTATACCCTCTGGTAATTTAACATAGCTATTGAAAATTGCCCGTTTATAGTTGATTTACCTATTAAAGACGGTGATTTTCCATAGCAAACTGTGAATGTTTACCAGAGGGTAAATGTTCCCTCCGTTGTATCTGGGGTGTTGGGAGCAACCCTGAACATCACAAATTGGGATCCCAATTTATCGATCAATATTTCCAGGTAGAAATGTCAGTTCGGGGATTTTCCATTGCCACGTTTGGTGACACCAGAGGGTGGCAGTAAAGCATAATCACTGCCATTTACCATCCTTTTTAAACTAATTAACATAGATGTGGAAAATCACCATTGTCTTATAACTAAATTAACTATAAATGGGCAAATTCATTCATGTTGCACCTCTTATGTTAGTTTACCCCAGGTTTTTCCAACGAAAAATCCGCCAAGCCGAGTTCCGCTGCAGGTGACTTTGGCCAACTTTGAGAGCAAGGCCAATCTGCTGGCTGAGAACGCCGCAGTGCACACCCTCGACGCTACGAGGCTGTCTTAGGGGGGTTCTTAAGTCATGGAGGATCCCCAAGTCACCATAGGTGTCAATACTAAAATCAGGGTTGCTCCAACCCATTGTAGGTAAAGTGATAGCCGCAAGGGTGGTAAAGGATCATTGTACCTTCAACATTTCCCCAATTTACTCCCCTTGTACCTGAAAATTGTCTAATGACTTGGATGATTTGGGGGTACAACCAGGTTAGGAAACCTCATGAAACCTCTGTATCATTTCTCTGTGGACGTTATTCCGTTAATGAATAGAAACCTATGGAGACTCTCGGGGTGCAAAAATCAGTTCATTGGATGGGAGAATCCCAAAAGAACATTCGGATGAGACATGAGGATTTGGGAGTACCCCCATGACTTGTTGGAAACCTCGATGTGAAACCTAAGCAGTGTGTGTATATCTCTAAAATTCTACAGATATCATTAGATAATATTCGATATCTATAGTCAAAAGATGTCAAAAGGGTTTGTATAGCCACCTTACAAGCGGTGGGAGGGCAGCACCTTGTAACCAACGGTCTCTTTTCCATTCGCAGGCCGGGCGAGACACACTTCACATGCTCTGCGATTCCGGCTGCGTGGAATCGTAACATGATCAACGAGCCTGAACATCCACCACCACCAGCAATGGACAAGGTTCCGGCGTTTGGGACACCGTTTCTGAGCCATGAAAGTTTTCATAAAGGGTAGGGATTTAGCCATAAAAAAAAATTGAGGTGGCTTAATCTAAATAGATTTCAATAGATGGGAACATTATAACATGAGTTGTTTAACAATAGTAATTCTACAACAGGAGACCAGTTTGACCAGTGAAAAATCGGTGCACAGCGGTGATGGGAGATCCGCGAGACGGAGTTTGGTCGACCCAAATCCCTTGATTTTTCATGGGGGAAATCTGGAAATCCCAGTGGAACGTATACTAAGTAGATGTTATTTTTGGGAGGGATCCCTTACCCTCTGGTAAACTAACATAGCTATGGAAAATAACCATTTTTAATGGGAAAATCCACTATAAATGGTGATTTTCAATAGCTATGTTAAATTACCAGAGGGTAAGAAAATCCGTTTTCTCAGCATTGCTGGAAATTGAGATTGTTTTTGAAAGATCTTGAAAGATTGTTGCTCCTTTATCTGGAAATCCACGATTGCTGCTTGGTCATGACAGGACAGCCCTTGGCAAACCGTGTCCTCCTGCAGAT
The DNA here is from genome assembly GCA_947184155.2 of Cladocopium goreaui. Classification (NCBI taxonomy): domain Eukaryota; class Dinophyceae; order Suessiales; family Symbiodiniaceae; genus Cladocopium; species Cladocopium goreaui. The sequence continues at coordinate 128,272 of CAMXCT020000944.1, forward strand.
TGCCTATCTTTTTCGAGGAGCCGAGCGAGCTGAGGGCGCTGTTTCAAGTGGCGGCCGGGGCCAAGCCTGGTGACAGCCTCAAATCTCATATCCAAAAAAGAGATCTGGGTCAACATGTTTTGCCATAAATGGGGATGTATATATATAATACACTTGCATACAGTATGTACATATAGGTTTATAACATCTTATAACCCCAGGGTTCTTTACAGGGTAGCTCAGACTGTCCACTGCGTAAGGAGAATGCCTTGGTGGGCGCAGATGAATACATCTCCGACCCACGGCAACTGGGCTTGGTTGAGGACATAGCGGCTTGTCCTTTTCCCACAACGGTCGGTTGATAAAGATGCTTCCACCCATGAAAAACTACCGATTTAGGTGTCTATATATATCATGTATATACATATTTATTGTATATATATAATATCATATACATATATATATAATTATATATATATGTATGTACCCCAATAAATAATATACCAAACCGATCCTCTATTTGTCCTAAAAAGAAAAAGATACTTGTTAAGGATGTTTGTATCAAAGTTTTTTTGCAGCATGCATGCATGCATGCATGCATGCATGCATGCATACATACATACACATACATACACATACATACACATACATACACATACATACATACATACATACATACATACAGACATACAGACATACAGACATACAGACATACAGACATACACACATACACACATACACACATACACACATACACACATACCCACATACCCACATATTTTGTATATATATATGCACATATTATATACATATTATATACATATTATATTTATTTATATTACATAATTATATATGTATATACATCTTGGAATTTCGGAAAGATTGACTCACCAGCTCAAGATTGCGTCTCTTTGGGTATCTAAGGTTAGCCACAGTTGTCCCCGTGATGATTGAAAGAACATCTCAAATGGCTGCAGATGGAACACTTTATTTTCATCCCCTGCCAGAAGATGGACTCCTCTTTTTTTGGTACGGACCACACATTTCGGAATCCGCATGTTTGAGGTATCCCAAGTTTGAAGCATTGAGCTTGGCTCAATCAGCAACCACAATTGCAAGTGGTTGTTTCATATTTCACATCCCCTTAAAGTGTTTCATGATGTCTCGGTATCCCAGATTTCAGTGATCTGAACCTTGAGATACCCTCTGGTAAACTTTCACATAACTATGGAAAGATCCACCATCTTTCAATGGGTAAATCCACTATTTCTATGGCCATTTTACCATTTTCAATGGGTAAATCCACTATTTCTATGGCCATTTTTTACAATTTTCAATGGGTAAATCCACTATTTCTATGGCCATGTTACCATGTTCACTGGGTAAATCCACTATTTCTATGGCCATGTTCAATAGCAAACTGTTACAGGGTGGTGCCCCAAGGTAGCTAAGTTGGTTTATAAGTCTAATAACTATGGTTTATAGGTGATATATCTATAGTTACTGGGATTATAACCCATTTATAACTGGGGGGGCACCACCTTGTAGTTTAACCTTGAGATATCACCACTAAAAACCTCCACGAAACTGCCAAGGAAGAAGGGCAGGGCGGTGTTGATGTCCCGCAGATCCATCCGCTCCTCCTCCAAGGCACGATTTGTCGACACCCCCAAGGGATGTTTAACCACCAATGGGGGTACCCCAAATGGATGGTTTATAATCCCAGATGCTCCAGGTATGGTATATTTACCTGCATTTGGGTAATTTTTAGGGCAAATGTTGGTAAATATTCCATATATGGAGCATATGGGAATGGGAAAACCCACTAAAATGGATGATTTGGGGGTACCCCTGTTTCAGGAAACCTCCATTTGGGTACTGAAAACTCTTAACTTAAGACCAAGCCCTGTAGTTTCCTTTCGTCGAAATCACTGATAGCGATTCTTTCTTTTTCAGAAAACAAGATGTTCCAAGCAAGCTGCCCCGTGGAAATTTCCTGGAACCATACCTTTCCCAACTTTCAGATGCTTTGTGAGGGCTCTTCCAAAACAGTATCCAGGAGATATCTTTAACCACAACTTCCATCCTTTGTTCATCTTTTTTTGCTTCAAAAACATGTGTATAGTTTTTCATATACATACATCAACGGTTTCCAAAATTGTATTTATATGGTTGAGTCGTTGCTGTTTTCATACTTCAACCATGCAGGCTAAACTCCACCTCAGATCTTTCCAAACGGGCTTTTCCATCAATGGGGGATCCCCAATAGCTGGATGGTTTATGAGGGAAAATCCTATCAAAATGGATGATTTGGGGGTAGCCCTATTTCAGGAAACTTCCAAATATGTTTTAACTTCACACTTTCCAACACCCCAAATCGTCCTAAATGTTTCTCCGAAAACACCCAACCAAAACAAAATCTCAACCTTTTTTCAACAGCCCCAAATTTTCCAAAATCACCAATTGTCCCAGCATTTTTCCAGTCCAAGATGTTTCTGTCTTTTCCCAGCTTTTCCAACATCCATTTTTCCCATTCCCAGCATGTTTTTCCATTTGTTCACCATTTTTTGCCACATTTCTCAGCAGTTTCCTGGCATTTTCCCAGGATTTCTGCCATTTTACTCCTGGGTTTCCCACGTTTTTTCGGCCGCCGGCTGCGAGGTGCACAACTGGGCGCAGGCCGTGAGCTCGGCTGAGCAGGCGGGCGCCAGTGCGGTGCTGGTCTTCAACGACTTGGACGTGCAGGACGTGGGACGTGGGATGGAGCTATGGTTTAATGATGTTTAATGGTTATATCATGTTAGATAGATGGATGGATGGATGGATGGATAGATAGAGAGAGAGAGATTGATGGATGGATTGATGGATTGATTTATATATACATATGTATCATGTGTATATACACCAAGAAAATGTGGGTAAGATTAAGATCAAAATATGGTGACAGTTTTAACGACTGTTTAATGATATCTTATGGTTTTATGGTTATGTTCACCATGTATAGTGGCTATCTAATGGGATGGTATGTGGTTTCTTTATATGGTTTAATGATGTTGAATGGTTCAATATTTATGAAATTTATGGAAGCTTATAGTGAATATAATGGTTATATCATATCTATATATATAGAGAGAGATAGATTCAAACAAAATGGATAAAATTTACATGAACATATGATGGGGGCTTATTTATTGTGGTTATATAGTGGCTAGGTGTGGTTTGATCGTGTTGAATATCAATGGTTAAATACAATGGGTTTAATTGTTAGATATGGTTAGATTGATATCAAAAAATGGGAACATGAACATGAAAATGATGGGGGGTTATAGTGGTTACATAGTTACTAGTACTATGTATGGTTTGATGATGTTTAATGGTTTAATATAATATATGTATGAAAGTTGTCGGGACTTCTGTGGATTATGTTCCTTCCACAAGATCCTGCCAAAACAATCACTTAACAATTGATCTACCCTCCCAGTCACCGTAAACTAAGAAAAAGCGATGGAAAATCCACGAGCAAATCGGTGTTTTTCCCTTGATTCTCCTATGTTTTCCCAATGATTTGTTGCTATCAACGGTATTTTTTGTAGAGTCAGCAGCTAAAAAGGAGACGTGTTTGGACAGGTATCCAAGATTCACCATGTATAGTGGCGATATAATGGGATGGTATATGGATGTATATCGTATATGGATGTATATGGTTTAATCGTGTTTAATATCAATGGTTTAATACAATTGGATAATGGTTTTACTGGTTATACAGTTGTATAGTGGGATAATGGGGTTTTACTATAGTTTATGGATGCTTATGATTGAATAGTGTTTAATATGTTGGGATATGACTAACAAACAGTATATGTATGTAATGGCTATGTGAAATGGCATATATAATGAGAATATTGTGAGAATATTAATAGTTTAATCATGTTTAATATGGCTATACGTATAGTCGTGGAGGGAGATGTGGATGAGGATGGGGGTATGGTGTATAAAGTGGACCATCAATATACATGGAATATAAATGGACCATAAAATTAACTATTTTATATAACAATAATTATATATATATTAATACTTAAATTGATTTGGAATATAAATGGTATGTTCCATATAAAACGGAACATGTATATAATGTCTTTATGATGAGGGGATGGGAATACAATGGGAATATCATTGTTTAATACTGTTTAATACTGTTTGATATGGCAAAAACAACATAACTAATGGGATTTAATGGGATAGAGTGTCTATCTAATGGTTATTCAATTATCATAGAGCATGAAAATAGCCGGTTTGCAGCAGAAACTAATCCTCCCCCTATTTACAGGATCTATGTGACTTTGAAATGGATAAGCATCATGTCTTATGGAAAAATCATCCTTTTGAATAGGTAGATCATCTATAAATTGCCCATTTTCCATAGCTATGTTAAAATTACTGGCAGGATACATCGTTTAATATGACTATATAATGGTTATATACTGGGAACTGATAAAATCTAGTGGGATGGAATGGGAGATAACTCACCAACACTATGCATTGGGTTAAAAAAGATACAAGTTGATATATATATATATATACATATAATTATATATATAGTGGCTATTTGATGGCTACTTATATATATACCCACTATATACCCACTATATATATATATACCCACTATATATGGCTATATAATTTGATACAATACCCACTATATATATATATATTACTTATGTAGTGGGTATTTGATGGTTACACAATGGCTGTTTTTCATGATGGCCTTTTTTTCGGGCAGGAACCCTTCCGGATGGGCCTTTTTGGGGAGAAGTTGCCGAAGATTCCGGCCTTCATGGTCAGTGGCAAGGAGAGCCGGTAGCCATCGGTAGCCGGGGTCGAAGTTTTACCATCCAAGTATCTGGATGATCTGGATGTGGGAGAAAAACAGGCAAGAATTGGGATGTTTTTTGGACACAAGAATTGGGATTTTTCACCTATGATAGAGGTATCATCTATGGATATCTTGGGGTATAATTCGGTATGATATACCCTCTGGTTATGACTAACATAGCCATGGAAAATTGCCATTTATAGTTGATTTGCCCATTAAAACCTCCATTTATAAGGGATTTTCCATGGCTATGTTAAATAGCCAGATGGTAACCAACAACATGATATGGGTCAAGAGTGTTTCGACATGTTTGGCCCTTGGTCTACCTGTGGATCTTCCATCATTTGTCAAGAGGGGTCCCTGGGTCACTCGCATCATTTGGGGCAAGGACCGGGGGGTCACTTAGATTCCGTACGATTTGGAGCCTCCAACATGACGTCAAGTCAGTCAATAAATATACCCTTAAACATGTGAACTAAACGGAAACTCCCTTTTTCGGGCCTTGAGCATGCTGTTCTAATGAAATGAGAGTTTTTCTTTTTCCCATCCTCTTCCAACATTTATTGTCTGGACATGATAGCATTACCCTCCAGTAAAAATACAAAAATATATGGAAAATCCACCACTTGGAGATCATTTTCAAGGGGAAAACCATCAATTTCTATAGTTTTTTTTGTGTCTTTACTGGAGGACATGTTCATCCCTGAAAGCGTCGTCAGCCAGGATGGAGCAGCGCTGTGTGCAGCCAAAGATTGTGACCTCCTGATCGTGAGGTTCGGGCACTTGATGTGGGTTGGTTGCAACTTGATGGTAACTTACTTTTCTACTTGGACAAGGGGTATGAAATCACCAATATAAAATCCAGTTACTGAGATAGACAAGGAATTCGTTTATGTATACTTTATGGTTCTTGCTGTGAATGGGGATACATGATTCATACTCCGCTTATGTGGTGAAGAATTCAACGGGATATGATGCAGCCAGACTGTGATGGCCCTCCTGGCCACTTGGGTTGTCTGGTTTCGTTGCCGTTTTCAGCCTCTTCAAGACTCTTCAACTGTAGAGAGCTTCAACGAGGGCATGATTCATTTGATGGTGTGGTAAGATAATAATTAATGATATACCACATTTCAGATTCGTATATGGTTCATATATGGTTCGTATGATACTGTGAGCATATGTTAAACAGCCAGTGCTGTTGTTGCAGGGTATCTAACTCAGTTTGGGGGATGCGGGATGGCCGGGATGGCCCAGTGAACAAAATACCCTGGTTAATTGATTGTTATAGGATGATTATATATGATTATACTACCTGGTTTACTGGGGATTATGATAACCCGTGATGGGAAACCGTTTTCAACCAACTAGTAGTTCATGAGATGGGATGGGGGTATTTTAATGGCTCAATTGACAACAATAGACTTGGCACAGAAGTCTTTAGCCACAATTGTAGAACTACTGGGGTGATCCCTGAAATTAGGATGGGTTGGCAGCTGGTACTAAATAGAATCTCCATGAAATAAAGTATATATAGGTGAGGGTTGGAGTATAACCTCCTTTTCCAAGCGATTGATCAATTTTAGATTATATATCAGGCAAACTAGATCAAGCAGATGTTTTGCACTTGTTGGGGGAGCACTTGTTGGGGGACATTACAGGAGCAGATCCCTGTCAATTCTATCTATATCCATTATGAAAGCCTCATAAATCCAGATCATGGTTCCCAAGCCCTGGGTATTGAGTTTCACAAACTACCAAGTAATGTGACTGGGGTATCCACGAAGTCTTGGGCCAAGAGCACTACAGGTGCACGAGCGCCGTGCGCAATGCTGCGGAGGAAACAGTGTATGGGGCACTTCACGGAGAGCCTCTTCGTCACCGTCGAATACCTCTCCTCAAAGCGGACGGAGTCCAACGAACCTCAAGCCGCTTCTGATGAAATCACAAGCAAAAAGGATTCCCAGTTGCCGTCCACAGAGGACTACGGACGGGTCGTGTTGAGATGAATGGTTATGGCCCCACGTTACAAAGCCAAAGCATGGTTGCATGGGCTTACGCCTGAACCTTTCAATCGTCAGAAGAAGGTCATCAATTGCATGGGTTGCATGGATTTCATTGGGCGAAGGTCATCAGAAGGTGAAATAGGTCTACTTTTGGATGATTTAGGGATTACCACCTTTTTAGGAAACCTCGAAATCATTCGAAATCCATACAGGTCCATCAAATCCACATAAGTCCGCCCATAATTCATTCTCCGTAGAAGTCAACATGCACATCAATCAGTCTATCAAATCCTTGACAAATCTGGGATCTCTCCAAGATTCCCCCCACATGTCCCACAATCTCAACATGATTTCTCATAAACAACATAGAATCTCATAAAATCCAGCATTCCTCAAAATATGTGCATAGTTCCGAGTTTCTACAGTTATGGCTATGGCCTGAAATACTGTACCAGTCAAAAAGGTTAGTAAGTCACCCCATGATGGAATGATAATCCCATTTCATCCCCAACCGACTGGATAGGTTTAATCTTTGAGTGTCTTTTATGCCATAAATGGAACATGACCGTAACCAGCCAAAGATGATGTTTTGTGGACTAGCAATTTGATACAGATTGACCATGATTTATCACCATAGAATCACTGGTTTCTGGGGCATCAAGTCACTGTGGCCAGGTCTGTGTTAGCCTCCTCTCAAGCCACTCCGCCCTGGCCCTTGGCTGGGGGACGCCTTGCGGATTTGGCGCAGGTCCCGCCGCCCTGGGACCAACTTGAGACAGCCCAAGTCCAAGAAATGTTGCATTTGGTGCAGCATGACTATGTACCCTCTGGTGAACTAACATAGCAATGGAAAAATTGCTATTTATAGTGGATTTTCCCATTAAGAATGGTGATTTTCCATTGCTATGTTAGTTCACCAGAGGGTAAACATCATGAGATGGCTCAGGGGATTCCGGAAATTGTGATCTGAGGGGAACCATCACCGGGAAGGAAAAAATGGTGGATTTGGGCGGTGAAAAAACTGGGGAAACATGGTGCATAAACCAAGAAAATGGGAAACAAACCAAGATCCAACAAGAATAAAATGCCGCACACATGACATCATGAGGAAGATATCAACAGAAATGTCCTACACATGTGGGTTGATCCAATTTTAAGCAGCAAAAATGGTTGTGTCGTGGGGGGTTCACCAATCATAGGGATTAAACCTACCCAAAATGGTAACTAAGTAGGCAACACATGGAGTAAATGAATGTGTTGACCAAGGAACATTGTGGATATAGCTCTAATTTTCAGGAATATGATTGTTATATGTGGATTTTTTTTGTTAGACAGCATATATTCTAGTTAGTAGACATTGTATCATTTATGTAATTAGTATATATATATTATATTATATATACTTGAGTCAAAATTGGAAGAGTTGTATTTGTACCATGTTTGATATTACTTGTCACTATGATTTGACTAAAAAGCAAGGACAAACATGGTGGATATATCTACATTTTCCGTGAAGATTTTCACCCACAGACATAACTAGGGCTTGGGGCACCACACATAGAATTTAGTGTTTAACCACTGTATATTAACCACTGTATATAATTGGTTAACTGATTAGTGTTTGGAATCAGTGTGGATGTGACCACTTGGATGCTTCGATGGGATGGTAGCAAACTGGTGATTCAACCAACGACAACGGTGGTTGCTGATTATATACATATTATACACAGAGTTTCATATATACTTGGAATATATATATATATACACACATATATATACATACATATATATTATATATACATCATATACACATACATAATCTCATGATGTTATCATAGCCAGAATTTCTCCCTTGGATCCCCGTGGAAGCATTTCGGTGTCCGTGGGTCAGGCCTGGAGTCTGCTGGAAGCCTTGTCAGCACATGAACCCGAAGAACTGGACGAACTTCTCCAAAGGATGAGTGTTCCGGAGATGCCCGGCGAGCAGAGCTAGCGGAGCTGAGCTCACCAGCCGGGTAGCCTCTGTTAATAGTGGTTAATGATGGTTAGTAGTGGTGGTTAATAGTGGTTAATGATGGTTAGTAGTGGTTAATGATGGTTAGTAGTGGTTAATGGTTGTGATTGTGATGGTTAGTAGTGGTGAATCATGGCTTATTGATGGGTAGCCTCTGGTTTTTACAAGAAACTGATGGGAAAGATCCACCATTTTGAATGGGAAAACTCACGAAAAAAAATGGCCATGTTCAATAAGCTATGTAACAAATTACCATCTGGGCCAATTTGATCACGACCTCACTGTTCGAGAAGCATCACTGGGAATTATGATCATTTAACCACCATGAGGAGCTGGTCAAATCAGTTTTTTTCGGTGAGGAAAAGTCACTGATTGAGAAATTCATTGATATCTATTGAGAAGCTATTTGAGTGATCCCCAGTTACGCCATGGCACATGTAGCCCTCAAAATTCGTCGGATGAGGGTTATCGTAGACCATCCCAGAGGAACAATGGAACAATGGCCCAATGGCCATCGGAAGAGCATGGCCAGGGTTCGCCCAGTTAAGCAGTCTTCAAAAAGCCTTGTGGTTGATGATTAGTTCGGGGGCTATACCATATATCCTTTGTAATCCTTTATAATCTTGGATAGAATTATTGGTGATTATCAACGATGATCACAATCCAACTGGGAAATCCGTTCCCAAGCAACCAAGAATCTATAACAGCAGGATATCACCAAGGTTTTCGAACACCGCTCAGTTGTGTCCTGAACTGATGGCATGACCCTTTAAGTTCCAGGTAAAGAAGGTGCAGCCTGTGGGATTTGTTGGAAACCCATACAATTTACGGTGTGCCACTAGTGCCATTTGAAAAGTTCCACAGAATTTAGATTTTTAGAAAGCATCTTTAAACATCTTTAAACATGTTATACCCAGTGGTAAACTAACATAGATGTGGAAAATCCATGTTTTTATTGTTTGATAGTTGGTCCTCCACATGTTTCATTGACCAGAGGGTAACATGTTATACTTATAGCTGCTCATTTCCGTTCCCGTCTTTGTATACATCTATATACATCTATATACATATACATATATATATACATACATACATACATACATACATACATGTACAAATATGTAGGGCAAATCCAAAGGGTGTGGCACCAAGATCTCTAGCTGTAGCTGTTGGGCCTGAGGAAGCGGGTCTGGCTGACGCGTCGCCTCGTGAACTTGGCTTCAAAATGGAGAGCTGTAGCTGACAGGAAACACTGGAAGCTACACAGAGCTCGAATCTCTATTCAATGAATCACATATATATATAAATACATATGTATAGATAGGTGTGTATATATATATATATAGAGTTACATATTTATATACAATTCATTGAATCATAATTTCATAATATATATATACATATTATATATACATACACACTATATATATATACATACACATAATATATATATACATACATAATATATATATATATACATAATATATATACACATTATATATATATACATAATATTTATGTATTATATACGTATCGGTATATATATATATACATATATATATATATACTGTATATGTACATGTATATTATACATATACTGTACATGTGCAGATGTACATTATACATATTGCATGTTCTTCTGTGTTCAAACCATTGAGAACATCATCCCATGTTTTTCAGAAAGGATGTCTCCTCAGCTGGTACCCTAAGGTGAGACATCATCGAACGTCGCAGCAGGCGGAAGCGGCGGAGCCTCCTTTGGCCTTCGTGGAGGGGGATCGATGGCTGTCGCCGCAGAAGCAGTGCCCAGCCGAAGAACAAGGACCTCACACGAAATCTGGTGGTTTAGTATGGGATAATGATGGTTAATGATGGTTAATGATGGTTAATGATGGTTAATGATGGTTAATGATGGTTAATGCAATCACTAGTTGGTGGTTTGGAACATGGCTTTTTATTTTCCATCACATATATGGGATGTCATCCTAACCCCATTGACGAACTCCATCATTTTTCGAGATGGTTATTGCACCAACCAGAAATGGTGCCCCATAGTTCGCCACGTTGGTTTGTCTCCAGAGGGGTCCCCCAAGTCATCCAGGATCCCCCATGACTTAAGAACCCCCCATGAGTATTGGTTCCATGGCAGCACCTTGCAAAGGCTATGAAAGGGTATGAAATATGATGAAATCCCATGGTTCATCACGGTTTGAATCAGTGTTTTCTCATGTTTTCTCATTCCAACAGCAACCAAAGGAGGATTAAAGACCAGAAACCAGTTAAATTTATGTGGCTTGTATCGGTGCCCCAGGTTTTGAATCATTGCCAGATTTGGACATTGTCAAATTTCAAAACCCAAGTGATTTCAGAGTCCACACTTCTAACGTTGCAAAAAAATTGAGGTTGGAAGCCTTGCGAAAGCAGTTCTTTGGCTCAGACCGAGGGTCCTCCTGACACCCTGATCTGGGAAAAAAGGGTGGTGGTAGTGGGAAATATAATTAAATTGTATATATATATAGGAACTACTTGATCATCTAAAAAAAGCTACTGTAGTATCATCTAGTATCACCTAAGTGATATTCTTATATGATATCACTTTTTAATATCAGAAAAACGATGTCATGGCGACCAAATAAGGGCGTGACATCGGCAAAACCAGAAAGAAATAAAGAAGGAGTTGGAAAGGAAGGACAAGCTATCACCGCTGGGCTCATCTTGGGGCTTACATCCCCATCTGCACTCCTTGGCATCTATATGTACATGTATGTACTTCCCTGCCGCCCAGCAGATTGAAAATCCGCCCACCAGGCACAACTCGTTTAAGTCATGGCGAACTCGGCGGTAAATGAAGGTGAGTACGAGGAATTACTCTGGGTAATTCAAGATAGCTATAGAAAATAATCATGGATGGATAAGATGGATAGTAAATCATTTATAAATGGCCCATGTGCATCATTTGTTCATAGCTAACTGTTCACTAACTATGTTAAATTACCGAAAGGTATCCTGAGTCGTTAAACAATTGCCATTGTCCTAACTAACCGTGCAATATAATTAAATGATCCCATGATATTCCACGGGCGTACTACAGTTTTAGTGGTGCTTATTTCCAGGTTTGGCAGTGTTGGTGTTCCGTGGTCGTTTTCCATTTTGGCATTATGAATTGGGATCCATACGGGATATCGTTTTTGTGTCGAAGATATGGACTCAGTCAGAAATGGCGATGAGAGTGCTCGGTAATGGTTCTCATAAATGTTGCTCTGATAAAACTTCAATACGAAACTCGCCCAAGATGGTTCTGATAAGGCAGAAAAGCCCACCATACTAGTAGCATTGAATACCCCAATATATCAGAAATAATTGTCCAAGACAAGATCCATCATCTGTGCTTTGGGGTAGCCTTGGATGTTTTTGTACTGATCTTCTGCTACAAATGGGGATGTATACCAATATAGAAACTCAAAATCCATGTTTTTGCAGGGTCTCCAAGATTGAGCACCAGAACAGCAGTTTCTGACAGCTGCAGGTACTGTGAAGGCACTGGCATTGGCAGTCCTGACATTTGTGGAGAATTCGAGGTACGATTTCGCAGCTTGACTTACTTTGATGCATCGCAGTTACAGGTGGAGCCACTTGTGAAATCCAATGGGGGATTTGACATGATTTGACCAAGAAAAATTGGAGGTAAAAGCAACAGTAGTGGGGATATGATGGGGACATCTATAATGGGATAAATGATAAACAATATACTAGGATATTTCATGTAACATGTCGCAGGTTATTGTTTTATGAAGAAAGCAACCAGCAAAGCAAAGTGTGGATTTAATCAAATATAACAATCCAATGATAAGTCTGTCTGAAAATGAATGTGTGTACCCCAAAAAAACAAAATGTGTCCATTGAACAATGCGGGACATGAGGTTTTGAAACAGTGGATTCTGGGGTATTTTTGAAGAAACCCAAGCGGGTAATAACCACAATCACCCAGTTCCATTGTGGGATATATCGCAGCGTCATGAATATGACCCTCAGGCCACTGAACAGTTTGCGAAAATGACCCATTTAGTTCGATGATTTATCCATTCAAGATGGTGATTTTCCATAGCTCTGTTAAGTTACCAGAGGGTAATCCCCATCTCCATTATTGCTCTGTATATCCATCCCCATTACATCCCATCAGAGTCCATAAAAGTCCCCTTTGTGTTTCATTAAATTCCATTAAATCCCATGAAATCTCATTAGATTCCAAGTATGGGCATGGGTCAAAACCTATGATTAGGTCAAAACCTGTCAAATTACATCAAATTACCATATTCCGGGACATAGATATTAACTAGATTCCATTCATTATATAAATCCAACGAAGTCCCATGAAATCTAAAAAAGAAAGAACAAAATCGAGGTGTCCCTGGTGCCGAGTTGCCCCTTTCGCAAAGCTCAGGTGGTGAACAAGGCGTTGGCAGCGCCGTGGTCCGTGAATGGATGGAACCTTGGTTGGTCCGTGAGGTGTGTTGAATGGATTCCTGTGATGTGGAGGATTCACAGGATTTAATAGGATTGAATGGTATGTATATAGATGTAATTATTTAGTATTTAGTATGATTTCGTGGGATTTCATGTGATTTAAATATATGTAAATTGAGTTCAATGCAGTTTTAATGTAAATTAATGTGATCTAATGGGATTTAATATGACTTTATTTATAGTTAGTCCTATTTAGTCCTATGGAGAATCCCCGAATGTCCACAGACATGCGGTTTAATCAAAGTCCCTGTCCATGTCATGTATCGACTGGCCCCGGCTGATGTCATCCAGCGGCGTTCAGATATTTACAGAGGTTTCGTCCCAAGAGTGTGTTGTATTTGTTCTAAGGTTGTCCAAGCAATAAACCAATGAATAAATGAATCAAAACATAATATGATTCAAATGATTGTGAATTGAGAACGTTAATCTATACGTAGGTTAAATGTTGTTCATTTTATCGATTGTGGTCTTTGGATCATCCGGTCCCACCAACGTATGCTCTGGAAGCCGACACGTTGGATTTGATGGTGTGCCCATCAAAGAAATGATCTAATGTGGTAATGATCAAATGTCCCAAAATATACTACAATATATATATATATATATATGTATATATATATATATTATGGTAAGCCAGAGATTAACTTTTGATTATATATGAACTCATACATATATATATATATATATGCATATATTGCATGATTAAGAATTAACATCTTAGTTTTACTCTTTCGGTAAACACAACAACCATGAGGTTTTGTTGTGCTTCCATTCCCGTAATGATTTGCAGTGTCCTCCAGCCATGGGGTTGTGCCCAGAAATGCTTGGACCATATTTAAAAAAAAAACATCCCCGGTATATGAGAAACACGTCGCAAATATGTCTACATCCCCATCCACAAGTCAGTTTCTAGGGGGTGTAACAATGGGTCAAGACGACCAAACCTCCATCAACTGCCGACCGGGATGATACTTCGCACCGTGAGAGATGCACAGCTGCGCGCACATCCTATATGCTCATCCTAATTAATCTCAGCATACAAGTATATATATATATGTACATGTATAATATTTTAATACATATATATATAATATGTACTTATTTATCTGGAGTCTATCTACACACTTACTTACATTTGCCATTGAGTCGGTTAACTGATTAGTTTGCACTCAGGATTTATCCCTTGTACAATGGGTTATAACCCATTTGCTAATCAGTGAACTGCTGAGCCCACCTTGTATAGGTAGTGTAGGTACTTCTTCGCCATACATGGGGAGGGAGAGAGATATGATATATATATATATATATGCATGTGTATATATATATATATACATATATATATATATACATATATTAGCCAGCTATGTATATATAACTGGTTGACCCAGATTGACCGTGATATGATCAAATTACATATGTATATAGCTGGTTAATATCCGCTTTTCATATCACGGTCAACTAGCAGCTGGTTGTTTGATAAATTTTGATCATATGAGATATTAGCCACTGGGATCTGATAATATCTGGGTAAATTATAACGACCTCACTGCGACCTCACTATAATCATAGTTAGTAAGGGGAAATATCCCCAAATGACCTTAATTCAGGTTAGTGAATAATTGTAATTTACCCAGATAAATGTTGTGAGTCATATTTATACAGTCGTTACCATATATAGCAACATTTGGGGTATATTGATGGTAAATGTTACCATATATAGCATACATGGATCCTATGGGTAATATCATGTTTCTCTCCAAAGAAATAAAGCCAAGGACTTAGTGGCGCGCGACGTCTATCTGCAGCCATCGCTGCGACTCTTGAGGAGCTACGATCAGCGACAAACCTTTTGGCCCGCGCCGCGGCGGCGGCCAGGGCGGCGGTGGCCGTGGGACTGGGCAGTTTTGATGAGTTGGTGGTGGAAAATCACCATTTTGAATGGGTAAATCAACTATAAATGGTTGGTTCCCATGGTTGCTATTGAAAATTGCCATAGAAATAGTGGATTTATGTGGATTTAGCCATTGAAAATGATGATAGATACCTGGTTGGTGGTTTGGAACATGGCTGGATTATGACTTTCCCATTCAGTTGGGAATTTCATCATCCCAACTGATGAACTCCATCATTTTTCAGAGGGGTAGGTACACCACCAACCAGATTGCATTTGGACCGGAAAATTGAGGGAACACCACCAAGTTCCAAAGGTTGGAATCCTCATATTCCATTCCATATTGAATGATTTGAGATGGTGATTTTTGGGCCCCCTCCCATTTCTTGGACAAAATCAAATGGGAATTTAAGCATCAAACATGATAGTGCAATATGGGACATAACTGGACAAAAATGTTGATTTAGCCAATAGATAACACTATAAAAACCAACTGTAATGGGCATCTAATATATATATATATAATAGTGAATGTAATGTAGAATGGAATTTATGACCAACAATATAATATAGGGTCTATGGGTTTGGTGAAAACTACCGGATTGTGGCAGGTAATTGACAGGACGGATGTTTGGGAAAATGACATTATGTGAATAGCTCTTCAGCTGAGATCTAGTGCGCAGCAGAAGGGTTGAATCAGCATTGGTTTGACTCGCACCAAAGTCTGAAAGTGGTTCTTTGTTGTAACCCCCAGAACGATAGAAAAGTGATTGACTCATCATTATCTTTGTAGGATTTGACTTTGTCTATTTTTTAGAGGACTACTGTGCCTTGAATATACAATTGTCACTGTGGTCTGCAATGCTGCTCTCCAATTTGCAACTGGGTAGACCATGGTTGACACACTTTGTTCAAGATTTAAGACGCAGGGTACCACAGATGCTGTTACCTTTTCTTACCTTCCGGCAACAGTTTGCTCTGGGCAATATCCCATTTAGTTCAATGATTTACCATGATTTACGGGTCTTAAACAGGGTGATGTTCCATAGCGGCAAATCATCGGAAGGTACTGTGTCGGTGATGTTTTTCGTGTTTTCTTCCCACTATTGGGCATCTAATTTGAACATATTCCGGGCCATGGGCAACCCTGCAAACCAAAATACACTCTGGTGTCATCAAACATGGCGAAAAATCATCCAACTAGATCCAACTAGTTCATCAAATGTTCATCAATTAGTTACCGTCTGGTTATTGAACATAGCCATGGAACATGGCCCATTTATAGATGATTTACCTATTAAAAATGGTGGATCTTTCCATAGCTATGTTAAATACCCAGAGGGTAACCTCCATTTATAGATTATAGGGGATGTTCGATATGTTCACATGATTGTCCCAATGAAGACCTCCATTGAGTTCGGGGATTTCTCCGCCATGAGGATGCAGCGGCCACCTTTTGCAACAACTGCTGGAAGATGCTGGGCATTAGTCATCTGATCGTTAGAAGATCTTCTCTGGCAGATGGGGTGGGGTGGGGTGGGCTAATCACGTCCTGTTGCACTGGCACACAGAAAGGGTGCTATGCTAAGGACTCTTATTTCTTCTGCAGACTTAGATGATGCTAGACTCAGGACTCTTTTCTTCTATTTGCAGACTTACCGCGACTCTTCTCTTGTACTTGCATACTAAGCTGAGGGGTGGGGTGAGCTGGGGTAGGGTGGGGTTGGGGGGGGCCAATAACGTCCTGTTGCACTTGCACACAGAAAGGATGCGTCGCTCACGACTCTTCTCTTCTATAGTTGCTGCGCTAAGGAGACTTGTACTTGCAGACTTAGATGATGCTACGCTAAGGACTCTTCTCTTGTAGTTGGACAGCTCTTAAAAGACAGAGATAAGATATGCGCAGTGTCCGAAAACAAGTTGCCGACATCAGTGCTTGAATTACAATCTTATCAGAAACCATACTGATTGCGAACCTTGACCCTCAAAATGAGGCGCTTTTGCAGGGTTTTTAGATATTTCACAAAGAGACATCAAGATATTGCAACATGTGAAACCCTGAAAGGGTTCAGAAATTCATGATGATTGATTGACGCCAATAATGAAATGTGTTAACACTCCAGCACTCCTCAAGGCGCAGTGACCATGTTCATGGCCATTGATCATCCATTCACAGACTTGGAACAAATCCATCTGCGTTTTGAGGGACGGTGATAGCAGGGGGTCAAAGTTGGAAGATTGTTTCACTCACAATTCGGACCATTATTTACCAGTTGTATTATGAACAAAGTTTGCACTTCCAACAAAAAGTGGGAATTTGAACCAAACATCATTGATATGTCAAACAAAACGTCCAACGTCCGAATCATTGATATGTGACTCTAGAATACTTTCGACACCTTGTTTATTGTTCATCGTTCAAACCTTGAAATGCAACGATTCCATGTTTTTCCTGTTGGGATGGGCACACGGAGAAACTGCAACGGTTTTCCACTCGAAATGGCTGGTTGCTTCCCATGGTTGCTATTGAAAATGGCCATAGAAATCGTGGATTTACCCATTGAAAATGATGTATGATATCTGGTTGGTGGTTTGGAACAGAACTATGGAAAATCACAATTTTTAATGGGTAAATCAACTATAAATGGTTTGGAACATGGCTGTATTATGACTTTCGATTCAGTTGGGAATGTCATAATCCCAACTGACGAACTCCATTATTTTTCAGAGGGTTAGGTATACCACCAACTAGATATCATGTATGTAATGTAATGCGATGCAATGCAATGCAATTCAATGTATATTTGTAATGTGCTGTATGGATGTATTGTTTATGCATCGATTTGCCCAAATTATGCATATACATAGTATATATACATATATATATATATAATAGTACATATAATAATTAATATGTAGACCTGCATAACTTCACAAGTGTTGCTACATATCCATGTGATTTACTGTGAATGGGTCTTTCAGTTGAGGATGGACTATGAGATCATGGGCTGTTTGATCGGCCTGGCGCTCTGGCAGAATTGCACTTTGGAGCCTTGGCATGTCACCATTCGCCAAGTCATACCTGGGTCATGTTCATTACCCTTTGGTAAACATACAAAAAACGATGGAAAATCACAATGTTTAATGGGTAATTCAACTATAAATGACCATGTTCAATAGCTATGTGAAATTACCGCAGGGTAGGGAATGAATTTTCTTGAAGGATGGACTATGTCACTTTGAAAATGTGGATTAACATCTACTTAGCTAACAAAAAATGGAGATACAACTTAACAACATGGATTTCATGTTCCAGTGAATATGATGGTGGTTTACTTAGACACCCAAAGGACAATTTCAGAAACTAGCAAGAAAGACATTTTGTCCAGAATAGCTACATGCCATGGACTTACTTCTTAATATTTTCGGACATTGTATATGTAGCACACATGTTGCAGGTTGCTTGCCAAACTGGGGGTTACGTAACCCACAAGTTTTTTGTTGAGCTGCAAAACTTAGGGGGGACTCATAGGAACATTTGCATGGCAAGCTAGAACATCCCCGCAGTAAATGGAGGTTTCTGCAAAAGTCAACGAACTATGGCTGGTGGAAACTCCAATAATTCGATGATTTTTCCATGAACACACCTCCATTTTATAGTTATTTATAGAGATTTTTGACGATGTGTCCATATTTTCCCATGGCTTTCCTCATCGATGCCCATGTTTTCCGGTCAATTCGCCCGCGAAATCGTCAAAGCTTCCTGTCAGGTCGGCCTCGTAGATGAGAATCGTATGTTGCCGTAATAGAGAATAGTTAATGATAATTGATGATAATTATAGTTAATGATAGTTGATAGTTAATGATAGTTAATGATAATTGATGATAATCAATGATAATTGATGCTGAGTTATTGTTCATAGTGAATGAATCTTAATGATATAAGTCAATGATAAATGTTCATGATATATGTCATATAATTATATATTTGGATAAATCCAAATATTATAACTACCTCACTGCGACCGAACCCTGATAAAATTATGATTAGGATTCGGGGTAACTATCCCAAAATAGTCCAACCTTTGCAGGTTAGTGAATATGATATCGTGCCCAGAATGACTGAAACAGATTCTTGTAATGGTTGATTAACTAATGGTTAATTGTATTGTAATGGATGTAATATTGAAAACAATTTTTAGTAGTGGTTAGTTGTTCACGGTAATTACTAGTGTTTGACAAAACTTGATTGACAGTAGTGGTCAACTTGAAATGATTGGTTGATATTGCTGACTCAAACTGTACCCAATAGATAACTGATTAATAGGTGGGGTTAATCCAATTGCAAGATGCATTATATTGAATCCGCTACTAGTCCTAATGTGTCCTAATCATTCTTGAAAGATTCTGTGTGCTAGTCCAATTTCTTCAGTCAATAAGCTTTTCCGACATAAAAACTTGGCTGCAATCCTTGTGCATCAAAGTTTAAGGCCCCAAGTAAGCATTTGTCATCATGAGCAGTGAATCATCCCAGGTTCTTTTGCCCAATTTTGAGCCATATTCACATGATTCCACATGTGGGTGAATCAAAATCTATAAAACACCATTTTTTGGTGGAAGATACTGTGGATAGAAGAAATCCTGCACCAGGCAGGTAACTATGGACGTCACTATGAAGCACTATAAAATAATTGGATTGTTTGATGGGACACACCATCTATTGAACCAACTGGTGCAGGATTTCGCAACCATCCACCGTGTGGAAGATGAGCATCCAGTGTCCAGCTAGCTATGAACACATTGAAAACCAGGGGGCTATACTATACACATGTAAATGCGTCACTTCAGTTCCCTCGAATTTCGAGGATTTGCCGCTGCATCCGCATATCTGTGCCTTGCTCTTCGGCTTTCCTCCCGAGAGCATCACGCCGCTCTGCCGCAACAGCGCAGCTCGTGATAACCCATGAGACCATGGGATGGTTTGCGTATCTCATTATTGCCGAAAAATGACATCCAGATTGTTATCATCATCAATGTCAATTCAGCCAGAGACATATGATGCAAAATTAGCTATGTACATACATATATATATATATATTATATATATATATATAGACACATCTACCATGAACCCTAGTGATATTAGTCACAGAGGAACCGTGGCATGTCACGCATCAGCTACAAATCCCATCAATTTTCTGCGGATCAAATCCAAGTTTTAAGGGTGGATCAATCCTCATTAAATGGTGCTGGTGAAAGTCACTATTGGTGGTGCCCCATTTAGCTAAGTTGGTGCGTTTATAACTCCAATTTCACTATGGTTTATGGTAGATGTCTCATTGATATATCTAGAATCTATTCCTATGGTTTAAGCAACTAACATCACTATTGATATATCACCTATAACTGATATAACATAGCTATTGAAAATTGCCATTTATAGTGAGTTTTCCCATTAAAAATGCTGGATCTTTCCATAGTTATGTAAACGTTTACCAGAGGGTATCACCTAGAAAACTGATATATCATCCAACCAACATCACGTATATATGGCACCACCATTTGGTCAGGACCAGCCTGGCTGAGATGGATCCCGAACTGCACAGACACAAGGCGCGCTTCGATGATGGATCCCGCGGCGGTTGGCATGTGGCGCTTGCTGGGTGTTTGATGTGATTTATGTTTTTTTTTAATGGTGTCATGTGTGTTTAGATGATTTGTTATATGTTGTTTTATCTCTGATTTTATGTGAGTTCAGATCTGAATTTATGTGATGCTATCTGATTTCAGGCGAGTTTAGATGATTTTTTTTGTGATTTTACATTATTTTTTTATGTGTTTATATGATTCTAATTATATGATGTTATTCTGATTTACTATCTGGTGGTTGGGGGAGCTGTTTGGAGATAAGGGTATCTACATGCCTTACTGTATAAATGGAGAACCAAGGAGCTACTAACAGTTTTCCAACCATATGAATGATAGGGGATAGGGGTACATTTTTTTCTGGATCAAAAACAAGTTATTCTGGATCAACACATATTATGTATATATATATATATACATGAAAAGAATAGGAAGGAAGGAAGGAAGGAAGGAAGGAATATCATATCATCAAATTCATATATTACATATAGCATGGTGGATCTTTGCATGGCGAACTGTTAAATAACCAGATGGTACTGTTTGAGAACGTATTGTATGGGGGTTTCCATAGTCATGGAGGTACCCCAAGCTTGCTGGTTGGTTTATGATGGGTCCCTCAATGGATGATGACTGGGGGTACTCCTATGACTTAGGAAACCACCATATCTGTATCTCTGAATTTTATGGGTTGATGTTTTTGTTCATGGCATGTGAAAATAGATTCATGCGTGGTCTTTGTGGCTAGCTTGGGCATGTTTGCTTTGTCAAGGTAATATCACCGCGGATAATAAGGTCGGATGTCGAAACCCAGGATGGGTCAATTGTTGATCAAAACCCATGGAAATCTCATATATTTATCATTTCTCACAGGTACAACGTGATCAACGTGATCGTCATGATCTTTCAAGGTTTTTTTTTGGGGGGTTTCAGCTCTTCCAGGTGCAGTTTGTGAGAAAGTTGGTTCCCCCAGGTGCAGTGGCTGCTGGCCAATCCCATCGATGATTTGGGAGTTGAACTCAGCTTCTCTGATCCTTTGGGACCAGAAGAGTCGAAGGCGGGACTGGGAGAGCTGGAGAGATATGGTGGTTTTATGTGTTTTTCGGCCACAAGATGCCACAAGTGATTGGTCCTTCATATTTTCAAAAGGGGTTATGGTTAAAGCAATGATATAAACATAACAAACCATCCCCAAAATCACCATCCTTATTGGTGGTATAAACCATCAAAAATGGAATGGTTTATTATGGTTGATTATTGGTTTACCAACATTGCAACACATGTGTTTTTGCCCCACTTGAGGATCAAGTTGGTCTATGTACTACTTAGGGATCACAAACTTGGTGATGAGATGCGATGTCAAGGCACGTTCAGGACCACAAATATTTTTGGTGATCAGTGATGTGGTTGGTACTAACAATTGTCACGGAAGGCCCCACACCATGATTCGGATGTGGGAAATTTCTAAGCCTCCAAGAGCTGTTTGTGTTGTCCATTTAATCATATGTTATAATCGTTTATATCATTTTATATCTCCCAACTCAAGTGGAACTCCACTCCTGGCCATGACTGTTGAAGCTAGTTACTTCTGGTGCTTTTTTGGCCTTGGCGTCCAGGATGCGGATGAAGAGGTACAAAGCCTCCCATCCTTACTATCGCGACATCAGCGTTTATCCGGAGACAGCAGCAGCACGGTTTTGATGCGCGTGGAGAACTCTGAGGTCTCCGTGCTGCTGAAGATCCCAGAAGGGGCATGGCATCCCGATTGTGAAATTTTCTCTGCCTTTAGAGGAGTTACACATCAGTTCTTGGGATTTCTTGGGGTGAAATACTGATCAACCTCAGATGGAAGATGAACATGCTACTGATCCACTCTGGTGCATGGTTCATCTCGCAGAAAGCGTCACTCGGAACCTAAGAACTTTCTTGTGAAAAGGACAACCATCGTCCAAACTCTTTTTCTTTGGAGTTCGATGGCAATGTCCAGGTGATTTGCTCAGGGTTCATCAACCTACCCCTTTCATTTAGGGATGATGATACTCCATTGGAATCTCCACAAAAACTAGCTCCGCAGGTGTTGCTGTGTGATGGCGTGGCCACAGTGACGGACGAGAATAAGCATCGCTTTGTCGAGTTCCTGGAGAGATGGAAACTCTATGAAGGCGGGGGAACCATGAGATGCCAACGCAAGGTAGGAGTTGTCAACGAAAAAGGTCAGCCAAGAAAACATGGGTAGTTTGCTAACTTGGATCATCGGTTCAACGGCAATTTTGATGGCTGAAATATACAAATTCATAGAATTATATATCTATTTAACTATTTGATAATATTTGTATGTTTGTATGTATGCATGTATGTATGTATGTATGTTTGTTTGTTTGTTTGTTTTGTTTTGTTGTGTTTTGTTTTGTTTTGTTTTGTTTGTTTGTTTGTTTGTTTGTTTGTTTGTTTGTCTATCCATCCATCCTCCATCCATCCATCCTCCATCCATCCATCCATCTATCTATCCATCGATCGATCAATCGATCAATCTATCTGTCTATATATCTATCTATCAATCTATCGCTCAATCTATCTATCTGTCTATATATCTATCTATCTATCTAAGTAACTAATATATACTAATATCCTAAATTTTGTTGATGAAATATAGAGCTGGAATACCCAAAATGGTCCAACATAGATGTGGAAACCCACCATTTTTGACCGGTAAATCATCCATGACTCACCCCACGCCCCTTGAGGCATCTCCGAACAGATCAACGCCATGGCAAAGGGATTGGGCACCTTGACCGGAGAGGATTTGGGCTATCCCTAAGCGAAGAAAAATAGCCATGGCAATGGAAAGTCGAAAAAGTCACTGCGGTTTTGATAAGAGAAATTCAGAGGAAAATATGAAAAGATATGAAAAGCACTTAAACACAACATGCTCATGCGGTTTCAATGGGAAAAACGTTTTTGAGTGAAGGATTCTCTCTTGCCAAATGTTTGATTCGAGGGTAGTTGCCATCACACCTATGAGTCAAAACTTGAGACCCAGCAGAAAAAGGTGTTGGTCCATGTAACAAATCATCCCATTTGGCGATACCCAAATTTGACTCATCCCCATAATATACATATATATATATATATACATAGGAAAAATATAAATATGTTTACCAGTAGTACCGCACAAGGCGTAGCGGAAGTTTCAAAAATAGGAAACCTATAGGAGAGGTGAGCTGTTGTGAATCACGGATGGCAGAGCGAATCCACTGATGGAGCGAAAGGTGGTTGGAGTTGTGTTTTTTGGAGTGGTTGCAATGGTTGCAGTGGTCACCTCACCCACAACTGCTGGATGTAGTGTGGTGTAGCGCAGTTGTAGTTGTAGTTGTAGTGTAGTGGAGTTGTAGCTGTGGTGTAGTGTAATTAGTTGTAGTTGTAGTTGTAGCTGTAGTGTAGTGCAATGTAGTGTAGTGTACTGTCGTGTTGTGTACTCTAGTGTAGCATAGTGTAGTGCAGTCCAGTGTAGTGTGTGTGAAGTAGTGTAGTTGTAGTTGTAATGTAGCGTCGTGTAGTTGTAGCTACAGCGTCGTGTAGTGTAGTGTAGTTAGTGTGATGTAGTGTTGTGTAATGTTGTTGTTGTTGTTGTTGTAGTAATAGTAGTAGTAGTAGTAGTAGCAGCAGCAGTAGTAGTAGTAGTAGTCGTCGTCGTCATGGTGGTGGTGGTGGTGGTAGTGGTGGTAGTGGTGGTAGTGGTGGTAGTGGTGGTAGTGGTGGTAGTGGTAGTAGTGGTTGCTGGTGTAGTTGTAGTTGGTGTAGCTGTAGTTGGTGTAGTTGGTGTAGTTGTAGTTGTCGTGGCATTGTAGTTGTATAGTTGTAATGTAGTGTACTGTAAGTAGCGTAGTGTTCTGCAATGTAGTTGTAGTTTTTTATCCATCTATCTGTCTATCTGCAAATTTGAAAACGAAGCTATTCTGCGAGACTTCCTCCGTTTTAACTTGACAACGTCAACAACGAAGAAATTCAGCGAGACTTCCTCAATTTTTGAAGTTGGCAACATCATCAAAAACGAAGCAATTCTGCGAGACTTCCTTGCATAATGGAAAATTGAGTGCAGAGCTGCGTTTTACGATTTGTCCATTCCATGTCTCTAAAATATTCCGCCTGCCGCGAAAAAGTGAAGCCAGGCCATACGAAGTGCTGCACCTGTCACGCAAAATCATCTTAGCAAACTTGAAGATCTCATGCTCCAAAATGCAACCCCTCTCAGGAAATCAGCGCCCTGACCTCCGAACATCTCTCATGAACATGTCTCTTGTACGCACCTGCCGCCGCTTTTGAAAATGCTCTCACGTTTCGCTCACTTTTGGCAAGGTGCAGAGTCCCTTGTGCCTGCCACGCAAAACGACATCCGAACGTCCAAAAGCGTTCCCGCCCCCTCAGTTTTTTCCACTTTTGACTTCGAAATGTGCTTCGCGCCACAACGGCGTGCACTTTTTCGACATCTCAACTTCCAAAAGTGGTCCGAAGCTGTTGCGTTTTGTATATTTTGACTTGGAAATGTGCTTCGCGCCACAACGGCGTGCACTTTTTCGACAGTGCAACTTCCAAAAGTGGTCCGACACTGATGTGTTTTGTACATTTTGACTTCCAAATGTGCTTCGCGCCACAACGGCGTGCACTTTTTCGACATCGCAACTACCAAAAGTGCTCCGAACGTGAGGTGCTTTTAGATTTTTCACTGCCAAACGTGCTTCGCGCCACAATGGTGTGCAACTTTTCATCTCTCATCTGGCCAGATGGCTCCGCACCCGCCGCTTTAGCGAACCTACTTTTCGACCCTCCGGAGCGACAAATCATTGGAAAAACACATTGTTTAGCGACTTTGCTACCTTTTCGCGCACCTGCATCTTCTGTCTTCTGACTCTTTCTCTTCCCTGTTCTTCTTTCTTCTTTTCTTCTTTTCTCTGACTCTTCTCACCTTTGCTTTTCATCTGTCCATATTGTCGGAAGTTTGACCTTATGCTCTGTATATATATATATATATATGTATGTATGTATGAAACATGCAATAATAACATTCAAAGTTACGCTGATTCACAAGCACTATCATGTTGATTAGCAATATGTGACACTGATTTAAGACCCATGAGAATTGAACTATCAGCACATCAGTCTCCAGTTGTACTAATATTATACGCAATCTCGCAGAGTGCCGCGGTCTCCTTTATAGTGCTTTGAAGCTTACTATCAGCACATTCAATCTGTGTATATATATATATAGGGCATATTAGTGTAACGTACTTTGAGAGCTGATATATTTATACCGTTGCAATATGCATATGCATATATACATATATGTGTATACATATATGTATATGCGTATAAAGAAAGCAGGACGTAAACATCAATGAGAGCCAGGTAGAGGAAGGATGGATAGACAGATAGATAGATAGATAGATAGATAGATTCATCCACACATGCATGCGTTTTTATTTAAATGTATATAGTAGTTACACATACATATATATATATATATATTTAAATTAATTTTCCCAAACCACAGCATCAAACAATCATACCCAAAGGAAAAACATGACCATACAATATGTATGGATAAATTTACAAACGACCTCACCTTTTGACGGGGTCGCATTGCCAGTCTTGGGGATGGGCCACCAACTAACATAGATCTTGTCAGGGAGTTGTGAGAGCACTTTCCTCGAAAGCAGTTGAGTTTGTTGGGGTCCATGGTATGGTCTGTGCATTTTTGTGGGGATGGTAGTGAGAAACTCTTCAGAAGCTTCTCTTTCACCTCCGTATCAATGGTGTTTACGTCTGTCTATGGTGCAAAATTTTGTTAATCGAGACGCCATGGATTGACGAACCATACATAGGATGCTTGATATGTTTGAATTCCACTTGATGCAGTTTCAATGATGCATTTCAACTATAACGTATATCAATCTTCGCAGGGCACCACAGACACATCAAAACAACATGCCAATCGTGCACAATACATCCGGAGAGATAGATAGATTTAGTGAGACTTCTTTGGTGCTGCCATGCCGCCCAAGCAACAAGCTGATGCAGGGCCTTATGAAGAGCCAGGAGAAACATGGTCACTTCTTAGCGAAGGATTGGAGCCACGTGGTAGCGTCAAGAACAAATGGGAGACTCAAGAATGGAGGGCAGCACGATGCGAGGTGTACTCACAGTTCATGAAAGATGAAATCTCCAAGCGTCAGAAGCTGTCTGGCAAGCCCGCTTTTGACGCGTTATGGAAGTTGGAAAAGCCCAAGATGGAATTTGTCAAAAGTGAAAATCCCCATGCAGGCTCTGCGCATGATACGCCTGCATCTGAAGATGCTGAGGAGTCTGGGGAGGGTAACATGTATGGGCAGCCGCCCGCATGTGTCATGCCCTATTTTGGGGTTCAATATAATTTGCTCCCAATCCGGATGGCTTCAGAACAAGAATTTTGTTTATTCTCTGCTTAAATCACCATGTTTGCTGGTTAACACCCAATTTGTTGCTCGTTACTGTAAATCACCATTTTTGCTGGTTAACACACTATTTGTTGCTCGTTAAATCACAATTTGTGCTGGTTAGCACACAATTTGTTGCTCGTTAAATCACAATGTTTGCTGGTTAACACACTATTTGTTGCTCGTTAAATCACCATTTTTGTTGGTAAACACACAATTTGTTGCTCGTTAAATCACAATGTTTGCTGGTTAACACACAATTTGTTGCTCGTATTTGTTGCTCGTTAAATCACCATGTTTGCTGGCCAAAATACAATTTGTTGCTCGTTAACTCACCAAATACAAAAGAAAAGTGGACATTCACGGGACTCGGAAGACCTTGGTGAACGGAGGGGACGTGATCCGCCGAGGCAAAGTCTTGCCGGAAGACCTGCGGCAAGAGATGTACCTGGTGCAATGGATTCATTAAATTCATGTGGGTAAAACAATGCCATAAACCATCCCCGAGTCATCACCATTCTTATGGGTATGTTTACCATTCCCGGTTATAGGTGGTTTATGACATTGTTTTACCCGCATTACTATTTTTTTTGCTGTAAATGGAGATTAATATGGAATAGAGTAAGCATATAAGATTCCAAAATGGAGATTAAGGGGAACATTCATTAACCAACTCGACTCAAAATGTAGTTTTTGCTGAGTATGGAAGATTAGGAATATTTTTGTTGATGGTTTATTTTTATGTTTCTACCCCGATCCAACTAGTTGGATATGTCCACCATACATCCAATTGTTAGCCTACTTTGAAACCATCTTACCTATTGCACCTATCGAATCTGTGGGTGCCAATCTGGATAGATTGTAGCAATTCAGACTCAGATGTTTGGAGCCTTCTTGAGATTTGATAGGTAAACATCAGTCCTCTCATTCCTTATTGTTTTTTAAGCACGGGATGAAAAACCACCAAACGATGAAGCTTTAAATGTGCGGATAACATGTCATCATCCAGATTTGGCACTCAGAATGGTTTGTTTTGCTTAATCACCAGCCCATGTGTGGGTTCTTTTGCGGCCGTCGATTTTGAAGGCAGGAAGGCAGAGAAGGATATAATCACCAGCCTTTTTGTTTGTTAAATCTCCAAGGGTGGTGGTGAAGTGTCAATTGTTTTGGGGGGCGATTCCTCCCCATGTCATCCAACCATGAAAGATGAACCAACTCTTCTGATTACCCTCTGGTAAACTAACATAGCTATAGAAAATCACCATTTTTAATGGGAAAACTCACTATAAATGGCCATTTTCAATAGCTATGTTAAATTACCAGAGGGTATTATCGAAGTCGGTTGCTATGCCCATATTGACAATTCTCCAAAGTAATTATTCACAAATGAGTTTCTTGGATGTCCCCAAACTATCCCGATTTCTGTCAGTAATAGAAACAATCCGCAAGTTTGACATTAACCTAGGATAGTATAGATAGCATGACGACATTTGTTAGGCACATCATGGTACATGATCTACTACTGCTGATACATCAGCAATTTCGGGAAAAGATATCAGAAGGGACAAAGGTGTAATTTGATTGGATGATCCTTCAGGTTGCCAGTTTTTGAAACACGAACTACATCTAGAATGAGCAAGCTTTGTTTCTGAGATGAGTAGACTTGCGGGATCATTCCACTGAGCAAGCGGTTAAACTGCTGAATAATGGTGTATATTGAATATTGGTTAATCATGGTGAAGATATTGGTGAATATTCGTGAAACATGATGTGATAATTGTTAATAATCCTTGTTAATAAGTTAGTGGCTTCTCCCATGTGGAAGTGGGGTGGTGTTCCAAGTTGGATATCCAAGGACGTGACCGAGTAATTTTCCCATCCAGCCATTATCAACCATTAAAAAAAGGCATTTTACAAATCAGAATCCACCATCATTAGTTCACCATTATTAAGCATGATCAACAAAAAAAGACACATCATTTTTCACGCAGATTCACCAATATTTTCACCATGACTATGACTAAGCAATAACCATTTAACCAGTATTAATTACCATTATTAGTTAACCATTATTAAGCATAATATTAACCATGATCAACCAATATAAACCATCATTATTCAGCAGTAACCAATCCTCACCAGCTGTTCTGTTGAAGGCATGGTTTGTTGACACCCATGGAGATCGCACAGCTGCTCAGTGGCTTGGGCACGTTGACACTCGGCGCGTATGCTACCGCGATAGGTGGTTTGAATCGATCATGGGGAGATAATTCATGAAATGTATACTATATACTCACTATATATATATATATATTTAAACACACATAGTGATATAGTTTTATATATACATATAGTTATATAGTTATATATATATACATAGTTATGTAGTTTTATATATATATATATACATGCACAGTATATCTCCATGATATCCCCATTGATTATGTGTAGATTCCCAGGTGGATATATTTTACAAGACTGGAGTGCTGCACCATTGGCAGGGAGGCTCTACCACCGATTATTGTAGCATTGGATCTCCGAATTTGGTGTGTCTCAAATTACTTGTAGGGTTTATATACCCTGCGGTAAACTAACATAACTATGGAAAATCACCATTTTTAGTGGGTAAATCAACTATACTATAAATGGTCCATTTCCCACAGCAAACTGTTAGTTTACTGGAGGGTATATATATATATATATCAACAAGGCGCCGCGCCAATGGCTGAATGAAAAGGATATGATCTATCCATTGGGAATTTTTCAGGCGAATAATCAGATGATTGAAAACTAGGGTTGAGCACTTTTTAGGCGTGCCAAGCTTAAAATGGAAATACGACTCGGCGGGTTTGATGATTTTGTACAGGCAGATATGGTGATGGAAGTGACATGTCGATGGAGAGTTTGATCAACGAAATGCAGATGTTTGCGACAGCACAACTGGGAAGTCTTGCGAATTAGAATTGAAGATAGGGACTTACCCTCTGGTAAACATACAAAAACTATGGAAAATCACCATGTTTAATGGGAAAACTCACTATTTCAATGACCATATTTCACTGGAATGTTGCTAATCCACCAGAAGTGGAGAAAAAAATATGTGGGATTTTCCCCAAGTGTTGGCGAGCAAGAAGACCACCGTCAACTGCAACCAGGGGATGGGTCAATACGTACGGTTTTGCCCCATATGCACTAGCTGAACTATGCACCTGAATTCGAAGTTCCAAATGCCAAATGGTTTGAAATAGATGGATCATGAAATATGGATGTTTCAGCTGGTGTTTGAAAGCTGCTAGAAGGATCTTGCAGCTTCTTTTGCTCGGATTTGCTGTGTTGACTTGTCGTCTCCTACGGTCATTGGGTCGCATCTCGTTTCCAATGAATAAGTACAGGTAGAGGAATGCATATACAATCAGGCATATGTAACATGTGTATGTTGAATATAGTAATAATGTGTATTTAATATAATATAGTATTATGTATATATATATACATACATCATGAACAAAAATATATTACTACAATATATATATCAATATATATATATACATATACATATGTTCATGTTTTCGTGTATGCATTCATTTGCGAGTTTCGATGCATCCATGTGTTTCTATCCTCGTGGATCACGTCACGTCAGAACGTAGCGCAGCTCTCAGGAACGTTGAGGACTGGGAGACGCACACGGCCTACACCCACGGACTGCATAAGGAGACTGGACTGGGGCTGGAGGCTCCAACGGACGTGAAGCAAAACAATGGGGTTGTCGGGTTATCCACAGCGATGTTCAT
This sequence comes from Cladocopium goreaui, assembly GCA_947184155.2. Taxonomy (NCBI): domain Eukaryota; class Dinophyceae; order Suessiales; family Symbiodiniaceae; genus Cladocopium; species Cladocopium goreaui. The sequence continues at coordinate 159,463 of CAMXCT020000944.1, forward strand.
GGATATGATGATTAACTAATTGATTTGGGGTACCCTATTTTCACAGGAGTGAGCAAGAATGGGATGATGCAAGACAAAAAATGATCGGCTAGAAGCAGCAATCATCAAGATAGAAACAAGAAGCCTGTGCAATGAACAGAGAGTCTAAGGACCAGTCTTCCAGTGGGACCACCATGAAACCTCACCAAGAAATCAAGCGGTATGTATAACCTGACCGTTTCGGGGGATGGAAGCAATGCCACAGGACATAGGTTTCAGGTGAAAAGACTTCAACATATTTGAATCAAAGGTCACAGAAAGCATCCGAAGATTTTTCCCTATAGTTGGTGGTATAACGACATTTTGTTATTTTCATTTTATTCCTAGTTAAGTTGCTTATTTGTTAACTTTGGAAGGCAACAAGCGTTTTGACTATACTATTTACGGGTGTGGAATGCAACAAGCGTTTTACCAGAATCCTTCAGTGCGCAAAACGTTTCTTTTGTTTGTTTGCTGAAAACCTTGTGAAAACCTGGTGAATTCACCAAGTTTTCACCAGGTTTTCACCAAGTTTTCACCAGGTTTTGGCATTCACCGCGTTTTCACCAGGTTTTGCAAATTCACCAGGTTTTCACCAGGTGTTCATCACGTTTTCAAAATAACCGACATGTTCATCAAGTTTTTGGAAATTCACCAGGTCTTTCACCAGGTTTTGGAATTCACCAGGTTTTGGAAATGCACCAGATGTTCACCAAGTTTTGGAAATTCACCAGGTGTTCATCAAGTTTACACCAGGTTTTGGAATTTCACCAAATTAAACCCAAATGTCACTTTAAAACGCATAAACTCCACCAAAAAAAACAGAAAAACGCTTCTTTTGGTGAATTTTGGAGGTGTAAATCTCTTCTTTTTTTTCACGTTTTGGAAATTCACAAGGTATTAGTTTTCTTCAAGCTTTCACCGGTGTTTGGAAATTCACCAAATTTTCACCAGGTGTTCAGATTTTTCACCAAGCCTGGGCGATCAATCAGGAGGTTTCAGAATCGCATCAAGTTTTCACTGCAGTGATGGTCGGTATGTAATTTTGAAAGAAGCATTTTTTTCGGCACCATTTCCAGGAAAAAACGCAAGAAGCGTAGTTTTCTACTCTCCCTTGAACACAAAAAAAAAAGTTGGTGGATCCCTGGCAAAGCCTCCGTAAGCAACTTGATGATTCCAATGGATTTTCCTCCAATGTTGGTGGTTCGTTGTGGTGTCACCAGTTGCAACGAGGTGGTGGACAGTACTCCCGAGAGAATCAGGTGAATGAAAAATGGTCGATAATATGATGTGAATTGTCACAGGATTTAATTCAATCCTTTGGTTTACCCTCTGGTAAACATACAAAAAACTATGGAAAATCACCATTTTTAATGGGAAGACTCACTATAAATGGCAATTTTCAATAGCTATGTTAGTTTACCAGAGGGTACTTTTGGTAGCTTGCAAGCATCCCCCATGGATCACTTTGAAAAAATCAACTGGACCATGGTTGAATCATTTATCCAAATTCATTATCCATGGTTGAATCAATGGCCATTTCAGGAACCTAAATTGGAGGTACCTACCATATATTTTTGGCCTATATAAGGCCTATGTAAGGGAATATCCCAGCAAAATATGGTCTTATATGGTACAGTACCTCCATTTTGGGATCCTGAAATTCCCAGTGATTGAATCATTTTTGGTCTAAAGGATCACTATGATCACTTGTTTTTTCTTGTTTATGACCTTTTGTAGTTTGGACATGTCAATGCCAACCATGTTTCAAGGGGCGTCTCATCCCAGAAAAATCTGGAAAAACGTTGACATGTCCACAGATTTAACTTGGATATCCCAAAAATGCATTAAACATATTAAAAGATATGGGGGTTTCCATAGTCATGGGGGTACCCAAAAATGGATGGTTTATTTCATGGAAAATCTCATTTATAAAATTTTATAAATTGGATGATTTAGGGGTAGCCCCATTTATGGAAAGCTCCATATGTTAATCCCCCAAACTTGGTCCCGGACTCTGCGGGTTGTCACCAGGAGAGCAATGTGGTGCGCTGGTTTTGGCAGGTGGTTCGTGACTGGGCCAACTCTGAGGACTCGGTGGCGGGGTTAACATGGGAAAACCACGGGAAAATCCTGGTTTTTATGACCCATGACGGATCCATGGTGCTGCTATATATGGTAACATGGATCCCATCAATATACCCCAGTCATGTTAGCATATATACCATACATGGATCCTATGGGTGAGATTGTGTCTTGGGTACAGTTGGAATTAGAAATGGGAAATGGCTATGATAGCTATGATAGTAACTCCCATAAGTATCCATAGGTTGGGATGTAACTTCTGAAACTCTGATTACGTATTCACTCAGAACTGGAACTGCACTCCCCTCTTGGTTCATGCTTCAACTCGGATGACAAAAAAAAAACTCGGAATACCTCGGAGAAATAAACACAGAGTCTATATGATTAAAAGAGTCATATGATTTACCCTCTGGTAATTTAACATAACTGATGGGAAAATCCACCATTTTTCATGGGAAAATTCACTATAAATGGTGATTTTCAATAGCTATGTTAAATTACCAGAGGGTACCTTTGAAAGTTATTGGCTTATTTGTCACTCCCTCACCAAGAAACGGGAATTTTGAATTGGCCCTCAACCTTTTTTTACACATGTTCAAAGCATTGGTAAAGCCTGGTGGGGTAGTTTAATCCATTGAGATATATTGAGATATATTTGCGAAAAAAAGTCTGGGTTGAAAATCGTGAGATCAAGGCATCATATCTGGATATAATATGGTCATACTTTGATGTATTGGCCATAAATGGGGGATGGATGGGTCAATATCTGTGGTTTCCCCTTGTTTGGGGAAAAAGGCGTCTCAAAAGTGAATTTCATCTGATTGTATGGAGATGGTTCATGATGCATCTGGGCGAATATATGAAACGCGCCCATGTCCCGAAATTCTGTTTGCGTGGATTCATACTTTTTGGATGCTCATATGATACACATGCGATGGTAGAACTTATTAGGAGATATTAGGTGGTGATATATGGAGGTTTCCGAAAATGGGGGTACCCCTTAATCATCCACTTTAATAGATAGGATTTTCCATGAAATAAACCATCCAGCTTGGGGTACCTCCATGACTATGGAAACCCCCAGCTTTGTACCGCAACCTGCCCCAATTCATCCCAGGACAGGTGGCCAGAAAAGCCGTGAACCCCCCTGGTCTCATCATTGCCATATCCCCGAAGTAAATGGAGGTTGTGTGAAGGGGAATATCCATAGGAACTGATGGAAAAATCCCAGATACAAAAGCTGGATTTTCCAGCAAGCCATGTTTTTTTTACCGGAGGGTGGCTGATATAACCCTCCAAAATCTTGATATGCTAACCAATACCTGCAATACATCTTTGTGATGAGCATCCATTCACCAGCTCTTGTGCTGTATCTGCCCAGGGTATCTCTTGGGTGAACTGACCCATATCTGCCCAGGATATATTTACCCATTCTGGTTGATGGTAGGGGTAAAAAACTAGCCTTCATATATTGGGATAAGTATAAGTAGCTGGAAAGCCATATCTGGTTGGTGGTTTGGACATGGCTTTTATGTTTCCATATATTGGGAATTTCATCATCCCAACTGACTTTCAGATTTTTCCGAGGGGTTGAAACCACCAACCAGCAAGCAACGAGTATTTCATGGAATGACCAAAGGCGGCTTTGAACACTGCTCACATGTAAAATACATCCCATTCGACCCCAAAGGGTATCCCAATTATATCCCCATTGTGGTTGATTTTGCAATACGTGCCATGGTCAATTTGGTTGGACTGTATGCACATATTGGGGATAGAATCCATGAAGAGTGAATTATAGACCTAGCAATGTTTGGATTCCCGTTATGAAATGGATGGCAATAGTCCATGTACCTTGTTTTGACCATGGCACATATGTTAGCACATCCGATTGTATCCCAATTATATCCCCATGATATCCCCTGTATATCCCATTGTGGAGTACATTGCAACATATCCCAGTTTCCATCACCCTATCATAGCTGATTATTACAATCCCTTGCCCCAAAAAAAATTGAACACCTCCATTCTTTCTGGTCCCGAAGATGTATAAAATGATATAAAATGTATAAATTCCCTACATCCACCATGGTTTCTGGGGTCAATGTTGGAAAGAACATATAGATGTGCTGGTCCGTTGCGCTACGAGCCTTGCGTTGCCACCTGTCAGGCTGGGTGACCAGCGGTCATCATTATCCCAAAATATTCGGCAATCTAAGAATGAAGTAGCAAGAGAGTCATCAAGTACAATTAAGTACCAGCAAAAACTATAAGATATTATTAATTTCTAAGTATGATTAAGTATGCACCATTTTCAAACAATGAAGTACCGAAAAAATGAGCATCAACCAAGCCATTTGGGTTCTGCCGAACGCCAGGAGGTCCTTCTGCCCCAATTGCTGCAGTTTGTGACCGGCTCCGCGCGGGTCCCGGTGGGTGGTTTCAGTGAGCTCGTGCCTTGGCGGTCGACGTTTGGAGAAAAAATGGGGTGAAACAGATGGGTTTAATTTGGTGCAATGGGATATATTGGGATACAGGTGGATGAATATATGAATATATATATATATATGAATATGATTGAATATGAATATGTATACATGAATAGATTTTATGATATCGATGTGATGTATATAATTCATGATGATTCATATATACATATTATATTATATAGCCACATATATATATATATATATGATTTGGGTATTGGTCTGAACACAGCCCAAAACATTACTAGTGACTAGTGTGCATAGCAAGTGTCAAAAACCCTGCGAAAATGGATCTACCCCTGTGATTATTTGGTTCAACTCATTTTGCTGCTTCAGTCCCAAGTCTTGTTCGCCTCGGCTCCCCGAATTTTTTGGGGAAAACTCCCTATGTTTGTCGCTTCCCCATGTCATTGAGGTTGGTTTCAACGGAGCCAAGCATGCCTTCACTTTAGCTGGAGCGAATCATCTGTCGAAGCAGGCATTGCCTGTGGCCCACACCTGCATTTGTTGCTTGATTCGCCAGCGACCAACGGGATGGATAGTTTAGTATAGCCTTTGCACTTGGGGATATAATATTTGATATAATAGAATGTTATTATAATGATGTTAAACAAAGCAATGCCAGAAAACCCCATTTATGGCAAATTTAGGGATGGTTTCCTATTTAGTAACATACACCAATTAGCTAAAAACATGTATTTTTGCGCAGGGGAAGGAAGATTTGCCATGAATGCCGGTGATGTTCAGTGCATGCTGGTGGAAATGTGTTTGTTTGAAGGGTACATATAGCAAAACCCCCAAAAAATAGCTTACTCTGGCAGGGGGCCCCAAACAGTGTGGGGGAAGAAACTGGAGGAAAACATGTTTTTTTCAAAGGAATTCATAGGATCTTTACACAAGGACTCACAGGATCTGTGCTGCACAACCATGAATCTCTGTACAAGGATCCTTTGGGGGAACTCACAAGATCTCTGTGCAGGTAGCCTCTAGGGACTCACAGGATCTCTATCCAAGGACCCTTCAACAGAACTCACAGCATCTCTATATAGGGAGCCTTTATTCAATTCCCCTGATGTCGAAACTCGAAAGTAACTCACAAGGAATTCACAAAGTCTCTGAGGATCCAATTCGGATCTCGTAGGATCTGTGTGTGACGGACCCTTTGTGGGCACAAGATCTTAAAATCAGAACTGGCACGACCTTTGCACAAGGGAACTCGTATCCGGTTTGGGACCACCTGATCTGTAGTTTAGGGATAGCGTTTGTGGGTAGTGCTTCACTGCTGGTTGAGTTGGGTAGAGATTGTGGGAACGCCCTGCTGCGTGTAACTGTCCGACACCAGACTGGGGATCCAATTCGGTTTACGATAGGAAACATTCGAAAACAAATCAAGGTAAAAGTTGTCATACCTAGCCGAAAAATGATTTCGTTCAAGGATATCTCATGTTTGCCATGGGTAAGGTATGGCAGGACAATGAGCTTTGATATGTGTGAACATGGCCGTGTAGGACAACCTATCGGATAGCACTTTTCCATGAGGATTCGTTGAATTTCATACTTGGGCGTGTGTGAAAATGGGGTATATATGGGGTATATCCCCAAAAGGCTTAGTTGATGTTAGAGATTTCATTGTGGAAATGGCATGTGCAAGCTGGGTACCAAAGTTTTAAGCATCCATAACCATATCACCGTAAAAACTGGCGAAGTAGCTTTGGGTGTCCCGAGCAAAAAAGATGATGCTGATTTTTATGTTGCCTGTCGGATCCTGTCGGTAATTTGTTCTTTCTACACATTGAATGTATATTGAATGTCAAGTTTGCACATCGTTCGGTACTGCCAAGAAACATAAGAAATGAAGAGTTCGTTTGTCCCTGAAATGTGCGCCCAAAAACGCATCTTTTGTTCGCTGTTTCTGAGGCACATTGGATATGCCTCCCTACCCAGATTTGGAGACCTGCCGCCACAAGATGACGCAAATGTTACGCTTGGGACGATCTCACTTCGATGAGGGTGCAGGCCTGCTGGATCGATGAATCGATGCACAGTGGCATGTGCTATGATTGTAGTTGTTTATACCATGACATAGCATATGTATGCATATGTTGTATCATAACTTCATATGAATTGCACACAATTTGTCAATAATTTGAATATAATGACGTTATCATGTTGTGATACACGTGTTTATAATGATAGATTATGATATATATACACATATATATATAATTATATATATATATATGTTTATGCATATATATATATATAGACAATACATATGTACACAAAAATATATATACATATGTTCTTTAATACAAAAGAAAAAGTAACGTGAAAGTGCGGAACAGACGGATTTTCCCCTCATAGTCCTGTCCAGGTGCAGGTTCCGTCTGCACCCAAGTCATCCCAAGTCCGAATGATGGGCCTCCCAGGTACAGTTGGGCTTTTCACCGAAAATGTCATGCAGTTCAGTCGTAGACAACCCTGGCTGTATCTCCAAGTCTCCAAAGATATACACACAGACTCAGTCGGATTTCACCCAATAAACAGACGTATGTCCAAATCAATTGACAAGCTGTTGTCAACTTCAGTAACCCATATACCCTCTGGTAATTTAACATAGCTATGGAAAATCACAATTTTTCATGGGAAAACTCACTATAAATGGCCATTTTCAATAATTAGCTATGTTAAATTACCAGAGGGTAAGATCGCACTTAAAAAAGGCCTGTAACCACCATGCAAGGGTTTTTTCTCTGGTAGTCAACCGTGGCGATGGAAAATCCCGAAATTTTCGTGTCAAGCTATACCACCATGTGACCGTTAAATACCCCAGTTTTCAGGTAGATGCATTTTGTTGGTTATTTATCCCAGAACTTCTATTATACCAAGCTATATACATCATTATACATCCCCTCAGATTTGTATATGATACATCCCCTATTGTATCCCTATAAATCCCATATTCTATAAGTATATATAAAGATATAATAGGATAAATCCCTATTATAATTTGACATAATTATACATAACTATATATATATATGTATGTATGTATGCATGCATGCATGCATGTATGCATGTATGCATGTATGCATGTATGCATGTATGCATGTATGCATGTATGCATGGATGCATGGATGGATGGATGGATGGATGTAATGGATGTAATGGATGTAATGGATGTAATGTATGTATTAATGTATGTATGTATGTATGTATGTATGTATGTATGTATGTATGTATGTATGTATGTATGTATGTATGTATGTATGTATGTATGTATGTATGTATGTATGATGTATGTATGTATGTATGTATGTATGTATGTATGTATGTATGTATGTATGTATGTATGTATGTATGTATGTATGTATGTATGTATGTATGTATGTATGTATGTATGTATGTATGTATGTATGTATGTATGTATGTAATGTATGTAATGTATGTAATGTATGTATGTATGTATGTATGTATGTATGTATGTATGTATGTATGTAATGCATGTATGTATGTAATGCATGTATGTATGTAATGCATGTATGTATGTAATGCATGTATGTATGTAATGCATGTATGTATGTAATGCATGTATGTATGTAATGCATGTATGTATGTAATGCATGTATGTATGCATGTATGTATGTATGTATGCATGTATGTATGTATGTATGTATGTATGTATGTATGTATGTATGTATGTATGTATGTATGTATGTATGTATGTATGTAGTGTATGTAGTGTATGTAATGTATGTAATGTATGTAATGTATGTAATGCATGTAATGTATGTAATGCATGTAATGTATGTAATGTATGTATGTATGTAATGTAATGTAATGTAATGTAATGTATTTTTTATGTAATGTAATGTAATGTAATGTAACGTAATGTAATGTAATGTGATGTGATGTGATGTAATGTAATGTAATGTAATGTAACGTAATGTAATGTGATGTGATGTGATGTGATGTAATGTAATGTAATGTATGTATGTAATGTAATGTAATGTAATGTAACGTAACGTAATGTAATGTAATGTAATGTAACGTAATGTAATGTAATGTAATGTAATGTAATGTATGTAATGTAATGTAATGTAATTTAATGTAATGTAATGTTATGTTATGTTATGTTATGTATGTATGTATGTATGATATATGTACATATTATAGATATATCATGATATTATATATATATAATATCCCTACTAGATCTTCATTGATGTTCCTTTTCCGCCAGGTCAAGCCGAGACCTGAGCGGAGACCATTCCGATCGCGAACGCTCGGGCGGGTTTCGGGGCCGGCATTTTGATTCGTTTTTCGGAGAAACGATATAGGACCATCATTGGAAACTCATGGAAAATCATTGGAAAATCATTAGAAAATCACTGGAAAGTCGTGGAAACTCATTGGAAAAGTCATGGCAAATCATTGGAAACTCATGGAAAATCATTGGAAAATCATAGGAAAATCAGGGCAAAATCAAATCGAATGAATCTAATGATGAGGTCATTTTTGTTGGTAAAACTCCTTGGGAAATTTCACATAGAACCCGACTGGGTGAGTGGCTTGAGTTTCAGCCATGATGGGGGATGCGCTCAGGTTGGGCACAAGAGGAAAGATGCACGTGTAGTCATCCAGTTTTTATAAAAATCTAAGATGTTCAAGCATACATGTAAGTGCCGATGTTTGAAATTTCCAGGCTCTGACTCTAGACTCTATACTGAAGGAGTACTATCAATGTGTGCACTGGTGGTTTCAAATGCCTGGGATCATGGATTTACAAGGTGGTTCCCACAAGTCACGATGCAAGTCAGCCGTCCTGTATGGAAGGAGAAACCATTGATTTGTGATTGTGTTTACCCTCTGGTGGTCTTACATAGCTACGGAAAATCACCATTGTTGATAGGTGAATCATCTACAGATGGGTCATTCTCCAGAGCTTTGATAGTTTATTGCAAGGTAACAATTTGTCAGATGATTCTTTGACCCCTGGTTCCTCTTGATCGAGCAAAAAAAAAATGTGCGCTGAGATCCGGTCAACATGACAGCTCCACATGGACTGATTGGCAGTGTTTCCTGCTGGGACCCACTGGAAAATTTATGCGAAAAAAAAACATGAACAGCGGGGGGCTGAAGCATCTTTGAAACAAGTTTAAACCATTGGTATTTGTTTGAAAATAAGGTACCCCTAGATGGTTAATCATCAGATTCCCACTACAAAATGGTCATTTTCAGACGCAGCCATCTCTTGTGGTGGTTTCAAGCTGTCTCATTTTTTTCGTCCACGAGGAGCTGTTCATTTAGGACTCCAAGCCGCGAGTTTGGGGCACAGAATCCGATCATGGATTTGGCTTCAGCTTCGCCAATTTGGTCATGTATAATTGTAGTAATGATATATGTATAATTATAGTGTAATGCGGGGCAATGTGGGATGGGTAGTGTAAGTTATTGTTTAAATATGTTTAATACGTTGGTCTTTTGCCATCAATGGGGTATATACTTACCATATTGATCATGTACTGCAGATCTAAATATGAAAATTGTCTACCTTCGCCCGCTGATGTCAGTTCATGTGTGACTGCGTGGGCCTTAAAGTGTAAAATTGATGTGAAGCTGAACACAATGAAGAAATGAATTGCAAAGTATGCCAATAGTCTAACTACTTTAATATACATTAGCATTAACATACACATGATTTGAAGAGAACGAACAGTATACCGTATTGTAGCTGGTGGGATACATTTAAGAAGGTGATTTCCGTTCCAGTCGTCGCAAAGCATTAAAGTTCTTTGACTTAAGTTGATCGACTCGGCTTAGCCGGAAGCAAGACATACCCCTGATACTTGATTGAATTGGGTACAATTTTGGTACTTCCACCTTGATGGGAAAACAGGATTGAGATTGAGACGTGTCTATTGGGTCCAATTTTGATACTTCCCTGAAAATTGGAAAACCGTATTGAGATTATGAGAGAAACGTAGTGTCTCTAGGGAGATTGCCAGCACGGCTTCAGTGCCCAGAACATGCGCGAGTAATCGCGAGTCGCCGGCACTGAGACCCCTCATGGTTTCACATGCGGACAAAGAAATCGCTGCAGCTCATGTCCCAAGGATACCGTGTCTCTTGAAGATATTTTAAGATATCTTGCCAATTATATAGTTCTATTATGTTCTATAAAAAAAATATCCTAATATTTGGCGAGTCAATTTTTCAGTTAAGACCCAAGGGGATGCTTGCTTCTGGTCCAGTCTGTTCTTATTATATACCCTCTGGATCCCTCTGGTTATTTAACATAGCCATGGAAAATCACCATTTTTAATAGGTAAACCATCTATAAATGGGCCGTTTCCCATGGCTATGTTAAATAACCAGAGGGTAACATTTACTATGATATATTTGTGGGTATCCCAAGTTTTACACCTCCACATTCGAGAAAACAGTCGGACCTCAATCGACCTTTTTTTTGCTGACTCCATTCTAGTTGTTGTAGTTCAACCGCCATTCTGTTATTTACGTTTGCTGACTGCATACATCCCAAGGATGAGACTCGGATGAGATCATTGATTCGAATTCATGATTCCATAATATTCTATATTCTTTGCAGGATCCCGTATACGTAGTATTCCCTTCCCTCAAATATTCAACACCCAAAAAAACATGGTTTAGAAGAATTTAGAAGGGGATCTAAACTAATTAAACATATTGGAACCCTCATTGGGTGTGTTGTTTTTTACCTCAGAGGGATGAGATTCTTCACTGAGTTTGTTGCGAGTTCAACTCTGGACAGGCCAGCCTTGGAAGCCTTCCAGCGCTGGACCAAAAGGGGCGATGTTTTTGGTGCTGGGACTGGTTAGTTCTCTCAAGAAACCATACTAAACATTACTAAGCCCCGACCAGTAATCAAACACTGCAATTCAAGATCCATTATTTCAGGATTCTAGATGTTTTTTTAAGATACACGTGTTCGATTGCAGTGTTTGATTACCAGAGGGTACTCGGAAGATGTCAACAGTGCCAACGCTCGTCTTCCCGAACGGTCAGGTCAAAGGGGCTTTGTCATTAGTGTCTGTGCAAATCAATGGATGTGTGCTCTTACAGTATCAGTCAGTTTTGGTTAGGCTATCTCCTAATATTTCTTGATATTTGTACCAGCCGGGCCGCTTGGCCGACATCAGGGCAGAGGCATCAAGAATAGCCAGCCGATTCCATCGCGCCTCGCTCTGACTCCGACTCAGAGGTACTTGACAGCGGTGAATGCCGCTGAATGCCTCTCCTTCCGTAGGCTTGACGGCTTGACGCTGGCCCTGGGGGAATGGAACGGACCAAGGGACATGGAAATTTCGGTCAAAAACGAGGAAAATGCCGATCAAACCCAGGGGGTCACCCTATGGACAGCCACTGCCCGAAAGGATGTGACTGAACGCCAGCATTTTGCCATGTGTTTGCAAATCATCATTGCAACTCGGTGTTTCTGAAAGGGCCGGGCCGGATGGTGGCTGGTTCATTTCACTGGCGATGACAAGATTAGACTTAAGGGGGTGAGTTTGTGTGCTATTAACAATTAACTATGACTATGACCTATTAACCCACTATTTGAACATAGATTATTAGATACTTACACTGTGATGTGTTTAAAGGTAATGACTAATTACATTGTATGGAAATTATCTGAATGATAGTTGTATACACATGTTTGCTAACGGAACCTTGCCACGTTGTGGTGTGACACGAGTTACTTTTTTTGGAGCTTCGTAAAGGATGGAGATGAAAACTGGTGCATGGTCTAACAATCAAATTAGCTCAAATTCTGCTGACAGATATGAAGCATGCAGTATTCTCTCAATTTATAACTATGTCGTACTATGTCTAAATGGGGAAAAAAGAGGAAGACGTTGAATTCGTTCTGCGAACTATACGAACTAGATCCGATTTGATGTTTTAAATTGTTTTAACATGCAAATTAAGATTGAAAGAAATGGAACCTGCAATCAACAGTCATGTCTCCTATTTGTCAATCTGAGGATGGACATCAATAATTTCTGCAAAACAAATAAATAAGATGTACATTACATTTGTTGAATAGATATTTGTACATATTATATGTATATTATTAATAAAAAAAATATCGATACTATTACTACTTATAAATATCATTGTTTCGCTTTAACCTTATTATTAAATATATAAAAAAAAAAAAATATTACGGATAAAATAAATTTTATTTATCCTCACGAAATATTTAATATTTAAAATATGAATAATTAAATAATTAAATAAGAAATTAATGAAAAATTCGATAAAATATAATATATATATAATATAATATATTATAATTTTATATATTACAATTTTATATTTATTTAATTACACATATTTATATTTATATAATAAATATTAAATAATAATTAAAATATTATATATATATATTAATAATTTTAAAATTATAAAAATATATTTTAATATATATGAGCGACGGCTCTTATTTACGTATATGGAAAATAATTTTTGGACTTACCCTGGTTTGTTAAAAATATTATATTTAGCTTGTAAAACGATATAGGAACATTCCGAGAACGAGATAGACAAAAATATTACGGGATTGGAGAACGAGATAGGAATACCCTGTTAATTGCCTTATATAACAAATATGGTTCGTAATTTATATGTATATATATATTGAAAATTATTAATAATTATTTACCAGACGATTCCTTGTGACCTTGTTTCTGTTTTCTGCTAAGTGGCCTTTAGAAAGAGGTCAGTTAAGGAAAACGTAGAAAGAGGTCACTTAAGGAAACGAACCAAACAGTGGTCTACCAGTGACACGCAAGTGACACGCAGGTGACACACAGACAGCCAATCCTTAAGTGACCTTTTCAAGGCTTAAGTGACCTTTTCAGGGTCCTAAGTGACCTCGTTTCATCCCACCTCGAAACCCCAGTGACACGCAAGTGACACGCAGAAATCATGAGATCAGCCAGGCAAAGAGGTCACTTAAGGATTCATGAAACGAGGTCACTTATACATGATTGATCTTGTAAGTGACCGTTTGGCACTTTGGGTCTAAGTGGCTTCCATTAGAGGGCAGAAGTAACTGCCTGGTAAAATTAATATTTATAATATTTTTAAAAATAATATAATATATTATATATTTTTAAAATTATTATAAATTTTAAATTATATATAAATATATAATATATATATAAATATATTTGGGGGTTGTCTAAAATACCTTTTCCCGGACAGCCCTCAATCGCTTAGCCAATCGCGTAGCAACCGCGGTACCACAGTGAGCAATCGCGGAAGGGTTTGTTCTTCGTTGATCAGATTATATACATAAAATATAAGTTATGTATTATATAATGAGGATCCATGCGTGAACGCATTCGATTTTAAATTTGGGAACAAAATAAGCTCGCGCGGTCCGGAAACGGTCCGGAAAACTTACAGTAGTACCAGCAGCAGTAGTACCAGTAGTACTAGTAGTACTAGTAGTACTAGTAGTACTAGTAGTACTAGTAGTACTAGTAGTACTAGTCGTCGTAGTAGTAGTAGTGGTAGTAGTAGTAGTACTAGCAGTACTAGTAGTAACAGTAGTACGAGTAGTAGTAGTAGTAGTAATAGTAGTAGTAGTAGGAGGGGTAAGAGTAGGAGTAGGAATAGGAGAAGGAGTTCTAGTAGCAGGGCAAGGGAAGAAAGGGAGAGGGAGGGAAAGAGAGAAAGAGAGAGAGAAAGGGAGGGAGGGGGAAACAGATGGTTGCGTTTGACCGGTTTCTGACTGGTTTCTGACTGGTTTCTGACTCGTTTCTGACCCTTCAGCGGAACTCGTGTCAATTGGATTTAAAAGCAAGAGCAGAAATTCCTAGGTGTACTAGTGGTAGTGGTGGTGCAGTAGCAGCGGGTGTGGTGGTAGTACTAAGAGTAGTAGCAAATCTAGTAGTGGGAGTAAGGATCCATGCGCGAACGCATTCGATTTCAAATTTGGAAGCAAAATAAGCTTGCGCGGTCCGGAAACGGTCCGGAAAACTCACAGTAGTACCAGCAGGACTAGCAGTAGCACTAGCACTAGCAGTAGTGGTAGTGGAAATTGCAATAGGAGTAGGCGTAGGAGTTCTGATGGGAGGGTGAGGGAATAGGCAAGGGAGAGAGAGAGAGAGATTGCGTTTGGCCGGTTTCTGACGGGTTTCTGACTGGTTTCTGACTGGTTTCTGACCCTTCACACGAGCGCAATTGGATTTAAAAGCAAGAGCAGAAATTCCTAGGTGTACTAGTGGTAGTGGTGGTAGTGGTGGTGCAGGGTGGTGCAGTAGCAGCGGGTGTGGTGGTAGTGCTGAGGTAGTAGCAAATCTAGTAATGAGAGTAAGGATCCATGCGTGAACGCATTCGATTTCAAATTTGGGAGCAAAATAAGCTTGTGCGGTCCGGAAACGGTCCGGAAAACTCACAGTGCACTAGCAGTAGCAGTAGTACTAGCAGTAGTGGTAGTGGAAATTGGAATAGGAGTAGGCGTAGGAATTCTGGTAGGAGGGTGAGGGAATAGGCAAGGGAGAGAGAGAGAGAGGTTGCGTTTGGAGTAGGAGTAGAAGTAGGAGTAGTAGTAGGAGTAGTAGTAGTAGTAGCAGTAGTAGCAGTAGTAGTAGCAGTAGTAGTAGTAGTAGCAGGAGTAGTAGTAGTAGTAGTATTAGTAGCAATGATAAGAGCTGAGGTGGATGGATGGATGGATGGATGGATGGGATGTTAGGCAAGTGTTGCCTTTTTGGTGTTTGGCATGTCAATTATTGGCATGGTTCTGGTCTCGAAAGTAGTAGTAGTAGTAGTAGTCGTCGTCGTCGTACTCGTACTCGTACTAGTAGTAGTAGTAGTAGTAGTAGTCGTACTCGCACTAGTAGTAGTAGTAGTAGTAGTAGTAGTCGTAGTAGTAGTAGTAGTAGTATCAGTACTAGTACTAGTAGTAGTATTATCAGTAGTAGTAGTAGTAGCAGCAGTAGTAGTAGTAGTAGTATCAGTAGTAGTAGTAGTAGTAGTCGTACTCGTACTAGTAGTAGTAGTAGTAGTAGTAGAAGTAATAGTAGTAATAGTAGTAATAGTAGTAATAGTAGTAATAGTAGTAATAGTAGTAATAGTAGTAGTAGATGTAGTAATAGTAGTAATAGTAATAGTAGAAGTAGCAATGATAAGAGCTGAGGTGGATGGATGGATGGATGGATGGATGGATGGGTGGATGGATGGATGGATGGATGCTAGGCAAGTGCTGCCTTTTAGGTGTTTCTGACCTGTTTCTGACCTTTCCCGGAATCTTCTTTAACTTCAAAAAAATCAGTACGGGCAGTTAAACTAGGAACAATTTAGTAATCGTCAAAGTAATATTATTACTAGTGCCCCAAATACTAGTACTAGTGCTACTACTAGTAGTAGTAGGAGGAGGAGGAGTAGTAGAAGTAGTAATAGTAATATTAGAAGTAGCAATGAAAAGAGCTGAGGTGGATGGATGGAGGCATGGAGGCATGGATGGATGGATGGATGGATGGGATGCTAGGCAAGTGCTGCCTTTTTGGTGTTTCTGACCTGTTTTTAATTGGAGCTAGCTTGAATGTCCTTTTGACCTGAAAACATCTGCGCGGATTCCGCGCGGCCATGTTAATTATTGGCATGGTTCTGGTCTCGAAAGTAGTAGTAGAAGTAGTAGTAGTAGTAGTAGTCGTACTCGTACTAGTAGTAGTAGTAGTCGTAGTCGTAGTCGTAGTAGTCGTAGTCGTAGTAATCGTAGTAGTAGTAGTAGTAATGTAGTAGTAGTGGTAGTAGTAGTAGTAGTATTATCAGTAGTAATAGTAGTAGCAGCAGTAGTAGTAGTAGTATTATCAGTAGTAGTAGTAGCAGCAGTAGTAGTAGTAGTAGTATCAGTAGTAGTAGTAGTAGTAGTAGTCGTACTCGTACTAGTAGTAGTAGTAGTAGTAGTAGAAGTAATAGTAGTAATAGTAGTAATAGTAGTAATAGTAGTAATAGTAGTAATAGTAGTAATAGTAGTAGTAGATGTAGTAATAGTAGTAATAGTAATAGTAGAAGTAGCAATGATAAGAGCTGAGGTGGATGGATGGATGGATGGATGGGTGGATGGATGGATGGATGGATGCTAGGCAAGTGCTGCCTTTTAGGTGTTTCTGACCTGTTTCTGACCTTTCCCGGAGTCTTCTTTAACTTCAAAAAAATCAGTACGGGCAGTTAAACTA
>CAMXCT020000944.1:177465-193560 GCA_947184155.2 Cladocopium goreaui
CAAATTAAAATATAATAATATATATTAAATTAAGAAGGTTCCCCATATTTTAATTCCAAATATAACTAAATACAACCTAAGAATATAATTTAAATTTTCTAACAATTTCAATAAATTATATATCTAAATCACTATACCATTAAAATTTAATACCTAAAATAATTACTATCTATCCTAGGGTAATTCGATATACCTTACAATTAAAATAACTACTAAATAATTAAATAAAATAATTAAGAATATTTATTTATATTTTAAAATTATAAAATATAAATTAATATAATTTTAAATTATTTTATTCCAAATAATTCCCATTATAATATTTATATCTTTTAATACAAATATAATTTCTAACATCCTATTTAACATATCTTCTGGTATTCTATCTGGCATTCTGCCATTTTATTTAGCATATCTTTTGGCATATGTTTTGGTATATTTTCTGATATTTTATCTGGCAAATCTTCTGCATATTATCTAGTATATCTTCTAGCATTCTATCTGACATTCTATCTGGCATATCTTCTGGCATTCTATCTGGTCGTTGAGGTCCAGCGGTGCACACTGAGCTGGGCAGGTCCCCGGTTGAGGTCCAGTGGTGCACACTAAGTTGGGCAGCTCGCAGGTTGAGGTACAGCGGTGCACACTGAGCTGGGCAGTTCGCAGGTTGAAGTCCAGCGGTGCACATTGAGCTAGGCAACTCGCAGGTTGACGTCTAGCAGTGCGCACTAAGCTGGGCAGTTGGCGAAGAGCTTAGCGACGAGTTAGCAAGGTTGGCAATAAATATTTAATATATAAATAAACACTATTATTTTTAAAAAAATATATTATTATTTTCCAAATTATTCCAAATCCCAATAATCGACATATTTCTTAATTATTTCTTTTCAATAAAATATATATTTATTTCAGAATTTCAGATTCGTATGCACTATATTTTCAATCGATTTATTTGCGTCTTTCTCTTGATCGTTTCTTTCGTTGTCTTGATCGGGATCGTGATCGGGACCTGTCGGTGAAATCCCTCCTGAAATCTCGTACTTTTCCATTGTATATAGTCTCTCATTTGTATTTCTTTACCAACATTGCCTGTGCAAATCAACTTGCAAAGTGTCCAAATATGTCCAAGTAAAATCTGACCTTTCCAATAAACCATCAACATCAAACAACCATAAACAACCATTGTCTGAACCTGCCAAGAAAATCCTGACTTCTATACTTTTGTGTCATGGCCCGTGCCTGGAATATGGCATCCACAACTTGTTGAAAGTCAGGTGAGAGACTCTGGTGAAAATCAAGACCAAAAACCACCAAAACCAACAACCTTGCAGTGACTAGATAGCTCATACATCTCCACCCTTGAAAAGCATCTCCGTATCAAGTCGGAAAACGGATATGGAAGCCCTGAGAAACAAATGAGGCTAAGCGTGCACCTGAAATTTTCGCAGACAACCGCGAAGATCCATCAAAACTTTCATGGTAAAAAAAACGAGTTGAACCATAACAAGTACCTCCGATCTCAGAATGCTAGTTGAGAGGTATCCCACTATGGGTTCGTTCATAATCCCGAGTGAGGCAGAATTTTCTTAGTGTAATTGTAACCCTCAATTTCATAACCAATCAACAATGGAATGTTTAAATATAATATAATATAATAATATATTTACCATCTGGTAATTCAACAAGCTGAATTGCACACTCGAGGCGACCAATAAACAAATGGTGATTTTCCATAGCTATGTGAAGGGTAACCCCCATTCCATCCCCACTATTGCTGGGTATATCCCCATTAAATCCCATCAAATTCCATAAAAGCCTATTACCTTTCATTCAAATCCATTAAATCCAGTTAAATCATTTAAATCCCCATTAAATCCCATCAAATCCCATCAAATCCCATTAAATCCCATGACTTACATCCCAATAAATGTCATATTCATTGCCATCATACCATGGCATCACAACATATCACAACCAACCTCCTACGACTCCGACTACGAAGACTCCTTGACCTTGACAGGGTCGCTCTCCGGGTCGTTCTCCCGAAAAAATGGCCATGGCTTTTTTGGGTTTCCATAGTCATGGAGGTACCCCGAAAAAAGCTGGTTTATTTCAGGGAAAATCCCTAGAAATCGCCCTGCTGGATGGTTTCAGGGAAAATCCCCAGAAATGGATGATTTGGGGATATTTGGGGTACCGGGAAGTAGCCCTCGAAACCTCCATTTTTGAGGATCCGGGATGATCATGGCCATGGCCATACGGGGGATCCACGGAAAACACATGTTCTGTTTGGATCATGGGCAGAATATCATCATTTAACTGACACAGACCCGTAGTTCATCATTCACTTTTACAACATTTTGCAACAACGTAGTCTTCTAAGCGCCTATTTGGCAGGGTCTATGTCACTTCGTGGTATGATAGTCCAATTTGTTCAAAAACATTGCCCCCAAAACTGCTATGTTTCTTCACAAACGATAAGAACAGTTCTTGGATGGGTCGAACCTCTAGAGAATCAGCCCCAGTATGTACCAATAAATCTGACAAAGATATCAAACATTTATTAGGCAATTGGATCCGCTTCTTGCGGCACTGAATTGATTCTTGAAATCTCGCGGATCATCAACAAGTGCCGAGGAACATGGCTATGGATGATATGGATGTGGATCTAAACCCGTGGTACCCCATGGTACCCCATGGTACCGTTGCCGACCCGGCCTTCGTCGATCGGCCTGTGGGACCCCTTCCCCGGGGGTCACCATGAGGGGCGTATTGTTGCTGGATTTAACACAGAAAACTATCGAGATTTAAATCTCTCAAGCTGATTGAAACATATTCAAATTTAACTTCTCTAAAGTTCCATGTTTGATGGTTTCCAGTAATAGGCGTTCTATGTTTTCACCATCCTAACATTCTCCTCCCATGGGCCTTCTTCACAGTGTTCTCTTCCTTTCGGCTCTTTTTCCTCTCAGGGCTTCTGCTTTCCCTTCTCTTCGAATGTCGATCTTCCTTCCAAGCATCACGGTTATCACGATTATCCCTGCGATACCTTGGAAAACGCGGCACAGGGGCTGAAGAGTGTGAGGCTTGTCTGATCATTTAAGGAACACCCCCAAATCCAATGATTTTTTCATCCTGTTCCCCATTCAAATTACCCATAGCCCCCCCATTCCGGGAGAGACCAACATAAGGCAATGGAAAGTCTTTCAAAAACTACTTACCCTCTGGTAAACTAACATAACTATGGAAAATCACCATTTTTAATGGGAAAATCCACTATAAATGATCATTTTCAATAGCTACGTTAAAATTGCCAGAGGGTATCTTCAAAGATTTATTGCCCTAACGGTTGGGTCAATTTGTGGCTGATTCTTCCCAACATCAGCTGGTCGATGATCACTCCAAGAAACGGCACAATATTTTTGGGGATATAGCAACCCCCAAATAGATAGAGAAGTTGGAAAGCTGGAAATTGGGAGAAAATCATCATCTATAACATGTTGAAAAGACTTTTCTAGCCTTTTGGGGACCCCTAGATACAGCAATTCCAAAAAAAAACACTGATGTTAAGGTCAGCAAAAGAAGCGGTTGTACCCATCATGATTCATGATCATCATGAAGGTGTGCCCCTACCTGATATGCCAAACTGTGGTTTTGAACAACCAAAATAAGGGGTTCATCAGCACTCATGCAGTCTATGGGTAGATTAAGTCGCGAGCGAGCCCTGGCCTTTTATGATGGGGGAATGATAGGGTTGGTTTACATCTTCATAAACACCCTCCCCCCAACTATGTAACATCCTCCCATCAGTGGGGGTTGGAAGATTAATTAGTTTCCACTAATAAATCGATTTTCAGGGTCCAACTGTTGCAATTTACTGGAGGTTGGAATATTAAAATCCTAATAGATCCCATGAAATCCGTTTCAATTGCGAATTTCCCCTTTTTCCGAGGTGCCGGTCTTCTTTTCGGACATCCTTCCTATCATTCCTGTCATCCTTCTGATCCCTCCAATTCCAATGCTTCCAGTGGTCGCTCCAGCCCTCCTTGTAGTGGTCATTTCGCTGCTTGGACTTCCAATCATACCTGGCTCTGCAGTTTGCGGAGAATTGGGCGGTTGGAAAAAATACAAAAAATTGGCCGTGGATTACAGTATGCGGATTGTTTGACCATCCATGATTTGGTTAGTCAAGCCCAACATTCTTTTCCCCCAGTGCCGAAAACCAGGGACCTCCAGGATGACGTGGCCGCTTCTGAAGGCCTGCTGGCAGGCCATTTTCAGCCGGACTGGGGGATCATCGGCAAAAGAAACCAAGAACAGTTCTTAATATAGGCAGGTTTAATATTAAGGTTGATGTTTCGATATTCATGTTGGGTTGTATTAGCTTAATATAGGTTGAATGTGTATATATATATATGCGTAATTATCTGATAATGTAGACAGTCATTCTATAGTAGTTTCTAAGAATCTAGTCATATGTTCGTTTAACATAGGTTGATATTATCTATTCGTGACAGTAACTATTATCATGATATTAGTAGTTATGATTATCAACTGATGATGCTAAATGCCAACCCTGGATTAAGAACCCCCAGGGCTGTTTAACTGTACCATTTTAGTAGCAAATAACATCACCAGTTGAGCGACCTGCCATGGTCAATTGGGTGAACCCTTTGAGCTAATAAGTTGGACCCAACTTACTTGTCATAAGTCAGCTATCAATCCCCATGTTTGCTGATTCATCAAATTGATCTTGTTTGGTAGTTACATCCCTTTGTATCGATTTAGTATTTTTACATTATATATATATATATCACCATGTTTCATGGTTAAACAGTTAAACCCTGTTGAAGCATCATGTTTCATCGTTAAATCGCGTTGAAATCCTCGTTGTTCCCGGTGAAACCATCAGTTTGGGGCTGCTGACACCACCCGTTTCGCCCAAGTCATCACCTGGGGCTCCAGCTTCGGGGATGCCTTGGCTTCCGCTTTCGCTTCCGCTTTTGGTGAGGGCAGAGGCTCCACCTAGCAGAACAAGAGCCTGAAGAGTCCCTATCTCTCTCATTCTATATATATATATAAACTATTATGTGTATATACATATATAGTATATATTATGTATATTATTAAACAGTGTATATATATAATGTATATTAGGGTGTGTATATATATACACATATGTATATATATATAAACAAATATATATATATATATAGTCTATAATTATTCAGACTCAAATTTGGGTTCCAGAAACATTCTCTGTCATGGCAACAACTAACTATATCCTTAACATAACTCCACAATCATCGCATCTCAAAAGCATCAAATCTGTAAACATCTCATAAGTATGAATCATGAACAACAAATAAACACACATGTATAGAGTATTTGAATAGGAAATCATGTGGTTGGCTTTATACCCCAATTCGAAGTTTCATGCCTTCGGTGGTGGTGGTGGCCACAACTCCTCTTGGCGTTTCCGCACTTTGGCCTGGCCATAGGCGGGTGAATGGAAGATGGGGAACACAAAAACCCGAGTTAATAAAGGTTAATACTGGGTAGTACTGGTTAAGAAGTGTTAATCTGGGATTAATATGGGATTAATGACGGTTAAATAATGGCTGATGATGATTAGTAATGGTTACAGCAATACTGGGTAATACTGGTTTAGAATGGTTAAATCTAGATGAATGGATGAATAATATATACCAACGAATAAACCATCCCCAGTCATCACCGTTTTTATGGGTGTTAAAACCATCCCCGAATGGTAGGTTGTTGCATTGACTTTACCGCATTATATGTATATATATAGATACACGTACATGTGTATATATGTATATATGTTTATGTGTATGTGTATGATAGAACAGTCAAATCCCAATCTAAGATAGTGGTGAACTGCTTTTAGGCATCTTGTCTTTGGACTGTGTATACATATATATATACCCTCTGATGTTCTCCCAGTAATTTCTTACAATTTGCGAACTGGGAAATCACGATTTCTACGGAAAACATGTTAAACTTGGTGATTTTCCACAGCCATGTTGAATTACCAGAGTGAGGGAGTTTTATAAATGATATAATATATATATATTTATGGAATCATTTTCATGTGCGGGAACCCTAGTCAAAGTGCCATAACATGCCAGGGGTCTATAGGCCATGTTTTGACACATCCAAAACATATATCAAATACTCTTGACATCTCTTGACTATGTATATGTATATATACATATATATATTATTATATGTATTATCTGGGTAAATTATAATATTTCACTAACCTGAAATAAGGCTATCTGGGGGATGATTCCCCTTACTAACCATGATTCCAGTGAGGTCGCAGTGAGGTCGTTATAATTTACCCAGATTATATATATATATATTATTATTATATCTGGTTGGTGGTTTCAACCCCTCTGAAAAATATTAGTCAATGGAAAGGATTATCCCATATATTATTGAAAAAAAAAATGTTTGAAACCACCAACCAGATATAAATACAGTATAACATTCATCCCGATTGAATCCTCGATGAATCCCACCGAATAAGCCGCGCCAGGTGCGCCAACTCCTCCCTTGTCGGACGCCCGAAGGCTGGCAACAATTTGTCACCTCGAGCGGCCGATGCCCTGGAACTTCGGGGATAACTGTTCTGGTTATTTAAATGGGAAACTATCTGGTTGTTGTTTCAGGGAAAATCCCATGATCAATAGGGAATTTATAACCAGATAGCTTATGTTTAAAGGGACTTATTTAAGATGAAGCCAGATAAACATAGGGAATTTATAACCAGATATCTGGTTATGTTAAGGGAATTATTTAACATGGCGAACTGGAAAATCCATGATAAACGGAGGTTTATAGCTAGGAAACTCATCTGTAAATGGGCGCTTCCATAGCTATGTTAAATGACCAGAGGGTAACTGTTCTGCTCACCATTTAGGGATGGGAGTTATACAACCCATAAGACTGGTGACTTGGTGTCTATGAAACATTTCTGAAACTGGCAAAAAAACACAGTATCACCATCCTGATGATCTCTGTAAGTTGAGATATATTATGATTATGCTATACCCTCCGGTAAACTAACATAGCTATTGAACATGACCCATTTATAGTGGATTTACCCATTGAAAATGGTGATTTTCCATAGTTCTGTGACAGTTTACCAGGCCGGGTAACCCCTCCGACGGTGATATATTCAGTAGTGGAAGTATACCCCGGGTAATCCATCCAAAATCGCGGTGCAGAGATCACATTTTTGGAGAAACTCGTTGTGTTGTCATATTTGTTTTTCCCAATCATCATTCATTGAGATTGTTATGATCATAACATATCATAACCATGATGAAATTCCTATAGATAGATATAAACTATATATATACGTAGATTTATATAATCTTGTTCATCATGTTGTTCCTCGTTATTCCAAGCACCTCCACACCCTCCACCAACGTTTAGCACAGGGACGCAAGCGACGGGTCCAGAAGGCATGGAACTTTTCCGAGTCGTTTCGCAGGAAGGGAAACTGGGCCGGGATTCAACGGCTCGGTGAACAGCTGTGAAGATCTTGATGGTAAATCCTGCAGGTTTGATGGTTTTTTCCATGGTGTTTCCATGGTTTTTCCATGGTGTTTCCAAGTGTTTCCATGGTTTTTCCAAGTTTGTTCCAGGTTTTCCAGTTCTTTCCCAGCAAATATGCACAATGGTAAAGCCCTGATGTCTTGTTACCTTCAAGTCCAGGAAACAGTGGTTAGTATGATACTTCTTGGGCTGTTGGACATCGTCCTGGGAATGTCGATATCCTAAGTGAAGGTCCATGTGTTTTCGAATGAAACCTGGCTGGAACCTCTCTATGTTTATTCAATATTCTCGATGATGTTCACATTCCCATGAAAATATACTAACATCTGCGATTTTCCAGCCATCCACGTGTTTGACTATCTGATGTCACCATTGTTCATAGGGCCAATTCTTAATGTTGGATTACAGTCATGAGTCATTGGGTACCGCCGAAAAGGAGAGTCAATTTCCCATGGACTCTGAATTGGATGGTTGTACCAAAGAGCCCTGAGAAAAAGTGAATTAGTAGGAGTACATTGCCTTTTCATTTGTATTCAACACATACATGAAGCATCAAGTGTGTGAATGGAAGTACCAACCTTCACAGTCAATCATTTACATAGAACTCCATTAATGAACAACGGTTGAACAACTAAAATCACATGAAACACCGAGAACTAAGAACTGCTAGGTACTTTTTTATGATCTTAAACCTGGAGTAATAAGATTTCATAACCCTCTAGGGACACTGGTGGGTTGTTGGGGCGGGTCGGATTTCAAAACGGATTTCACCTGGCACACGATTCTATCGTCGGGGATGAAGAATCTGGTCCCACATAGTTAGTGAATAGTGGTTGAAGAATGGGTTTAATTACTACCCCTATGTGTTTTTGTTTTAAAACATATGGGACATCAACATGTTATTTCATAGGTAAATCATGGTAAATCAACATAGATCAACGATCTAAACGGGCCATGGCTTCGATAGCTATGTTAAATAACCAGAGGGTATCCCTTTTAATAGATCTAGGAGGTGAGGCCCACTACAGTAGCTGCAGTTATATTCCCCATAAACCCCAAATTAACCTGGTTTAATTCATATCCATTGAATATGTCTAGTTTATCATTGCCACCATTTACCCTCCAGTAAATTAACATAGGCCCTACCACATAGCGGTCGGCGGTTGGAAGATTGATTCCTACTAAACAATGAATTATCTTCAGGTTCCAACTGTTAATTTACCAGAGGCTATATCACCATCACCATTAATTATCATTCACCACTATTAACCTCACTATATAGTCATCATTAAAAATCGTTAACCATTATAGACTTGCATGAAGTTACTTTAATTAATTCATTAACCATCATAGACCATTCACTCTTCATTAACCATCATTTAATTCACCATTAACCATGAATTTACCAGAGGGTATTACCCATTTATCAACCATTTATCAACAGTAATCATTCTGGGCAAATTACAATAATTCACTAACCTGAAATAAGGCCATGTTGGGATGATTCCCCTTACTAACCATGATTTCCAGTGAGGTCGCAGTGAGGTCGTTATAATTTACCCAGAATCATCATTCACCACCATTAGCCATTGTTAATCTTTAATTTACCCCACGGCCGCGGCGGCAGCCCAGGAACCACCGCCAGTAGCCGCAACAAGTCGCAAGGCCGCCAAGCGGTGCTGACCATGCGTGCAGTCAGCGCCTGGGCCCCATAGTTGGTGGCAATGGTGCCACGTTAAACCACCGTTGTTCATCGGGAACATCTTGGTATAAAATCATGGATTTGCTTAAGGAACCACCAAAAAATAAAAAATATTCGCTATAGATTCCCCAAGTAGTGGATTTCCCATGGGTTTGGTCAATGTATGTAAATGTCCCATGGCTTGGGGATTTGTTTCACATCACTTGAAAAAGGTATCTGTTGGAGATAATAAATCAACAATATTTGGGGGATGTGAAAAATTAGTACATTTACCAACCCTGTATAAAATCAACCATGATTTATAGGACATAAGCTGGGATCCATGTGTGTTTTTTTTGGGGGGGGAGGGTGATTTTCTAAACCAAGAATAGATCTACTGATATTATCTGATATTAAATTGTAATGGAATTACAACAACGATGGCCTGCAGGGTTCCAAACACCAATCACAGCTGTTTTCTGGGGGTTGTTACTTGTTTGACCCCAATTGTTACAGTAGGGGGTTCGGTTTGGGGGGCACCTCAGATTTCAGCTAGCATGCCTTGTTCTGAAACTCGAAAGGACATGGCTAAATTCCTTAATGAAGGCGTAAGAGAAGTCTTCAGGGATGTTCAAGAAACACATATCACCCCACGTCCCAATTTAGCTGTATATCTACATAATATGGAAGCTATGCATACCCTTTTCAAACAACTATTAAAAAGTTGGCAGTCAGTCATCAGTTGTATGTGCTTCTAGTGATCAGATACAGTATAGACGTGGTATAAATATGTATCACCTATTATATATATATGCCATATGCATATATATATATATATACGTATATACCATCATTCAAATTTATCTTGGATCTGTATCTATCATATGTTTATACATACTGATGTATGGTTATTTTCCTGTGGAAGGTTGCAAAATCCTGCAGTTGGTGGGCAAAATGTATCTCACTATGATCCCATCATTTACCAATACTTAGCGATAGTTATAGTTATCCCATGATAGTCCCGAGTGTTTCTTGCACACCAAATGGTAACTATTAGGAACCATTGGTAAGTTAAATTGGTAACTATAACTATGAGTAAACTGGCAAGGACCCCAATTAGTAACCATTAGTACCATTAGAAACCATTCATCAACATTAATTATAATTCCCACCATTAACCATTACCAATCTTAAACCATTAGAAACCATTGGTAACCATCGGTAATTATAGTACAATATGAGTACATAACTATTAGTAACCATAAGTAACCATTAGTACCAGTAAACATTAGATAACACTAGTAACCATTACTGGTTGGTGGTTTCAACCCCTCTGAAAAAATATTAGTCAGTTGTTCACCTTATTCCCAATACATGGAAAAATAATCCAAATGTTCCAAACCACCAACCAGTATATATATATATATCACTATATGCGAGGTATATTCTATATTACTAAATTACTATGCTATATTGGTTATATATCACTATAATTCACTATATATAACTATGATGATTCCCCTTATTAACCATGATTCCAGGGTTCGGTCGCAGTGAGGTCGTGATTAGCTTCATTCCTACCATTCCACCCCACCCAATGGTGTCGAACTCATAGCGTGCCTCAAAGTGCTTCGACTCTTTGGCCTGGCCACTTCATGCAGAGCATGTAGACTTGGGGTCGATACCGATACCCTCTGGTCAACATACAAAAAGCTATTGAAAATGGCCATAGAAATAACTATGTTAGTTTACCAGAGCGTATATCCAGCATAATCCTTGGTTAGTCTAGTTTATCAACAAACTCAGCTAAGTATCAACAAACCCAGCAGAAATTCAGAAGTGAAATGGAAACCCAACCAACAACACACAACCCAGTTGAAAATGGGTGACTTGAATACTTGATCACGGAACATCAACAATTTACATGGCGCCTCGGTATTTTTGGAAATCGTTGCTCTCAAATTGCTTGAAGAATCTACAGTAGCCAGTCCCCATGACTTTGCAACGACGCTTGGATCAGTCATTGGGAGTCTCGTCCTCTCTGAGATTTTCGACCATCACAGGGAGCTGATCTACCCACTTCTCGAGGTTCTGGTGGATCTCTGCTTGGATTCAACCAAATTCCACCGTGAGTCTTGACATGTCTTGACCAAATTAGTCCAGAATCCTTGGTTTAGAATAGGCTGGGTTGGGTATACCATGTTTACCCTCTGGTAAACTTTCACATAACTATGGAAAACCACCATAATTTAATGGGAAAATCCACTATTTCTATAGCCATTTTCAATAGCAAAACTTGACATAACCAGAGGGTACCACTTGGATGTGGTTAGCCCGCCACAAAATCCACCATCCAGATCCCTGTGATTCCGTGCTTGTCGGACAAGAAGTTCTCCAGCTATCCAGTTATTCAATGGGAGATCTTCAGGATCCTAAAATGGACTGTACCATATTTTTGGCCATATTTTGTGGGGATATGTCCTGAAACATAGGCCTGAAACATAGGCCCAAAATATATGGAATCGGTACCTCCAATCAATCGGTTCCTGAAATGGCCATTGAGTTATCCCTACATCAAGTGCTTGCCGTTTGAAGGTACACCTGATCGGATTTCAGGAAACCAAAGAGTAACATCGCATCCACAAGCAGCGGGAAAAAAAAACTTCAAAAATGCCTGGGTGATACCCCACACTCCAATCTTTGATCATTCTTGTAAACTCATATCATGGTTGTTGGTTTTTAATGATCTTAGGAAACAACTAGCCCAAATTCAATGGTTAATGATGGTTAATGATGGTTATTGCTGGTAGTTAAATTATCATTTATTGATGGACCCAAATGATCTTGTTGGTGATGTATCCCACACTATATCGCAAATTCTGAATGGACTATTCTCCCACTATAGTGGTTGCATACCATTACTCTCAATCACCAAGCATGCTTATATGATTTCTATACAATATATATATATATCCCACTATTATCCCACTAAATAATCACAATATACTATTTTGGATTGTTACTGTCCATTATATACAATCTTTACAGTATATCCCATCGCATCCAATATGCCAGGTTAATCTCCTATAATTATCAACCATTAATACCATTAATTATATAACAATTATCAACCATTAATGAACCATTCATCTGGCTGAATCACAATGATTCACTAACCTGCAAATAGCTAGATGTTTTTGGCCATTTGGGAATGATTCCCCGAATCCAATGCCCATCATTCCAGTGACGGAAAACAGTGAGGTCATTAGAATTCATCCAGTTATATTCCATTGTATCACCATTACATTCCCATATTTGCTAGTTAAATCCCATTGTATTCTGATTATATTCCCATCAAAATCATATTCAGCCCTATTAGCTGGGCTATTCCATATATATATGTAACTATATAACTAGTCTTAGATATTATTGACTAGGGGGTATTCCATATTTAACCATTCTTAATCATCATTAATCCCATATCCATTATTAATCATCATTAATCCCATATCCAACCATTACTATATAACTAGTTCATACTTATTTAACATGGTTTGGAATCTGGAAGGTGTTTCTGTTGTTTGGTGATTTATGCTAATCTTCATAAAATGCCAGCATTCACCATATGCGGACGCCCCAAAACGGTGATATTCGAAGTTCTGGGTATCTCATTTCGGAAACGCCGGCGATATTCTAAGTTTCAGTCATTATTTAACCATTATTTAACCATCATTAGTACATTAGCCATATTAAACCATTGTTTAACCGTCATTAAATCATTAATCCCATATGGGTATGGATCAACACCTATTAATACCATTTTTAGGGGGATGAATATCCATTTACCAGCTATTTTGATGTTCACCAGGGGTACAAGGTTTTGACACACTGCCATATTAATCCTAGATTTTACCATTGATTACCTGGGCTATTCCGGCCACCCCGCCTGAGCCGCTGAGAGCTGCTTGACTCGACTGGCGCTGCCATAGCCCTCACAGCTCAGGGCGTAACCTCGGCCGGTGGGAAAAGAATGGGGATCCGATGAACCCAATGGATCAATGGATGGTTTTTTTGTTGGGAAATTTTGACGAAAATTTAAGGATCTTAATGGAGACAAGATGGATTCTGATGCTTTTTTTTGACATTTGGGCTTAATGGATCTTAATGGAGACCAAATGGACTTTTTCTGTATTTCATGGATTGGTTTTGGGAAAATCTGTAGGAAAACATCCTTTTCCTCTTTTCACAATATAGGGGATTCCTGTAAATTGTCCTCAAATCAATCCAATGAATGAATTTTGACGTGGTTGAATTGGAAGAACTATGAAGAACTAAGCAACATTGGGTGTTTTTCCTATGAAAAATGGTCACAACTGGTGGTTTATGTATCAAAGATGGGATCATATAGACCTTTTATGGGGAAATTCATGGAGATAGAATACAGGGACAGAATATGGGGATTCCCAATGCTATCATTTGGCACTGAGTTAGTTTTTTTTTTCGGGAAATGATGGTTAGGAATAGTGGCATGATCCCAGAAACAACAGAAACCATCAAAGTCTGGTGGTTAACCAACCTGGTTGGTGGTTGACCTACCCCTCTGAAAAATATGAAAGTCAATGGGGAGGATTATCCCATATATTATGGAAAATAAAAGCCATGTTTGAAACCACCAACCAGCAACAAACATGATCGTCAATGTGTTCATGAAAAAAGTGGCGATATGCCATGATCCTACACCCAACTGGAAGTTTGCACAGAATATGATATAGTTGGATACATAAAACTCGAAAATGTTATGTGATGGGTGTAAGCACCCATAGGATCCATGGTGCTGCTATATATAGTAACATGGATCCTATCAATATACCCCAGTGATGTTAGCATATATACCAGCACCATGGATCCGTCATGGGCATGTGTAAGCCTACACCTAAGTGGGATTGCGCAAAGGGGTATCGACCCTCCACCAGATCCACAGGGGTGTCATCAAAGGTGGCTGGAAAATACTACCATGTCTATCTGGTTGGTGGTTTTAACATGTTTTAACCATCTTGAAAAATGATGGACTTCGTCAATGGGTTTCGGATGACATCCCATATATGAAATGGAAAATAAACGCCATGTTTGAAACTGCCAACCAGCTATGAAGTTTTTGTTGGGAAAACCCTAGCCATCCCAAACTTGGCCCTGCGGCGCAACTTCTGGCCATGGTGTCCTGTGGGATGACCAACTGTGCGAGAACCCCGATGGTTTAGTACTAACTTTAGCACATAGGATATGATTTTATATTATCCAGTAATATAATGTAATATAGGTATCTCTTAAACCTAGATCCAGATATCCAATCATTATCATAATTATCGATGGATCTATTGATTACTGGGATATCATATATATATATGTATAATATCCATTATGCATTATCCAAACATAGATCATTCAAACAAACATAGAACCACCGAGCAGTGATGGATTCATAGCAAAAACCAATAGAAACTGGCAGTGGTCGCTCCCTTCCGTCCCTTGGTCCTGCAGTAAGGACCTGCATAGCGTAGCACCAGTGCTTGTCCACACCTAGCAGTGTTAAAAAGTCTGATGAAATCTGGCAATCTCTGATGAGACATATGGGATATCTATGGATATATGATACACGGTTATATGATTTTGCTGTTTTTTTCCATGTGGTAAACCCAATCACAACCATCCCATTAACCAATCATGACTTGGGTCATTTACATCATCCCAAATAGAGGCATACCCAAATTCATAAACCACTGAAAGGGGATGGTTTATGGCAATGGGTTTACCACATTACCCATCATATAGCCATAATATTTGAACATACGAGTAGTGTTGGTTGCTTATATCTCATGATATACCCATTATATGGCAGCTGTGTATACCACATTACATCACGGATAAACCTAAGGTTCCTCTTTCCTTGTTGCTGTAATTCAAGAAGAAAACATGCCGCAGCAATACCTTGACTTGACTGCGATGTGGAAATGGTGGTTCTTTACATGTCCCCCGCGCACAGATCATTGGAAATCAATTGATAACTGAATATATTATATGTGGGATAATCATCATCAAGTGGTAGTTCAATGAATAGGGATGATGATTATCAATGATGATAGTGTCATTCCATGCCATTCCCAACAGAAACGTGGCATTGTGAGACCCGTTTCCCTTAAGATACAATAACTGGAATGATTATAGCTGACGAATTAAGATTAATATGGTATTGATGATGAATTCCCATGCAATTCAGCTATAATTACCCTCTGGTAAACCAACATAACTATGGAAAATCACCATAATTTCATGGGAAAATCCACTATAAATGGCCATTTTCCATAGCAAAACTGTCTGTTTACCAGGGGAAATCAATCGCTCACACGAAGTCGGCCCTCGGCCACCCCACCCAGCAAGGGTGCGTGGGCCACAGCAATAGGACCAGTCCAGGATTCCCGGAGCAGCCTCGTCGGTGTTTTTTTATGGATAGAATCATCTAATACATCATGTATTAACAAGTTCATGTATTATATAGTTTATATATCTACATATATATATATAGATATTATATATGGGGTATGTAAACCCCTATCTGTTCCCTGTTTTAGATATTATATGTGAGACTTTGAAAGTTAGCCACGCCTTGAATTGTATAAATAATGTTATTTAGGATGTTTTATGTGTTTTTTTTGGAAATTTCACTAAGTTGCAAAAAAAATTGGAAATTTCAGTTTTTTTTTAAATGATGTTTTGACGATTGAATGTATGTTTGTTGTACGATGAATTTGTTGATTTCTGGAACGCTT
>CAMXCT020000945.1:0-27500 GCA_947184155.2 Cladocopium goreaui
ACTTTCAGCGGGCCGTACATGATGGATTGGTCCTTGATGATGTGAGAGATTTGAATTTCCTTGTCAGCCACCAGGAAAAGCTTCAGGGCAAGTATGATGCCTTAGTTGAATTCGGTTCAACTGCAGGTGGCACATGCGCATACCATCGCGATTTGTTTGGCGTGCCAGTGGTTGCAACAGTCAATTACTCAACGAAGAATTTAGATTATTTGGAGAATCACGATTGGCTTGCCAACCCTGGAAACAGGGTGGTGGTAGTGCTAAGCGGTTCCAATTGATTCTTAATTTGTTTTGCATAGGCTGACGCCCGACCTTCTTGCTAATGTGTTGAAAAAGGTGACATTTCATGTTTTTGTCGCAGGTGGTCAAAACACATTTCCTGTTGTCTGCCTTTTCCCTGATGTTTGTTTCGTGATTTGTTGCAAGTTCACCAGTTTGCTGCTGATGGTTCGACAGGTCATTTCAAACAGTTTCGAATCCAGTCAATGCAGCTTCTGATTTTGCCAACGTGTCAGCTGGTTTGATGTTTTCCTTTGGCATTTCTTTCTGTATTGACCATGTTGTGGCTGACTGTGGTTTCATTTGATCGACCTGGCAGGCTGAGACTTTGCGATTCAGCTGTGAGCTTCGACATTGCCTGGAGGTGCGCTTCCAAGGGCTATTTTGGGCAAGATCCGCACAGTTTTGAGTCCAGTCTTTGCTCCATGTGTCAGCAAGGTTTCGGCAGGTCCCTTCAAACAGTTTTGACTCCAGTCAATGCAGCTTCTGATTTTGCTAAAGTGTCAGCTGGTGCTTTTGCCCTTTGATGTTGTCCTTCTGCATTGGGGTTTGTGTTGACTGATACTTCTCCGAAATATCCGATACGTCAGCCAGCGTACCTAAACTTTTGCAGTTTTTATGCGCCCGTTTTTCTGTGAGGAACATGGCTGTTACCATGGAAGGTGCTGCTATTTGATCCCTTTAGAGTGTGAGTGCTGACGAGAGATCTTTGCCACTTGATTTTTTAGAGGCGATGTTCTGCCAGAGAACGTGAGAAAGGTCAGGCTACCTGATTTTTAAATACTTACAAGCTTCTGTTTCTTGGCAATTTCCTAGAACTGCCGCTTCTGGATTTGAGCATGGCCCGGCCTTGGTGAAGCGTAGGCTTCTAAGCAAACACGAAACAATCAGAAGGTCTTCAATGCTTAAGGTATGATGCAGGGATGATGGAACCATGTTGGAATGGAGCGCTGAGTCTTGAGTTTCAATGGCTGACATTATGACATCAAGAGAGTTTATTGACGCTTTGACTTTGTTTCACATTGTAGGTCGTACTGGAGCATGGGTGCCTGGAGAAGCCAGCAGCTGAGAAATGCCACAGCAGCAGACCGCCTGTGCGCATTTTGTTGTTGGTGTTGAGGGTTTCAATGACTGCTGCCGTTTGTTGTTGTGTCATACCTAGCGGCAACTTGTGTTCAAGCCTTAGACCTTAGAGTTTACTACTGCCTGCGCAAGTTTTGTCTTGTGGAAGTGGTCGCCCATGCCGCCCAAAGCAGCTGCGAAAGCGAAGTCGAAGGCTGAGGACTTGGGATTGGGGGTTCCGTTGTGCATTGGACATGTATTTTCAGTCAAGGTTTGGAACCCCAAAACGGGGCCCAGAAAGAGGCTTGAATTCCAGGGCCTCACTGAAAGACCTCCATTGTGCAGCTTCTGCAGCAAAGCCGAAAGCCAAATCTGGATTGTTGACGATTTTTTGGCTCAAACATTTGCTGCTCGGATAGGTGCACTGCTATTCAATGCTATTCTTGATTGCGCGCGCACGCTTGTTAGCCATGTGTGACCAACTAGCGGAGGTGCAAAAGAAGATTGCTAACTTGCAACGGCATATCAGAAGAGCCAAGCAGAGAGAAACAGCTCGGGAAGAAATTGTTGACCAACAAGCTCTGGTTGTCTTTATTTTTTCAGGCTATCGTGCCGATGTCGCTGGTCACTTCCACCTTTCCAGATCCAAACGTTGCATGTCGCTGGACAGTGCAGTGGCTCACGTTGAGTGGGAGTACATCAGAGCTCCTTTGGAAGACAAGGTCATGCTCATGTTGGACCCTTACCGACAATATCCGATACATCGGCTACTGGCAGCCTTTCGCTACCTAGTGCTGTTCCAACTGCGTGAGTGGGTTCAGAAAATGAATTATGAATTTGGAGTGGCCCCATCGCGGCGCATGATGGTCGACCGCGTCCAGCATTTGCTGCCCGACAGTTGGCCTGTTGACTTGCAGGCGCGGCTACTTCGCCCATTAGCAACTGCACGCGGCCAGCGCAGGTACCTTGCGGCCTTCAGGAATCGCTTTGGGTGCAAGCTTGGCAAGCTACGGACGAGTCCACCAATGTCGTTGCAGGAGAAGCAGTCCAAGGCACGGGTGGTTGATTGGCTGGGTTAGTGTTGTGCAAGCAGATTTGTAAAGGTTTCTTTGAGATGCTGTGTTGACATTCGGTCAATATTTGGGTATTCCGGTAAAATGCTGATTTGCTGTTTGTAGGACCATGACAAATCACAACCTCCGGTTCTTGCAGTTTTGAAGCATACAGTGCAAGTTTTGGATCTCATTTGTACGCATTTTTGATTCCAAATGCGGACCCCGTTTTGGGGTCCAAAAAGCGGACCCCAAAGTGCAGATGACCAAGGCTTCTCACTTCCTAGCCAAATTGCTTGTCATTTTTGGGTCCGGAAAATAGACCCCAAAATGGGGTCCGCTTTTTGGACTGAAAATGATCATTGTCAAGCGGCCTTTGGCAGGCGATGGCCTTTTGGCAATGGTGCAATTATGCATTGAAGGATGCTGGTGACGAGCCTTTAGTTATCAACATGGATGAGTCCAGCATTGGGTTTCACTGGGGCGCGTTGTCTGGGACAGTTGTTCGACAAGGTGCCCCGATGGATAAAGTTAAATCGCAGGCTCTCAAAGCCAGGGCCACATACATTTGCGCTGTCACCCATGATCCTGAAGTCCAGCAGCTTCTGCCCCAGGTGTTGCTGGGCAACAAGCGTCTTTTCCCAGCTGCGTTTGCCCGGCATGCTGCGGAGCTGTGTCCGCGGGTGGTGGTTTGGAGAGAGAACTCCGCATGGAATACGCACCGGTTGATGGCCAGATACTTGCGACTCCTCTGTGACAGATCGGGGGCTATTTTGGAATCCCGCCAGGTGTTGTTGTTGCTAGACTTGGCACCGTGCCACCTGCATGATTCTTTGTTTGATTTGGCTTATTCCCTGGGATTGCGTCTCCTATTTGCCTCCTGGCATGACGTCCTTACTTCAGCCATGCGACACTCACATCTTTGCTGCTTTCAAGCATAACGTGCAAGAGTCATGGAGACGAAGAAGGGCTGCAGCTCCAGATGGACAGGTGAGCTTGGAACTGTGGTTGGAAATTGTCGCAAATGCCACCAAAAAGCTGTCGTCGAAGCCATGGAAGCATGCGTTTGAAAGTGATGGTATTCTTGGATATCAGCATCGTATTTCTTCTCCCTTGCTCAGCAAGCTCGGATGGGTGGATGCGCCGCCCGTTCCCTCAACAATGCCTTCTGGTGGTTTGCCTGACTGCCTGTTCCCTTTGAAGTGGCAAGGAAATGCGGCAAAATACATCCAATGGAACCCTCATGCGGTCCGCACCCTAGACTGAGGGTACAACTTGTGGGAAAATAGTTTGTGCGCTGCACGGGGGGGGCTGTGTCCAGGGGCTTCAAAATTGAAGTGCAAAAGCGGCGCCAGTTTTGGGGTCCACCTTGTCGGCCAGGAAATTACAAAAGACGAGTTGGCAAGGCTCAAGGGCCAGCGCTCCGACTTGCGCAAAGCAATGCGAGAGAATCGCAAGGCAGCTAAGAATGCAGCAAAGCGGAAGAAGCGACTTGTCAAGGCGCTGTCCATGCAGATTTACGCAGTGCAAAGAAATCTTGGTGGAAGTGGTTTATACTGTCTGCTTGCTAAAACTGGTTTATGGTCCTTGCGGACAGCGAATGTAAGCAGCGTTTCTAAAAGACAAAGTGCTAGGTTAAAAGATACAGAGAACAAATGTGAGCTCGATGTTTTCAAGCAGTTTGGAACAAAGTAAGAGGTCAAAAAGAACCCCGAACTGGCGAATGTGCAAAGGTAAAACGGATTTGAGTTTGTCGCTTGGAGACACCCCTGTCAGTCCACGTGCATTTGAGTTTGTCGCTTGGAGACACCCCTGTCAGTCCACTCCCTGTACAAGGAGATTGCAGGTCGCAGGTGTGACCTGGAAGGGTCGTAGGTGGAGGTTTGAGGGTCGTAGGCGGGCTTGCAGGGTTGCAGGTAGGGTGTACCTTACACACCGTGGTGGTGGTACACCTTACACACTGGTGTGGTTCACCTTAAACACCGGGGGTGTGGTACACCTTAAACACCGGGGGTGTGGTACACCTTAAACACCGGTGTGGTTCACCTTAAACACCAGGGTGTGGTACACCTTAAACACCGGTGTGGTTCACCTTAAACACCAGGGTGTGGTACACCTTAAACACCGGTGTGGTTCACCTTAAACACCAGGGGTGTGGTACACCTTAAACACCGGTGTGGTTCACCTTAAACACCAGGGGTGTGGTACACCTTAAACACCGGTGTGGTTCACCTTAAACACCAGGGGTGTGGTACACCTTAAACACCGGTGTGGTTCACCTTAAACACCAGGGGTGTGGTACACCTTAAACACCGGGATTTGAGGCCGTAGGTTTGACCTGGACGGGCGGTAGGTAGACCCGTGAGGGCGGTAGGCGGTAGGTTGTGTTTAGACACCGGGCTTTGTTTGGGGCCTTGCTGCTTGTGGGCTGGTTAGTCTACACCGCGCGGTTGCCACAGTGCGCTTGTTTGGGGTCGCAGGCTTGGCCTTGAAGGGTTGTAGGTGCAGCGGTGCGGGATGTTGGTGTGCTGATTGTGGTTTGAAGGTGGCCAGATATAGGTTCTTAATTTGGGAGCTTGAAACGCGTAGTTCTCCAAGACCACATGGGCAGCATTCCCCCATAGTATTGCCACCGATGTTTGGGTGGCAAGCAGATGTTTCTCTTAACCTTCGGTGGAATCGCTTGGATCTTTTCTTGTAGGGGTCTAGTTGACCATAAAGCGTTTGAATGTTAGTGGCGAATCTGTGCACCAGTCTGTTGTTCCTGCAGGCGGCCAAAATGTTGTCCACCGCAGATTTGAAGCTCCTGGTCGAAGCCAAGGAGGCAGGGAGCATGTTTCAAAGGTTTTTCATACCGGGCCAGAGCAATGCTGTCCTGAGGCGGAGGCTGCAGAGTTGGCGAGAGCCCCCAACTAGGCGTGGTAGAGTTAGAGAGCCTGGTTGGTTTTGACTGCTGAACCAGTCATTCCAAGCTATGCAGCGTCCATTCTGTCAATGCCGTACCGAACCTGCGGCAGTTTCGTTTTTGATCATGTCCGTGTCACATTTGACTGAAAGAGAGAGAGCCTGCATTTGAAACACAGTAATAAAAGTGTTCTGTCTCAGAATGGACAGCGCCCATGCTATCAATGCCGCTCCGAGCCAACCTCATTGTTGTCGTTGTTTTGATTGTGACATGTGCTTGCAGGGAGATCGGGCAGAATGAGAGGTGCGTGAGGCTCGCAGGAGCCTTTGCCTCGCAGAGCATGGGAAACTACAGTTGCAGTGGTGCAGACCACAGGCCCCAAGGTACAGTTGGAGTGGCATAGATCACTCACTTGAGTGGCCTTCGGTTGTGTAGCTGCTTTTCACTCTGCCCGGCTCGTGACACAGACGACCAAAGTGCGACAGCAAATGGGAAACTCGTCGCAACAGCCAGTTTGCTTGTAATTTGCCGCACAGTGCTGGCCGATGATTGCGTATAACATGATCTGTCAAGCAAGGGATGAATATGGAATCGGGGCTTGCGAAACAAGATTTAGGAAACCCATTTTGTCAGCTAAACATCTTGTTTTGCCAGTTGTTGTCACAAAGGGTTTTTGGACCACATTGAACATTGAACAAGACTTATGAGACCTCTTCCCCATGCGCGCCTTTGGTTTTGGCAATCCTCGTCGGTAGAGTTAACTGGACAACCGTCTTTCTATGGGAAGAGATGTGAGCTTGAATTGCCTGAGGTTATAGATCCCGGGTAAGACTTCTGGACTTTATTATTTGTAGCCGTGACGAGGCCTGCAGTCTTGTAGTTGCAGCTTCGAGCACAGCCATTTCCTGTCCTGCAGCATGTTTGTATGTTTCCTAGTTGTTCCTAGTTTGGTTAACATGTTTGCCGTGTCTTGTAGCAGTGCTGGGTTCCCAAGTCTGAAGTGTCAGAGTGGTAGGTCCTTGCATGATGTACGGGAATGCATGTGGTGCTTGCGATTTTCTCTGTGTAGCTGATCAGCCGCTTCTGTCTCAGAAACTTTGACCTCAGGAGTCGGCAGTCATCTGTCAGCTTAGTGCAACACATGACGCGCATTTGCTTTTGACCATGGCAGCTCCTGGTTTTCTACAAACCGCATTTATAGCACGGCCATGTGATTAGCTTGGTTGCTTTGACAGCATTATGTCAGAGTCAGTCGTGACACTTCGAAGGTGTTGTAGTCGTAGTTGCGTGTCATCCTATAGCTACTTGCTTCCAGGTACACACGCGCCGACCCAATGCATCTCCAAGACGGTGCAGGCGGGGTGATGAAGTGTACGGGTGTCGACATGGACATGTACCGGTTCGCGACTCCGTAGTGTCAGGACCTGCCCCTTCACCCCCGTAGACTCTTAGCGCCTTACTTCCCAATTCAGCGCCTTACTTCCCAATTCATTCTTAGTAGCTTGCGGAGGAGGTTCTTTCCCGACAGAAATAACATTGTATTTTTAGTTCGGGCGAAACCTCCTCCGCGTATTTTCCATTGCAAATGCCACCTGATTTGGCTATTACTCCTCCGCAAGGGTTTACTCCAAACCTACTCCGCACATTGTTTCCAATCAGAACTAACGCGTTGCTTTGCAGTAAAACTTCCTCCGCTGATGTCCTGTGAGGCAGTGGTTTTGGTTCAAGATGGTAGCTTCCGCTGTGCAGGTGGCGAACCGCGCCTTAGTTTCCTTGTTGTTGGCGTTGGCCCACCAATATGGAGTCTGCGTGAAGGTCACGCGGGAGAGCCCTGATCCTTTGGTGGAGAAAGCTTTCCGGTGCATCATCAAGAAGGTGCACCCTGACAAAGGAGGCTGTGTGGAACACGCTCAGCAGTTGCAACGAGCGCGGGAGGAATGGCAAACGGTGAAAGGGAGGAAGGACCCTGGTGGCCGACCAGCCCAAGCTTCCGCTATGTCTTTGGTAGGCAAGAAGGAGACAGGCCGCCAAGGGTATCGGATTCGTTCCGTTGCAGTGCTGTTGACGTACCATGGCGTGCAGCAGGATCAATGGCCAGCTTTCTTGACTTTTGTTCGTGATCATGTTGCTCATTGGGGAGTAGAGAAGTGGTGTGCTTCCATGGAGGCATGTTCATCAGGCAAGCCACACGTCCACCTCATGGTGCAATTCCACAAAGCCTTAGACAGCCGTGTGGTTGATGTGTTTTCCTTTGCTGCTGCCAGACCAAATGCGAGCTCCACAGATCTCTGTGGTGAAGGGCTGTCTGGGCGACAGTTGCAACGGTCCATTGACCGGGGGATGTTTTACGTCTTCGCAGACAAAATCGGCACACTCTTTGGCAAGGATGGGTTGCCGTTCACAGAGGGCAATTATTTGCCATGCTGGGTTCGGTGTGAGAAGACCTACCAAGTCCTGGGCAAGTGGCCGGAGACGTTGTGGAAGCAACGTAAAATCAGCTCAGCCACTTATGAGAAATTGCTTTATTTGACAAGAGATGGTGTGCTCTCACGCAAACGAAATTTAGATGCTTGCAAGGACCATGAGGATAGTGCAGCTTTGACTTTGGCCATGGCAGAGCGAGTTCAAAGGATTCGGTCCAACCCCAGCCTCTTCCGGCCGTTTCCGAAAGTGCCAGATGCTGAGGCTTGGCTCAAGCTTTTTCAAGCTGATGCCTTGCGCTACCCTATCTTGGTTGTGCTCGGGCCTTCCCGAGCAGGGAAAACTGAATGGGCCAAGAGCCTGTTCAAGCGACCTTTGGAACTGAAGATAGGAACTTTGGAGTTTTTCCCAGAGACCATGAGGCACTTTCAGCGGGCCGTACATGATGGATTGGTCCTTGATGATGTGAGAGATTTGAATTTCCTTGTCAGCCACCAGGAAAAGCTTCAGGGCAAGTATGATGCCTTAGTTGAATTCGGTTCAACTGCAGGTGGCACATGCGCATACCATCGCGATTTGTTTGGCGTGCCAGTGGTTGCAACAGTCAATTATTCAACGAAGAATTTAGATTATTTGGAGAATCACGATTGGCTTGCCAACCCTGG
Organism: Cladocopium goreaui; assembly: GCA_947184155.2. Taxonomy (NCBI): domain Eukaryota; class Dinophyceae; order Suessiales; family Symbiodiniaceae; genus Cladocopium; species Cladocopium goreaui. Next base: position 8,385 of record CAMXCT020000945.1, read on the forward strand.
AAACAGGGTGGTGGTAGTGCTAAGCGGTTCCAATTGATTCTTAATTTGTTTTGCATAGGCTGACGCCCGACCTTCTTGCTAATGTGTTGAAAAAGGTGACATTTCATGTTTTGTCGCAGGTGGTCAAAACACATTTCCTGTTGTCTGCCTTTTCCCTGATGTTTGTTTCGTGATTTGTTGCAAGTTCACCAGTTTGCTGCTGATGGTTCGACAGGTCATTTCAAACATTTCGAATCCAGTCAATGCAGCTTCTGATTTTGCCAACGTGTCAGCTGGTTTGATGTTTTCCTTTGGCATTTCTTTCTGTATTGACCATGTTGTGGCTGACTGTGGTTTCATTTGATCGACCTGGCAGGCTGAGACTTTGCGATTCAGCTGTGAGCTTCGACATTGCCTGGAGGTGCGCTTCCAAGGGCTATTTTGGGCAAGATCCGCACAGTTTTGAGTCCAGTCTTTGCTCCATGTGTCAGCAAGGTTTCGGCAGGTCCCTTCAAACAGTTTTGACTCCAGTCAATGCAGCTTCTGATTTTGCTAAAGTGTCAGCTGGTGCTTTTGCCCTTTGATGTTGTCCTTTTGCATTGGGTTTTGTGTTGACTGATACTTCTCCGAAATATCCGATACGTCAGCCAGCGTACCTAAACTTTTGCAGTTTTTATGCGCCCGTTTTTCTGTGTGGAACATGGCTGTTACCATGGAAGGTGCTGCTATTTGATCCCTTTAGAGTGTGAGTGCTGACGAGAGATCTTTGCCACTTGATTTTTTAGAGGCGATGTTCTGCCAGAGAACGTGAGAAAGGTCAGGCTACCTGATTTTTAAATACTTACAAGCTTCTGTTTCTTGGCAATTTCCTAGAACTGCCGCTTCTGGATTTGAGCATGGCCCGGCCTTGGTGAAGCGTAGGCTTCTAAGCAAACACGAAACAATCAGAAGATCTTCAATGCTTAAGGTATGATGCAGGGATGATGGAACCATGTTGGAATGGAGCGCTGAGTCTTGAGTTTCAATGGCTGACATTATGACATCAAGAGAGTTTATTGACGCTTTGACTTTGTTTCACATTGTAGGTCGTACTGGAGCATGGGTGCCTGGAGAAGCCAGCAGCTGAGAAATGCCACAGCAGCAGACCGCCTGTGCGCATTTTGTTGTTGGTGTTGAGGGTTTCAATGACTGCTGCCGTTTGTTGTTGTGTCATACCTAGCGGCAACTTGTGTTCAAGCCTTAGACCTTAGAGTTTGCTACTGCCTGCGCAAGTTTTGTCTTGTGGAAGTGGTCGCCCATGCCGCCCAAAGCAGCTGCGAAAGCGAAGTCGAAGGCTGAGGACTTGGGATTGGGGGTTCCGTTGTGCATTGGACATGTATTTTCAGTCAAGGTTTGGAACCCCAAAACGGGGTCCAGAAAGAGGCTTGAATTCCAGGGCCTCACTGAAAGACCTCCATTGTAGTGATGTGATTATTGTGCGTGTGCATGGCTCAGTAATCATTGGATCTGATCTGATGCTGAAGCTTCCTAAGAACCTTTCCAAGTGTGATCTGTGCCAACCCCGGTGCCGGTACACGCCGGCTACAGATTGGTGACTGTGGACAGAGGCGCCGACTTCCGTCTTTTTTTGTGTGAAGCCATGAGAATCTGGGGTTACATCTTCTTGCATACCTTTTCCGTCCGATGCTTTAGCTATAGTGTCTTTCATCATTCTCATATGCTATACTAGAAGAAGGAAGCTGCCGTTGATTCCATTTGCATGTTTGGTATGTCGGCGTGTGCATATCTTATTTTTCGACGTATCGGCGACATAACCCGGTTTTGCATACGCTATATGAAGATACGAATACATATGATCCTTATTTGTATATTTATACGCAGATTCGTGCCAGAGGTTCACCGGACCTGGGCTTCTTGGGTTCCCGCGTTTATGTTTGGGTTGTTGTTGGTGGCTTTTGCCTAAGGAATTAACAAGCTCTTTGGCTCAGAACTTGTAACTTTCATTTTTTGTGCAAACCAGTTGGATGGCAGAGCTGGAAGAAGTGGCTGCTGCTCCTGAGCCGCCTTGGCCTGATGAAGGCCGCCTACGTGAATGCGTTGAACTTCTTGTGCAGCAAGCTGACCTGCAAACTTGCAATGTAGGACAGCTGCGAACAAGAGTTGCTACTGAATGTGGCCTTGCACCTTCTGGATTGGAAGGAATCAAAGACCAAGTCAATGAGATGGTGAGAGAAGCTGTGCAGAGCCGTTTGTCCAGCAAGGCTGGTCAGCCTTGTCGAAACCCTCTTGAGTTGACAGCGGAACCCAACAATGCCAGGAGGGCCTACCTAGTGACCTTTTCTCACACTGACAAAGATCGCAGTGAAGATGGACACAGGCTTGTGCCGCCAGGGACTTACAGCAGATCTGAAATCAAGGATTTCATGCTGGGTGCAGTTGCGTCAACACAATCTAGCAGAATGGAACCCTTGAAGTTGGTTTATTTGTCTGTGTTTCAAGAGCGGCATGCTTCTGGAGACATCCATTACCACGTGGCAGTTCTGGCAGAGAAATGCTTTCGTTTCAACACTTTGAAGCGTCATTTCCTGGCCGCACATGGTTTGGCTACCAATTGGTCTGGCAAGAGTGATGGTTATGCAGGCTGTGTGGCATACTGCTACATGCCCTCGCCCAGGAAGGCAGTGGAAGAGCTTGATCCTTCCCCGGAATTGTGGCCGAGTACTCATCCGCCCCTGCTTGAAGCTAGTCGTCACGCCATCACTGCAGCCAAGCTGTGGGAGAAGCGTGAGAGTGCAGTGCGAGAGCGCGCTGCTGCTGGAAAAGCTGAGGGGAGACTTCGAGAAGTTGATTTGTGGCCCATAGTCATCAAGGAAAACATAGGAGCTGACGAAGTCGGACCAGAAAGGCTCATGGCCTATGCAAAAAGATGTGGCGGGTCTGCTCTAGTAGACTATTGTTTTGCAAATTGGGACAAGCTCCCTAGCATCATCGCAAAGTCGTGGAAGGTGGAGAAAGTGGAAAACCACATCGAGACAGCAACGAAAACACGTTTGGACTTACTGCATGGTGCCTTGTCTGCGCGATGTACTTGCGGCGGGGAGTGGCCTACTTTTGCTCAGACCGTTTTGTCACAGAATGGGCACAGCCCTGCTGAATGGTGCAAAGCCGTCGAGCATGCATTGCTGCATGGCCGGTCCAAAGGCAGTCTTGTTTGCCACGCAGGATTTGAAGGGAACGAGGGAAAGAGTTTCCTTTTCCGGCCCCTTCCTTTGGTATTTGGTGATGAAGGTGTGTTTCTCACCCCACCAAAGAGTGCTTTTCCTTTGCTGGGCTTGGAAAAGGCCCGTCTGGTGTGGCTTGATGATTGGCGATTCAACGAAGATATCATTTCTTGGGTGCTTCAACTACTTTGGTTCGAAGGAGCCAGCTTCATCATTGCCAGACCACAGAACCTCTATGCGGGGCACCTGAAGTACAGCAAAAACGATCCGGTGTTCTTGACAACTTTGCAGGCAGACCTGCATGCTCTGAAAGGCAAACTGAAGCAAGGCGATGTGGACATGATGGTCAAGTGCTGAAAATCTATGAGTTCAAACAAAAAGTGAGCATTCCACCCCACGTGGCCAAAGGTTGTGCCGCCTGCTTTGCGCATTTTGTGTTGCGAGAAGGGCAAGCGGTGCAGGGGCAGTGTGAGCGCAGCAAGCGTGAGGCAACATCGTCTGGTGATACTCCGGAACCGAAGAGAATGCTGTGCTTGTCTTGGACTGTGGACGACGTTTGCAAGTATGTGTCGGATCTCGAGCTTGGCCATGTTGCGCCAGCCTTCAAAGAGAATGCCATCGATGGACGAATGCTCGCATCTTTGTCTGAAGCAGACATGGTTGCTGAGCTTGGCTTGAAACCCCTTCAAGCTCGGAAAGTCAAGGACCGACTATCTTAGGTCTTAGATTGAGCTTTGCCTGGCCCGGCGTGCAAAATCAATTCTTGCAACACAGGTCAAGCGACTGAAGGGGTTCAATTTAGGTGGATCCCCTGTCAAGACAAATTTGGTTAGCCGGCACACGTAGTAAGCTGTATCGGATTTGTGGCGGAAACGGGTTTTGCTCTGGTGCAGGTTGCGGAGATAAACGCCTAGGCCTAGCCTAGCCCGGCCCTCAATTTTGTCCATCAGCTCAGTTTTGCTTTTGATTGCTCAGTAGACAACATGGTGGACTGTTGGGTGCATGCCAAGATTGGGTGTTTTGTGGGCGATTTTAGGTTTTTTCAGCTGTAGACAAGCATTAGTGCCTGACAGCTTTTAACGAACAGTGAACAGACCCCACTTTTGGTGAGTCCTCCCTTCAACTCCGGCGTAGCTGCAGGTTGTGCAGCTGCATGCGTCTGGCGCTCATACTGTTCCACCGGCTTCTGATGTCCTGCATGTGAATGGTTGAGAAGAGATGGATCCTTTTTCGTAAGTCGAGATGAACAGACGGATTCTATTGTATCTATCCTCTTTTCCCTTCCCCTGTAACCCCTACCTAGCAATGTTGGATTTGCCTCCGTTGGTTTCCAAACCTGCCCCTCCAAAACTTGCTGTTCACCCCACAACATTGCTTACAGGGGGCACGGGGGATGTCATTGTGTACGCAGCTGCTTTGAGTTGGTAGACTCTTGTATTGAAAGATCCTGATCACAGCAATGCCGCCAAAGAGGGTTGCGTCGGAGGCTGCAAAGGCCACGCAGGGAAGGGCTTGTTTTGAGGGTCGTTGTGGCAGCGCGTTTTTGGCTTCATGTGGCAGGGCCTCCCCTGTGTAGATGGGCATTATGGACATTCAGAAGCCAATGTTTGATTCATTGAAGCATTGACATCTCAAACTTAAGATAAGAGCCTGATAAGAGTCAGCATGTGTGAGTCATCCTGTCTTTGTGGTTTCGTCTTTCAGTGCCAATGGCATCCGGGCGCCTTGCAGCCGCCTGCGTTCAAGCACCAGACCGTTCTAGTGCCGATTGGCGGTGAGCATCTAAAGCATGTACGCAATACCACAATTAGCGGGCAGTTTGTTTCCTGTTTTCATAGAAACGGTTGACAGTTCATGTAGCAAACTTTGTGGCTGTTTGTTGGGTTTCTGTTTATTTCTTTCATGCGGCATGGAGAACCCTGCGCATACCCTTGTGGAGTGTCGGCGCCGTGTGCGTGCCTTGCAGCAGAGGAAGAGACGTCTTGAAGCCAGGATGGCAAAGTCTGGCTGCGTGTCTCCTCGAGATGTAGACCTTGCTCGCTTAGTGCACACGTTCAGCCAGAACTCACGAGCTGCAGCTGCCCATTTTGTGCGCGGGTGGGGGGCGGCGGTCGAAGCCCAAAGCGCACAGTGACGCTAGTGTTGAAGAGCTGGTGGAGGATGTTGCCTGGTCTTGTCAAGCTGGATTGGCAGAAACTGCCTCATTGATGGACCAAGTTTTGGCTGCCCGCTATGTGCTTGAATACGCACTCGCGACTCGTTGCGATAGTGTATTAGTTAGTACTTGATGTTGATACTTCCGCTGAAGTATCCGGTGAAACATCTTTCCTTCCTCCTCTGGTAATCTTCACATCACTTTTGTGTAGTGATTTCGGTTACCTCCTTTATCTACGCGTAACGCGATTTCTTCTGGGTTGGTTTACGTCTCACGCGAAACCCGGTAACTCGGAAGTAAATCTAAACTGGTTGAAAAACAATTGCCAAACAAAACCATGTTGTCCAAAACAGGTTTTTCGGAATTGACATTTGACGGAATCTTCAATGTCAAACCTGTGCAATTGTTCAATCATCTCAATTTGGAATTTATGGACAGTATATGAATTTATACTTATATGGTGGCCAGTAAGTGGACCAAACAGGGTTGGAGACCAAAGTGTCTTGTGGGATGCGGCTGTAGCCCCGGCTTACTTGTAATCCCGATGGAGTCGGATGCCCTGGAGAGAGACATGTGGAATGTCTTGCTGAGATATGGTTTGGACAGGAGAAAACTTGCAGTTTTCAGTTCAGATGAAGCATCAGCGATTGCACATCAGATTTGCGATGATCTGGGTCTTATTTGTGAGCATGTTCATGAGGAGATTGTTTCAGGCTGGTTAGGTACTGTTTCTCAGTCGGAGCCTTATCAGAAACGTCTACGTGGAGAACATCAGCATGACCCTTTGCATGTTGGAAGCATTTTGCAGTCCAGTTTCACAAGGAAATCAACAGCGACAGGTTTGACCGGTGCCTTAGGCAGCTCAAACAGCGATGCAAGTTGGGTTCCGATTAGTAGGAGACAAAGGGTTACTGCTGAACAGACGTTGGCAAAACATAACCATGAGGAGACTCAGAAGGAGAAATGGGCAAAGGAACTCTATTTGGAACTGTTAAAAATTAATGCACCTGTTTTGAATGGCATGGAAGTTTGTGTTAATCAGGAGCGCATTCATGTGGCTATAGCTGGCAAGACACGTGCAAGCACTTTGAAGCGTTACGTCAAGGCTTGGAAGGACTGGCAGTCATGGAAGCATTTGACATGGGGAGCTGATTCTTTTGTACACCCTGGCATGTTCTGTGAATACCTTTTTACACGTTTCGATGAACCCTGTGGTGCCACTATTCCAAATTTCATTTGCAAAGCAGTTGCATGGTTTGAGAAAACAGCTGGTTTGCCGGAGTCAGAAGTTGTTGCAACTACAAAGGCAGTTTGTCAGATCAGGGATTACATAACTGAGAAGTTGGCAGCAGACACCCCGCCCATCAGAAGGGCTCCACGGTATCCGGCAGTGGCAGTCGAGTCCTTGGAGATGGCTGTCATGGACACGGAACAGACAGTTGGATTCAGGGTCATTGCATGGGTGAAATTGTTGAAGATTTGGGGGGCACTTCGTTTTGATGATATGCAGAAAATCAAACCTGCTGAACTTCATTTTACAGGTGAGAGACTTACGACAACACTCAGGACTCAGGGTAACAAAGACGTCAGGGCCTGGGAAGAGAGTACAGGAGTTGCCAGTCTGTATCTCAGAGAAGGCTTTCATCTGGGACAAATCTTGGATCTATACGGGATTTCAGTTGTTGAAGCAGCATGCGGGTTTTGAGAGGGACTATCTTTTGCCGAAGCTGACAGACAACTGGGCTGGTTTTCAGCGCAAGTTTGCAACATATCAGGATGTCACTTCATATTCATGCCGTTTGAGAAAGAATCTGGTAGGACTGTATGATTTCAGTCCTGTTTTCCCTGAAGAACTGGCGTCTTTTTGGACGGAACACAGCGAGAGGGCAACACTGCCTACAGCCTTGGCTATGCTTGGAGTCGAGACCTCAAAGCGTGATCTGGTAGGCAGATGGAAACCAGATGCAAGTGATACATATGTGCGGTCATACAATGGTTTGGTGTCTCAACTTCAAGGATTGTATGGAAAAGCAATGAGGAAACCACATCGTTTTAAAACTCTGGATGAAATTGATGTAGCAGAGAGTGCAGATGCATGGCTTCGGAACAGAAAAACGGAGATTGCTGAAGAGGAGCGCAGTGAACTGGTCAGCAAGTTAATGTTGGCAATGGATTCTTTTGCATCAGATGGCACCTGGGAGCATCCAGCAGAACAACCTCCTGAAGGAACCGAGGGGGACGTCTTGGAAGAGGTTCAGGACGAGGGCCATACAGAAGATACAAAGACATGCAGAGTCAGTGGTTTCATAGTTGTCACAACTGCAAAGAACTGCAAGAGGTTACACAAAGCTGTGAATGGTTGTTGGATGGCAAGAGAGAGAATCTTCAAAGAGTCGGTGGAGTTTGAGAACAGACCGCAGGATTCAGAATATACACATGTCTGCAGGGTTTGTTGGCCGAAAGACAAGAACGCAGATGACAGTTCTGGTGAGACATCATCAGATACATCGACGTCATCCAGCAGCAGCGATTCCAGTTGATGCAGTGCTCTCAGTTTGTTAAACTTCTCTTTGTGGCATGTTTGAAACATGGTCTTCTCACAAGGGTTTCACATATATCGTTAACCCAAAATGGGTTTAGCGGTCGAATAGACCACCGGGGGGAGAAAATAAAAGATCCGATGGATCTGATTCAATGCAGTGTGTCCTAAACTTGTCAAGATCGGCAGAAGCATCATCTTGACCGGAACTTGTTAGGGCACACAACATGGAACATCAAAATTGCCTCCGGAATAGAGGCAACAGGAAAAGCCAAAGGAATCCGCAGATTCCCGGTATCTTTTGGCTTCAAAGAAGTGAGAGGGTCAGACGTTTGAGTTTGACTTATCTTGCATGTTATTACTTGACTGGATAGGATTTTGTTTTGAGCGGCTTAGTTCAGGATAGTTGGAATCCACAAATGATATATATAAGTTCACAATATTTGAGCAGAAGCTGGACAAGTGGAACGACATTTCAATGAAATCTTGAGATTTTTCTTTTGCACCGCGCACTGGGCACTCCTAGCGCAACCATGGCTGCTCCACTGATGGGGCCTCGCACACTGGCTGACGCCCTGAAATTGGGCAGCTCTGACTTGAGATTTACATTGGGCAGAAACGATGTTCCAGATACAGTTCAGGCGCATTTCTTCGAGAATGGTGTGGTGACGGTGAACAAATTTTCATCCTTTTTCAGGGATGAGCAGGATTTGATAGAGGTTTTGCGCACCGAGTTCAACATCGATGCAGCAGCTTCACTGGCAGAAAGGGCACAGGTGGCATCGGTTATTTGCTCATGGAAAGATACTCTTACAAAAGCCAAGCGAAAAGCGGAGGTGGAGGCTGAGATGAGTACAAGGGAATGGACTAAACCCATTCCAGTGGGAGACTACGTCCAACTTAGGAATTTCTTCCAAACAACTGTGGGACACGTGGAAGATCGAGTCATGCCTTCGAAAGAATACCTTGAGAAAAAGCTGCAAGAACTGGAAAATGGTGAATTTCGTGCAGAGACGCTTGCAGAAGTGGTTTCAAAGGATGAAATCGACCCGGACGTTTTAGTCCCGATCTTCGACAGCAAAGGAAGCCTTTCAGTCAAGAAAGGAAGCACCAATGTACCGCTTCCGACAGGGCCAGAGCAGCTTCGCAGGAGGCTAAACGTGATGCAGAACTGTTTGATGATGTTGGCTCTCAAGCATGTGAATAGAGAAGAGATACAAGATGTTAGCAAAGAGGTCTTCGATAAGTACAAGGACTACATCTTGGGCGACTATGTTTGGGGGCTCAGCTCAACGGATCTGAATGGTCAACAGATTCAGACGCCACCATGGAGCCTGGTATTATCATATGAGCATGCAATCAGAAAGCGGGCCTACACGTTGATGCAGACGGAGAGGCTCATGATTGGGGCGGCTTTGGAAAAGGCATGGAAATGCCCTACCACGAAAGAGCGGCATTTCATTACACTGTTGGCACTGTATTCAAAGAGATCATACACCCCGGGTACAAGCTCAACAAGCCCAGGGACATGGAACCCGAAAGGAAAAGGAAAAGGCAAGAGCAAGACAAAGGGTCCACAGAAAGGATCTGGACAGAGTCCCAATGGTGAGAAGATATGCTACAGGTTCAATGCGGGCAAGTGCAGTTATCAGAAGTGCAAGTTTGCGCACCTTTGCAGCAAATGTTTTGCAAAGGGCCACAACGCGTTGAATTGCAAGGAGAAGCCAACGCCTGATACTACAGGCAACTGACTCGGGCCTACAGATAGAGTCAAGGTTTCACATAATACAGATGTTTGCAGGGTCCTGTACTTGTTTTCAGGTATTGCCCGGAAGGGCTCAGTGGCTGCATGGACGAAAAAGCTCTCCGCAAAGTGGGGAGTAAAAGTACAGATAGACATGGTGGATATCAGAGTGAGGCCGCATTTGGATCTGACAAAAGCTTCAGTACAGAAGGAACTGTTAAACAAGATTTCATCTGGTTTCTATGCTGCAATCATTTTGAGTCCACCGTGTTCAACTTTCACCAGAGCTACCTTTTCGAATCGAAGAGGACCCAGGCCAGTGCGATCCTATGTTCACTTGCGAGGACACTTGCGTTTGACTTGGACGGAAAGGAGAAAAGCAAACTGGGGAAATTCAATGACAGATTTTTCTTTTCAGGTATGCAAGTTGGTACAAGACATGGATACAATTGTCATTTTTGAGAATCCGGAGGATCTAGGTGCGGTTCAGGTTGGTCCATATGCAGGACAACGACCAGCGAGCATGTGGCAGTGGCCTTTGTTTTTACAGTTGATTGAGTCTGGAAAGTTTCAAACATGTGCTTTTTACCAATCTGACTATGGAACTGAATACCTGAAACCGACACGCTTGTTGTTGAAAGGTTTGCACATGGATGAAAAATGCATGAAACCTGGCCTGCCGTGTTTTGACGAGCAGGGTTTCTATCAAGGACCGTTGGAACGGAGACAAGCAACAGTGCGTTTGATTGGACATCAGGGGGGTAAATTTACTACTACGGGTACAGAGCAATGGCCAAGCAGTTTTTGTAAATGGGTGGCAACACAAATTTTGACTGTTTGGAGTTCCCTCCACACCATTTCTGCCTGCGGTGGGGGATCAGAATGCATGAACGGTGTGGAGGAAAAGGTTGGAGCTGAAAGTTTTCCAGTTATGCAACCGGAGGGTTGGAAGCTGAATGGGGGTCATGGGGAGCCGAGACAATGCAAGGTGCCTGGAAAGACTAGGATGTTTCATGATGGCAGTGGTTTAGCCTCACCTGGAAGGTGGGACCTGGAGAAACGTGTTTGGAATAGGGATAATTTTTGGAACAGTTTGAGAGAGGATTCATACAACTTGGTTCTACAACACTGTGGGGGGCAACAGAACTTTGACCGAATCTGTTTTGAGATGGCGGCAAAAGGTGAAGAGGGCTGTAAACTGGTGAAAAACGATGCCTTGTCATCCCAACTGGTACAATTGTGGTGCGACAGACTTCATGGAGAAGGTTACAACACAGAGAACCTTCAACATGTTGCGGAAGGGCAGCCCTTCAAATTGCGACTGATGGAAGCCTTACTGGATAGGGCTGGGGACCCTGACCACAAATTTCTTCTGCAGGGAGAAAGCGGCTATCCGGTTGGGGTGTTACATCCCCTACCAAGGACGCCACATATGTACGAGGAGCAGACTTCATGGAAGCTGGAAGATGACCCCTATATGAAAGCAGAGATATGGAGAAACAACTACGATTCGGTGGGTGACCATGAAGAATTTGTAAGGGAACATTTTGCAGAAGAGTGCAAAGAAGGCTTGATGGAGAAACTAACTTTGGAACAAGCACAGGAGAGGTTTGGTTCGAAGGTGGCAATTTCTTCGCTTGCAGTCTTGGTGGAGGAATCTCATGGAAATAAGAAACGCATCATCCACGATGCGACACACGGGACGAAGGTGAACAATCGTATCCGTTGCAGGGATAAACAAAGGAGTCCTGGAGCCAGGGAGAAGATGTATTTGCTTGCGTATTACAAAGCAAGGGGTGACATTGTTTTCAGTCTGGTTGGGGATATCAGCAAAGCTCACCGACGTTTCCTACACGAACCTTCTGAATGTGGGCTCTTGGCATGCAGGGTCAAGAACGATGATCCTTTTATCTTCATCAACAAGGTTGGAACCTTTGGAGTAGCATCAGCAAGTTACTGGTGGGGAAGGATAGCGGCGTCTGGTATCCGCTTGACCCACGAATTGCTTGGACCAGAGCGGCCTATTGAGATGCTCATTTTTGCTGATGATTTGGAATCGCTTGGAGCTGGGATACAAGGTAGAAGGGGCATAGTATTATCCTATTTGTATCTTGCGACTATGGGCTTTCCTTTCAAATGGGGCAAACAACGGGGTGGCTTGAAGGTGGAATGGATCGGTCTTTTTACCGATTACACTACAATGAGACTGGGCCTGTCCGAAAGCAGAGCGGCTTGGATGGAAAATTGGACAAGAAAGATGGCTCAGACAGGTCGCACAACATCAAAGGAGATGGAACAAGGACTTGGCCGATTGGGCTTCGCAGCGAACGCCTTGACATGGGAGAGGCCCTTCTTGGGGCCATTATATGCCTGGTCTGCAGCAGTGAGGACAAAGAAAGGCCTCTTGAAGATACCGGCAATGTTACGTACAATTTTTTGGTTTCTGGCTAAAAGAACTCGAGATGGGGGCAGCCTACAAGAGCCAACTCCCATCCGAACTGATAATGAAGCAGATCTCGTTTTCTTTACAGATGCAAAGGCTACAGAGCAGGGTGCTTGGATAGGAGGCTTCTTGCAATCAAAGGAAGGTAGCATAATTTCGTGGTTCTCAGAAGAGGTGCAAGAAAGCTGGGCACCGTGGCTTTTTGTTCGTAAAGACCCAAAACGGGTAATAGCAGCTTTGGAACTATTGGCTACGTTGGTGGCTGTCAGACTTTGGGCAAATGGACTACAGAGAGGTGGCAAGGGCCGGTGTTGGGTGAGAGCTGGTACAGATAACCAAGGAAATTCTTATGCAGTCAGCCGGTTGATGAGTACAAAATATCCACTCACGGTGCTGATCATGGAGCTCTCAGAGACCCTTCGTGCCCGGAATTGCGAACTAGATCTTCAATGGATTCCGAGAGAGAAAAACCAACTTGCAGACGATTTGACAAATCAGGTTTTCACGAAATTTCCCATGGATTGCCGTGTGCAGTTTGTTGGTGGGGACACCAAATGGTTGGTCCTCAGTGAACTTATGGAAAAGGCCAATGAGTTTCACATGGAGCTGGCAGCGGAGAAGAAACGTAAGGTCGCCGAGCTGGTAAAGACAAGGAAGGCCAAAAAGCAAAAGCTTTTGGAGCCGTGGTGACTTCCCTCGTTGACCAATGGGATGTGGAGATTGCTCGGAAAATCACACCGGAACAATTTACTTTGATGTGAAAGCATATCTCCAACAGGTCTTGGGAACACCAACCTTGAATAAAGAGCCAAAGCGCGAAAAAGAATTGCTGCGTGAGTGATCGGCACCTTGTTTCATCTGTCATTCGTTTTGCAGAGGTTTTTACATGTCATGAAATCGGATTTGGCGAAACGGCGATTTCTATTTTGGAAGAAAAATTTTTGGACCTCGAATGAGGAATCACAGTTGAGAAAGGAAGACGAACATTCGACGGCGCGTATCACGATTCTTTATGTATGTATACGGATATACATGTTGAACTATGTATATGAGGTATTTGGTTTATACATACTGGTTTATAGATGGGAGGGTTTTGGGAGGATATGTATAGTACTATACTAGTACGCACTCGCGACTCGTTGCGATAGTGTATTAGTTAGTACTTGATGTTGATACTTCCGCTGAAGTATCCGGTGAAACATCTTTCCTTCCTCCTCTGGTAATCTTCACATCACTTTTGTGTAGTGATTTCGGTTACCTCCTTTATCTACGCGTAACGCGATTTCTTCTGGGTTGGTTTACGTCTTACGCGAAACCCGGTAACTCGGAAGTAAATCTAAACTGGTTGAAAAACAATTGCCAAACAAAACCATGTTGTCCAAAACAGGTTTTTCGGAATTGACATTTGACGGAATCTTCAATGTCAAACCTGTGCAATTGTTCAATCATCTCAATTTGGAATTTATGGACAGTATATGAATTTATACTTATATGGTGGCCAGTAAGTGGACCAAACAGGGTTGGAGACCAAAGTGTCCCACCCACCCAAACCCGGGAATGTGGAGATTGCTCGGAAAATCACACCGGAACAATTTACTTTGATGTGAAAGCATATCTCCAACAGGTCTTGGGAACACCAACCTTGAATAAAGAGCCAAAGCGCGAAAAAGAATTGCTGCGTGAGTGATCGGCACCTTGTTTCATCTGTCATTCGTTTTGCAGAGGTTTTTACATGTCATGAAATCGGATTTGGCGAAACGGCGATTTTTATTTTGGAAGAAAAATTTTTGGACCTCGAATGAGGAATCACAGTTGAGAAAGGAAGACGAACATTCGACGGCGCGTATCACGATTCTTTATGTATGTATACGGATATACATGTTGAACTATGTATATGGAGTATTTGGTTTATACATACTGGTTTATAGATGGGAGGGTTTTGGGAGGATATGTATAGTACTATACTAGTACAAGTTATTCCACTGGCTGTATTATCAGAACACCGTGCAAGGAGTTGCACCCACCCGGTCGCAGCTAGTGGAAAAGGCCCAAGCCTTCATCCCCAAGAGCATGAGTGTGGAGGGCCAGGAGAGGGTGCGTTCCCTTGTTGCTGGAGAGCCCAGAGCTCAGCGCAAGTGGTTGGTGAGGTTCAGACAGGATTGGGGCGCACGTTTAGGTATCCTGAGAGTGCAAGATGCATTGCCGGTGGATGTCTTGCAAGCAAAGGCAGCATTGTTTGTGAAAGTTGTAACGTTTCTTGTGTTATGTTTTTTGTGTGCCCAGAAGATTCGGTCCCAAGCATTCTTGCCAAGTCAGTATTTTTGCTGGCAGCGTAGCGGTTTTGAGACTAGGAGATGGCCCCAAACTTGGGCCACCCAGCGGCCCCAAAATGAGGTCCGCTCAACGGGCTCCTTTTTGGGCCCGTTCTGCGGTGCCATGAAAGGGTCTGTTATAGAAGGGACTTAGTAGAACGTTGCTTTGGTGGGGCTTTGGGATCTTGATTCTGGGCCCGTTTCGCGGACCCTTTTTTGGTGCCATTTCGCGGGACCATTTTGGTGCCGCTTGGTGGACCTATTTTTGGGCACTTTTTTTGGTTGGAATTTTGAACACTAATGCGTTCGGACATGCAGGCCTTGAGCTACTTCAAGTGGATCAACTTTGAGCTGTCGCGGGCGCCAGCTGGACGCCGACCATTGATAATCAATATGGATGAAACTTCCTTGGCCTATCACATTGCTGGACTGAAAGGCACTGTCGTCAAAGGGGCACGAGGGAGGGATCAAGCAAGTCTCTCTGAGCTACGCGGTCATGTTTCTTATTTGGCAGCAATCACAGATGATGCGGAGATCCAACCTCTGCTTCCACAGGTCCTCATTGGCAACGCGCACAAGTTCACATTGCAAACCTTGCGTGCTGTCGCACCAAAGCTTCCGCAGCAAGTGCACCTGTGGAGGGAAAAGACAGCTTGGAACACGTATGTTTGCATGCGACGCTACATAGCCTTACTGTCAAAGGCATTGGGTTCTATCCTTGAGGCCCGCTTTGTGATATTATTGTTGGATTGCGCCAAGGTGCATTTTCACCCATCGATTTCCAGGTTGGCAGCGCAGAAAGGGTTGCGATTGGTCTACGTGCCAGCCAAGATGACATCTTTTCTGCAGCCGTGTGACACCCATCTTTTCAGTATTTTCAAGCACACTTTGCAGGAGAGCTGGCGACGTCGCAAATCGGAGGTCCTTGGAGGTGTAGTGAGCACACAAGACTGGATCTCAGTCATTTGCAATACAGTTGAAAAGGTTGTGGTTGGCCAGTCTTGGCAGCGAGCTTTCCTGCAAGACGGTGTTTTACTCCAGCAACAGTTCTTGTCTGCAGAAGCTTGCGCATCTCTGGGGTGGAAAGGCCCGCCACTTGCAGGGAATGGTCCCCCCTCAGCAGATGATGTTGTCTGTGTCATGCCTCGTCGTGCTCGTACAGGGTTCTTAATGTCGTCTCTGAAGGACAGTGGTCCCTCTGCGCCCAAAAAGCGGCGTAGACTCCCAGCCACATTTGTGAGGACGTTGAATGGTCGTCCCATAGAGACGTTAGATTAACGTGACAAAGATGGGCATGAGAAAATGATTCCTGCAAGCTGTAGTGTAACTGGGGGGCCGTAGTGCAACTGTGTAGATGGGCATTATGGACATTCAGAAGCCAATGTTTGATTCATTGAAGCATTGACATCTCAAACTTAAGATAAGAGCCTGATAAGAGTCAGCATGTGTGAGTCATCCTGTCTTTGTGGTTTCGTCTTTCAGTGCCAATGGCATCCGGGCGCCTTGCAGCCGCCTGCGTTCAAGCACCAGACCGTTCTAGTGCCGATTGGCGGTGTGCATCTAAAGCATGTACGCAATACCACAATTAGCGGGCAGTTTGTTTCCTGTTTTCATAGAAACGGTTGACAGTTCATGTAGCAAACTTTGTGGCTGTTTGTTGGGTTTCTGTTTATTTCTTTCATGCGGCATGGAGAACCCTGCGCATACCCTTGTGGAGTGTCGGCGCCGTGTGCGTGCCTTGCAGCAGAGGAAGAGACGTCTTGAAGCCAGGATGGCAAAGTCTGGCTGCGTGTCTCCTCGAGATGTAGACCTTGCTCGCTTAGTGCACACGTTCAGCCAGAACTCACGAGCTGCAGCTGCCCATTTTGTGCGCGGGTGGGGGGCGGCGGTCGAAGCCCAAAGCGCACAGTGACGCTAGTGTTGAAGAGCTGGTGGAGGATGTTGTCTGGTCTTGTCAAGATGGATTGGCAGAAACTGCCTCATTGATGGACCAAGTTTTGGCTGCCCGCTATGTGCTTGAATACAAGTTATTCCATTGGCTGTATTATCAGAACACCGTGCAAGGAGTTGCACCCACCCGGTCGCAGCTAGTGGAAAAGGCCCAAGCCTTCACCCCCAAGAGCATGAGTGTGGAGGGCCAGGAGAGGGTGCGTTCCCTTGTTGCTGGAGAGCCCAGAGCTCAGCGCAAGTGGTTGGTGAGGTTCAGACAGGATTGGGGCGCACGTTTAGGTATCCTGAGAGTGCAAGATGCATTGCCGGTGGATGTCTTGCAAGCAAAGGCAGCATTGTTTGTGAAAGTTGTAACGTTTCTTGTGTTATGTTTTTTGTGTGCCCAGAAGATTCGGTCCCAAGCATTCTTGCCAAGTCAGTATTTTTGCTGGCAGCGTAGCGGTTTTGAGACTAGGAGATGGCCCCAAACTTGGGCCACCCAGCGGCCCCAAAATGAGGTCCGCTCAACGGGCTCCTTTTTGGGCCCGTTCTGCGGTGCCATGAAAGGGTCTGTTATAGAAGGGACTTAGTAGAACGTTGCTTTGGTGGGGCTTTGGGATCTTGATTTTGGGCCCGTTTCGCGGACCCTTTTTTGGTGCCATTTCGCGGGACCATTTTTTGGTGCCGCTTGGTGGACCTATTTTTGGGCACTTTTTTTGGTTGGAATTTTGAACACCAATGCGTTCGGACATGCAGGCCTTGAGCTACTTCAAGTGGATCAACTTTGAGCTGTCGCGGGCGCCAGCTGGACGCCGACCATTGATAATCAATATGGATGAAACTTCCTTGGCCTATCACATTGCTGGACTGAAAGGCACTGTCGTCAAAGGGGCACGAGGGAGGGATCAAGCAAGTCTCTCTGAGCTACGCGGTCATGTTTCTTATTTGGCAGCAATCACAGATGATGCGGAGATCCAACCTCTGCTTCCACAGGTCCTCATTGGCAACGCGGACAAGTTCACATTGCAAACCTTGCGTGCTGTCGCACCAAAGCTTCCGCAGCAAGTGCACCTGTGGAGGGAAAAGACAGCTTGGAACACGTATGTTTGCATGCGACGTTACATAGCCTTACTGTCAAAGGCATTGGGTTCTATCCTTGAGGCCCGCTTTGTGATATTATTGTTGGATAGCGCCAAGGTGCATTTTCACCCATCGATTTCCAGGTTGGCAGCGCAGAAAGGGTTGCGATTGGTCTACGTGCCAGCCAAGATGACATCTTTTCTGCAGCCGTGTGACACCCATCTTTTCAGTATTTTCAAGCACACTTTGCAGGAGAGCTGGCGACGTCGCAAATCGGAGGTCCTTGGAGGTGTAGTGAGCACACAAGACTGGATCTCAGTCATTTGCAATACAGTTGAAAAGGTTGTGGTTGGCCAGTCTTGGCAGCGAGCTTTCCTGCAAGACGGTGTTTTACTCCAGCAACAGTTCTTGTCTGCAGAAGCTTGCGCATCTCTGGGGTGGAAAGGCCCGCCACTTGCAGGGAATGGTCCCCCCACAGCAGATGATGTTGTCTGTGTCATGCCTCGTCGTGCTCGTACAGGGTTCTTAATGTCGTCTCTGAAGGACAGTGGTCCCTCTGCGCCCAAAAAGCGGCGTAGACTCCCAGCCACATTTGTGAGGACGTTGAATGGTCGTCCCATAGAGACGTTAGATTAACGTGACAAAGAGGGGCATGAGAAAATGATTCCTGCAAGCTGTAGTGTAACTGGGGGGCCGTAGTGCAACCGTAAGCAATGAATTGCTGTGTAAGGTTTTTTCTTTGTAGTTTAACCACACTCGATGGGAAGGCACACATACGCAAGCGCGAAGGCAAGACATTCTCGTTGGCCTCTACACCTGTAATGTGACAAGTGGTGAGCTTCCGACAAACAAAGAGGAGCAGAAGGTGAAAGGAATTAGAAAAGGGGGCTGTCTACGACAAGAGCAGTCTGAGGAAACCTGATCAGTCTGCAGTCAGGAAGCCTCGGGACCCAGATACTTGAGCCAAAATGGCTACGTAAGGAGTCTAGGGGGCGAAGCGGGGAGGAGCCCAAAAACAATGCACCAAGAGACCAAAACAAAACTGAGCAGTGCGACGCCCAATCGTGACAAAACCATTCACTGCCAACGCAAACACAGAAAGCATCCCGCCGCCAGCAATGTTGCAGCGGAGCACCTCACCCACGCCATGTTGCGAAAGCCTACCACAACAAGATCCAAACAATTCCAAACAATTCCAAACAACATGGCGCTTTGGCAAAGATGGCAACATGCAGGCGGGGCAACCGTGTTCTCCGGAATCCTGTCATTCCGGCACACTTGCAAAAGAATTCTTTTGGTAAAGCTGCGCCACACAACGGGCGCCCAAACGAAGTTTTTTTTCCTCGAGTGTGGCCGATGTCGCACTATGGCTCGGTCCTTCAATGAGCATAAGCAGTAGAATGCAATTTGTACAAGGACCAAAATAGGTCCAGACATGAGGGCAAATCACACCAAACCAAACAACCCACAAACCAGCCAGACGACCCGCAAATCCCCCAACCAGACTTGCGTTTCGTCAAGAGAAACAACAAACCAGACACACAAAAGGGGCCGGAGCCGAAACAAAAACACCCACAAAAAAGATTTGCCAAAGGACACAGTGGTTTGACCACTGTATCACTCTCAAAAACATGCGAAAATGAATTAAGAACCACGACATTCAAGCAGACCTGAAGGCCTAAACAGTTTGCCTGTCTACTCTGGCATAGATGTG
>CAMXCT020000945.1:32500-137328 GCA_947184155.2 Cladocopium goreaui
ACGGAGGATGGATTTTCCACTGAACAAATTATGCAAGCGGTCAGGTACTGATAGCGCCTTAAACTCTTAAGCGTGCAAAAATTTTACTGCAAAATTTTTGAGCCAAGAACCATGCTGCAAAAACCAAACTACAACCCAACGCCTTTTGTGTTGTCGCGTACGCGGGTATGTTTACTCAGGTGTATCATCTGAATGTTAGCAACCTTATGTTCCTTCTGTTGCTCCCCGCGTTGTGTTGCCTGTGTACGCACACCGTCGTACTCGCAACATATGTTTTATGCACGCTTGTTTTGGATATAATCCTATTAGCGACAAAAACAAATACCTGGTTTATTAACTGAAATGTTTATCGTTCTTGTATGAATCTCATACAAACATGTCAGTGCCAATTCTTCTCACTGCAGTGAATCTTGAAACAAAGTGGTGCATTCATGAGTTTCACAGATGTCATGTTGATGTTTTTCTTCAAGTAACCGTTTTGTTTCAAGTGGACTTTTTGTGGAATGGGCGCGCGGGAGCGCGGGCGGACGGCCGTTGCTTCCACCATTTGCCTCGGTCACGGCAGACCTCAGCTTTCTCAGTGCTCATTGCAGTTTCTTTGTGTTATTTGCAGTTTTGCTTGTGGATGGTTTGCTTGTTTTACCTGGCTGCTCTACGGCTAATTAATTTGGGGTATCATGGCTGACATCAATGGGCCTGACAGTGGTGAGTTGCATTTCCTTTGGATCTGATGCACATGATCGCGATCCCCAACTTGGACAACATGACAGTGTTTCTTTTGGTAGCAACTCCCCATGTAGATATCCCGAAAATTGGACACCATGTTCGCCAACTGATCCAGGTGATGTTTTCGCGGGTTCTGCAGAAGCGGTCAATGGCGCAACTGCTTCTGCCAGTTCAGAGCGCTGGGAGGAGAAGAGGTCGCCAGTGGTGTCGGCTTCACAGCATGATGCGTTGTTTGCACGGTGCCTTCTTTCAAATTGTGATTTCAGTGGTATCAAGATGCCTTGGGAGGTTGGTATTTCTAAGGACATTTTTGAAGACGGTCCCTTGCCGCAGCAGCTTGTTCCGTCAATGGAAATCAGTTCAGACTGTTCTTTTCCATTTGGGGTTGAACCTCAACTTGTTGCAGAGAGAGTTGCAGATGTTGCCAAGACTTCTTCATCATGTCCTGTTTTCTCAACATGTGTCTCGAGTGCCGATGGAGAGCTCTATGAAGAGCGTCGTGCAAACCTCAGAGAGGCTGCAATTGGAAAGCTTCTCATCGTCTTACGACATTGTTTGCTTGCCAGTGTTACAGGCCGTCACATCATAGCCCTTGGCAGTGTTGAGTTGCAGACCGCTGGAGCCAGGGACATCGTTGATGCGGTGGTGGGTGTCAGGTCACCCGCTACACTGGTTAAGAGGGCAAACTCCCTCCTCTCCTTCCTGAGGTGGGTTGCGAAGACTTGCAATGATGTTGTTAACCCTTTTGAAGAGGAAACCTTGTGGAAATATTTTCAGTTTTTGAGAGATGTTGGTGCACCTGCCACGCGTGCCGATTCCACATTGTCTGCATTGCGCTTTGCACACTTTGTTTTAGGTTTTGACAGTTTGGCAGGGGCAGTCTCAAGTAGAAGGCTGATTGGCATTTCCGAAATCATGCTTGCAGGGAAGCGATTGTTGAAACAGGCTGCAGTCCTTACTGTTGCACAGGTTCGTGGTTTACATGCTGCACTTGTCAACAAAAACTTGCACATCATGGACAGGGCTGTGGTTGGAGCTATTTTGATTGGGCTCTACAGCCGGTGTCGCAACAGTGATTTGCAGTCCATACATTCTTTCGAGACTGACTTTGGACCTGATGGAGGTTTCATCACAATTGAAACATGCAATCACAAAGCAGGGCGTCTTGCGGCATTGAAGACCAGGTTACTTCCAATTTTGATACCCGCTCGTGGTGTCAATGGCGATGTATGGGTCAAAGATGTTGTGCAAGTTTTCAATGATGCTGGAGTGAACTTGACAAACCCAATCAATGGGCCACTCCTGCCAGCGCCTGCAGGTGAGGCGGGCACTTTCATGAACCGAGGGTTGAGGTCATCAGAAGTTTCAGCATTGTTGAGAAGGTTTGTTGGTGCAGACGAACCTGGTTCTACGGGTGAGGTGCCCGTGGTGTCCAGTCACAGTTTAAAGGTCACGACACTGTCCTGGGCAGCACGTTTTTGGCCTCAGCCCTGCAGTACGGTCCTTGCTGGGTCGTCATTCGTCTTGCTTGAATGAAACATTTGCAGTGTATTCAAGGGACCTCTTGGTGGGACCAGTGGCGGAGCTGCAGCGAGTGATTGATGCAATTGCCAATGATGAATTTTTTCCTGATCTGCAGAGGTCTTGCTTTTTCAGGGCGGCAGCTCACTCTCAAGATGTTGGCGTGGCTCTTGGTGAGAACTCGGTTTTTGCAGCAGGTGAGAGTTTTGACGAATGTTTGGTCAAGACAGAGACCCAGTGCGGAGTGGCTGGGCCGGATGCCGTTTCAGTTGCATCATCACCAGATGGTACTGCATTGGAGCCTGAGAAGAGCGTGGAGGATGCAGGGTCATCAGACTCCACATCGAACGACAGTGAACAGCTGTCTTCAGATGATTCAGATACAGCTGAGCCACCTCCAAAGGTTAAGCGATTCAGGGCACGGATTCCAACAGATGAGAAGTGGTATGTCCACTCCAGGTCGCATTTGATCCATCGTTACGATGGGGATTGTCACAATGAGATTCGCTTCCTGGTGTGTGGAAAGAGACTGAACGACTCGTACAAGATGTGTACGGAAGCAAGCGCATGGAATGTCCTGTGCAAGTCTTGCAATAGAAGGTGATGAGACCTCCGACCTGTGCAGGTCTTGAATTTTGTGAGTGGTGTGGCAAAAAGCTGTCAGTTGCAGCTTGACCTGACGTGACATTGTGAGCCAACATTTTTTTTTGAACCATCAATTGTCATGTGGTTTACTGCTTGCACGAAGTCTCCCATGTTGGGCATACCGCCCGTCGGTGGAAATGTACCCACCGTGATGTCTTGGTTCAAGGAATTTATTGCATGGAACTACCACTGTTTTCCTTGTGTTTTCCTTGCATGTCACATGGTCATATTGTTATTCACGTCGCTTCGCGACGGCAACCGCCCGCAC
This sequence comes from Cladocopium goreaui, assembly GCA_947184155.2. NCBI lineage: Eukaryota > Dinophyceae > Suessiales > Symbiodiniaceae > Cladocopium > Cladocopium goreaui. The sequence goes on from CAMXCT020000945.1 coordinate 35,661, forward strand.
CGCATCGTTGTTCTCACACCTCCGCGACCGCTCGTAACTGCCAATGATGTCGGCCAGTGAGACCAAAAACATTCGAAAGTACTGATTGTCGGGAAAAAAACGCGAAGAATTTGATAGCCATGTATAGCGGACCAACGCAGTTCAAAAAATAACGAAAAACATGAAAAAACGGCGAAATTGCTGTTATTTACAGTGTTTTTGCGCGGTGAGAAGCAGAAACCACTGCAAATACCATGGTTTTTGAGGGTCAGGTGGCCAAAAACACTGTAATTTACAGTGTTTTTTTAACCAACGTCAAAAAACACTGGTATTTACGATGTTTTCATTCACACCGTAACATAAAACAGCGTAATTTACGAGGTTTTTGGAAGTTTTGAAGCTAGCCGTCAAGCATGCAGAAAACAGAAAAACACTGTAAAAACCAGTGTTTCTGCTATCACAAAACGACGAAAATCAGTCCGAAAACGGGTCCAAAAACTCAAAAATCCGCCTCCGGGCCCGGCCACCTGCGGAACCGCAAAAAAAGATGTTGCAAACCAAAAAATTGAGGTCAAAAAGTTGAAAAACACGGTTTTTTTTCACTTTTCGCTTGCCGATTTTGGACGGGCGCGTTCACGAACAGGTGTCTTCCGTACTGTTTTTTACAGTGTTTTTTGAAGGCGAGCGTCACGACCTATCAAAAACAGGAGGTTTTGGCCGCAAAATGCCACCCCCCCCCAGGTAAACCTGTAACCTTTTACGAGTGCCATCCGGAAGATCACGCCCCATGGTCATATTGTTATTTTTGCACATCACATGAGTAACCACTAACATGACAACTCAGAAACTTTTTCTTTGCAGAAGCCCCGCTCCTCGTTGGGTACTCGCGTAGCGATGACCTCCATCGTGGATTCTGAGGCTCAATTCAATCTGAGACTCGAGCAGGTTCGCGTTCCTCAGACCCTCCAAGTTGCCTTGAAGAACTGGAGTTACAACAATTTCCTCTTTGGCCTATGCTCATGGACAACCAGGGCAACCAATTGTGGCGGATGAGTTTGCGGCTTGGGTTAGACAAATAGAGCCAGGTGCCACAATCGGGGCTGTGTCATCCCCCAAGCGCCTGCTATTTGAAAGTCAAACTCAGTTGCTGGCAATGTTCAAAGAGCAGATCACAAACCCGGAGCCAACAGTTGCAAGAAAGGTGCCCCAGGCGGAGCGTGAAGCTCGACTGGCAAACTTGAGGAACAGACTCGTCGGAGTCCTCATCGAAGGACATGCAGAGCCTTGCCATGCTCTCCTCGATGCAGCGACACAATTGTATGACCAGAACATCCTACGCTACATTCCTTTGGAGAAATGTTTCAGTTGCCTGACTGAGTTGTCAGCAGACCAAGTTGCTCGAAGTCGAGGCTTCGAAGGTGGTAGTGAAAGACAAGGATGCTGAGATCGAAGCTAGCGTCCAGTCTTCGTATCAGCTGTTGGAAGCCTTGAAACGTCGTGGGTTGGCTTTGGATTTCGCAGGGGTCATGTCATTTACCCGACATGACCGATATGTGCAATTGTTGTTCTCACACCTCAATAGAGACCCGCCGGCGGGGTACAATCGATGTAGCGTGTCCCAACTCATATCTGCGGATCGTGCTGCATGGTGCTCCCTCATTGAAAAGAATGTGAAACCGAGACCTGACCTGGCAGGTGTTTTGGCCTTAGACACGGAGTTGGAAGAATCTCTGAAGACCTATGAAGTGAGTTTTGCACTCCTACCACTCATGTCCAAATCGCAGCCAAAGGCATCGCCCTCACATGGTGATGCGACTGGCGGTAACAGAGGCCAACCCCAGCCTTCGCCCTCCAAAGGAGGTAAGAAGGGTCAGTCAAGGTACCGCCCTTACCAGTCAAAGGGTAAGGGCCGGCAAAACCAAGTCAAAATTTGAGCAAAGAATCCCGAAAGAAATCAGGGATGCCGGAGGCACCGCTACCACACCCGACGGAGCACCAATCTGTTTCGATTTTGCCTTCAAGAGATGCCGTGAAACAGTCGCCGAGGGTTCCCGCTGCAAAAAGGGATACCGTCTGTGTTGCATTTGCTATGGGCCTCACTCCATGGCTGACCATAAGAAGCATTGACTAGACTCGAAGCATGGCCCTCTCAAACGCAAATTTTCCCAATGTACAGAAGCCGCATTTGAGAGAGAGCCACATACTGTGCCCAAACAAGACCTTGATGGTAAATTTTCCGAATGCACAACGACTCATTTGCCAAGGGAATCTAATAAGACTGTTCTACAGGAGAAGCCTGTTAACCCAATTCAACCATCTCTGGACATGCAACAGGCCTCTAGCGACAACAATCCCACACAAGCAGACAGCAGCTTGCCCAAAGATCCATTCATAATTGAGCTTTGTGCAGGTTCAGCCGTTCAGCCCGTGTTACTTCATGTTTACAGCACCTTGGCATGCCTTCCTCCTTCGGCGTCGACCACGTTAAGCAACAAAACTCAGGGCGTGTCTTGATTGCCAACATGACCACTAAGGCTGGAAAGGACCTATGCTGGACATGGTTGAAATCAGAGAACCGTGAGGAGTGTTCATTGCACCTCCATGCGGAACGTGTAGCAGAGCCAGGGGCATCCCCATAAAGCTGCCTAATGGGTTTCTCATAGCAGGGCCACAGCCGTTACGCACTGATGGGCAGCCAAATGGGGTCACCGGCCTCAGCTATGTGAACAAACTGCGTGTATCCCAGGCCAATGCTATTTACCATTTTGTGACGGAAATTGCACTCTTTTGCCTTGACCGTGGTATGATAGTGTGCATTGAAAACCCCAGGTCGTCTATCTATTGGCGCACCACCTTCTTTGCCCCGCTTGCCAAAAATCTTAAATTCACTGCCCACCAAGCATGTGCCTATGGATCCAGCAGGCCCAAATGGATTGTCTTAGCCCATAATACCACCGCGTTGCTCCAACTTAATCGGGCCTGCCCTGGCGTGAGCAAAAACCATGTGCATAAGCCCTGGGGCGTTGTGAAAGGCCCAGACGGACAAAAGTTTTCTACTGCTGAAGAAACTGCCTATCCACTGCCGTTAGCTTACCACATTGCTTACTACCTGGCTCAGGAACTGATCTTGAAAGGTTGGCAACCGCCATCCGATGCTTTTTCACCGCCTGATGAAGTTTCGTATCAGTACCTTAGGTCCATTGTTGGGGTCCAGCCCAAATCGACTAAGATAGCCCCCTTGGTTTCGGAGTTCCAATATGTGCTAGCTATCCATGTCCCGGCAAATTCTCCTGTCCCGATCCTTCCAGGCGAAAAGCTGCACGCCGCCTGGCGTGGAGTTCCTTCGGGTTCCTGCCTCTTGAAGCGTCCACCATTGCGGTTAAAAGGGGGTAGTGGGGAGAATAACCAAAATAACCCGAGTAATTGCCTTGGGGCTAATAATGTCCACCCCGATAGTCCCTGTGATAATAGCCCCTTAAACAATGTCTTGCATTTTGGTGTTTACAGATCCGGAGCTCAGTTTGTAGCAGCAGCTGCAATTGCGGGACACCCTGCAGGGGGTGAAGCCAGATTGCCGAGTGCCCTTAGTGAAGCCATTCAATTTGTATCATGTCGCTCGGTTCATGAAGTTGCCCAGCACAGGCTGTCCACTTTGAAGTTTTGGCTGGCTCGTGGCAAATCGCTAGTTGCAGCAGAAAAGGATTTGCATGACTCATTGCACCCTTCAATCAAGGGCATCTTGGCCCCGAAGAGACTCCTCCTGTGGAAGGAGATGCTTGCGTTTTATCACTACCCAGACCTCGGAGTGTTTGATGAAGTGGTTTCAGGGGTATGCCTTTCAGGGCCAGCGCCGACGGTCCCCTTCTTCGAACCTAGCTTCAAGCCTGCAAAGATTACGGAAGGTGAACTGGCTGTGTCGGCTCGTGCATCACGAGTGGCGCTTTTGGCATCAGTGAGATCCTCCGGTGATCCGGAAATCGATAATGAGGTTTTCAATAAGACAATGGATGAAGTTGCTTGTGGGTGACTTGAAGGACCTTTGGATCTGAGCTCGCTGGGAGATGATGAGGTGGTCAGTCGGAGGTTTGGCATCCGGCAGACATCTGGTGACGTAGCAAAAATCCGCTTGATTGATGACTTCACTGCCTCGAATGTAAATCAGACGGTGCAGGTGGATAATGCGCCGAAGCTGCACACGCTTGACATTGTGGCGGCGCTCTGTATGGAATTGTTGAGGTTGCCTTGTGATGAAGCTTGGGTTGGAAAGACCATAGACCTTTCCTCGGCATATAGACAGCTTGGAATCTCGCCATCATCACGGTGGGTCTCGTACATAGCAGTTTATGACCCGTCATCAGGTGGTGCAAAGATATTTTCCATGAGAGCGCTCCCGTTCGGAGCCAGCAGATCGGTTTATGCATTCTTGCGAGTAGCTCACTCCCTCTGGTGGCTGGGTTGCACGGCAATGAAATTTCTCTGGAGCAGATTTTTCGATGACTTCATAACTCTGTCGCGTAAGAGCGAGGCTGATGCCATGTCAATTGCCTCGTCACAGTTTTTCCGCCTAGGCTGGCTGGTATCAGCTGGTGAAAAAGATTTACCCTTTTCTGAAACTTTCAAAGCCTTGGGAGTGGAGATCGATATTTCTACCTGGCGCAATGGCCTAGTAAAGTTCAGAAACACCACCAAACGCATCTCGGAGCTCAGTGACACCATATCCTCCGCATTGAAGCAGGGCCGTCTTAGCTCCCATGAGGCCCTTGTTCTCAGGGGCCGTATGCAGTTCGCCAGGGCCCAAATTTGGGGTCGAGCGCCGAAACTGTGCTTGGCAGCAAATACAGCGCACGCTTACGGCGAGAATGACGGCAGCCTTTCTAGCCACGCAAAGGCGTGTTTGAGTGCTTTCCTGGATAGCCTGGTGGCCGCGAGGCCCCGAGAAATAACAGCCCATTGGGATCTTCCATCATTGCTCTTCACGGATGCCAGTTTCAATCCTGATGACTCCAAGTGGCCATGCGGCCTTGGGGGGGTCTTGTGCGATTCAACAGGAAAGCAGTTGGCGGCCTTATCAATATCCTTGACGCTGGAAGATTTGTGTTCTCTGGGGTACCCCCAAAAATCCACGGTGATCTTCGAAGCCGAGTTGCTGGCTCTTGTTCTTTGTGTTAGGTTGTGGCGCAAACTAATCCAAAATCGCCCATGCGTAATGTACGTTGATAATAATGGTACCAGGGATGTTGCTATTAGCGGTAGTGCTAGAACCTTCCCTGGCTCTTCGTTGGTGGCAGCCCTTCTGTCGCAGGAGGATGCGGCTTGTGTCACAGCTTGGTATGCTAGGGTCCCTTCCCAGAGTAACGTTGCCGATCCTCCCTCTAGGAACTCTTCGGAGGGCATTGATGTGAGTTTTGTGAATGTTAGCTTAGTGAGGCTTCACCTTGACAAGCTGTTGGGTGATGTCATGAAAAGCGGTCAAAGTGGGTGAAAGTGACACATGGTCTCAAAGGTTTGGATGTGATGATTTCTCCTCGCATGGCCAAACCGGCCTGAGTGACTATGGGAGAAGCGAATGTGTGTCGCTTTTGGTGAGTGGGCCAGCAGGCCTTGTTGGATTTACAGAGATGAAAAATTTGACATGTGAATGTCCTTGAGGACAGACCGAACAGCGAGACCTTGAGATTTCCCCACGCTTGGTGAAAAATGGCCGCAGTGATTCCACATTCAGTTTTCGATGCAGTTCATGTTTTCAGTGATGCGCAGTTTGTTTTTTGTGTTTTTGTTTTTGTTGGTCTTGTTTGGTTTTTGGTAACCTGGAAGTACGACTTCTTCACTTGGCGTCGAAGCGTTGAGTTTAAGCAAGCGGTCAGGTACTGATAGCGCCTTAAACTCTTAAGCGTGCAAAAATTTGACTGCAAAATTTTTGAGCCAAGAACCATGCTGCAAAAACCAAACTACAACCCAACGCCTTTTGTGTTGTCGCGTACGCGGGTATGTTTACTCAGGTGTATCATCTGAATGTTAGCAACCTTATGTTCCTTCTGTTGCTCCCCGCGTTGTGTTGCCTGTGTACGCACACCGTCGTACTCGCAACATATGTTTTATGCACGCTTGTTTTGGATATAATCCTATTAGTGACAAAAACAAATACCTGGTTTATTACCGGAAATGTTTATCGTTCTTGTATGAATCTCATACAAACATGTCAGTGCCAATTCTTCTCACTGCAGTGAATCTTGAAACAAAGTGGCGCATTCATGAGTTTCACAGATGTCATGTTGATGTTTTTCTTCAAGTAACCGTTTTGTTTCAAGTGGACTTTTTGTCCCACCCTGTCTGTCGACTCCCACCCTAAACTGTGTTTTCTCGAAGTTTTGGCCATTAGGATTTAATTTAATCCCCATCTCGTTCTCGAACCGTCCTCATGCAATCGGAACTGACTTTGCTTGCAGCTGGCATCAGCATCGTGCTACAGTACATGAATTCCTCGATGGAACAGGCGGACAGGAACAACTGGACTCTTCGCGCTTCGAGGTGCAAGAACATGGAAGAGATTTTGAAAGCTTGCGCAATTTTGCTGGAGTGCTGCGGGCGCTCGGACTTCATGCGGTCCATTTACCAGCTTTGGGCCCTTTGCAGCAACGCAATGTTTTTGTTCGAGCAGCAGTGGTGGCCCGATCAGCCCACCGAAACCAGGACACACGTGGCCACCCCGCAGGTGCCACTGAAGTTGTCGGCGCTGCTGCGCCCTGGCTGGCGGGATCAACATCAGTGGGTCAGACTTGGTATGGCATCCCTCGTCATTTTCAGGAACTGGTTCATGGATTTCTTCGATGCTCATTTACACCAAGATGTGCTCAACATCGTGAAGGACTCCCTCTTGATATTTCAGACGGCGGTCGGCCTTTTTGATTTACATGCAGCAGCTCACAAGCAACCAGCTGCTGCACTACCTGATGTTGAAGACCCGCCTGCACAGTCCACTACAGACTCTTCCGCACCTACCGGCGGTACGTGAAAGTGACACATGGTCTCAAAGGTTTGGATGTGATGATTTCTCCTCGCATGGCCAAACCGGCCTGAGTGACTATGGGAGAAGCGAATGTGTGTCGCTTTTGGTGAGTGGGCCAGCAGGCCTTGTTGGATTTACAGAGATGAAAAATTTGACATGTGAATGTCCTTGAGGACAGACCGAACAGCGAGACCTTGAGATTTCCCCACGCTTGGTGAAAAATAGCCGCAGTGATTCCACATTCAGTTTTCGATGCAGTTCATGTTTTCAGTGATGCGCAGTTTGTTTTTGGTGTTTTTGTTTTTGTTGGTCTTGTTTGGTTTTTGGTAACCTGGAAGTACGACTTCTTCACTTGGCGTCGAAGCGTTGAGTTTAAGCCAGCTCCCTGGCTGCACAAACCAAATTTGCTGCTTCAGTTTGTACTTTGTCCAAGCCTGACAACTTATCTAAACCCATTGGTTCTCCTGAGATGTCAAGGGTACTAGATTTTTTGAACAGGGACAAGCCAGTCTGGTGAGTTTTTTCTCCCCAGCTTTTTGAAGAGGTCATTCACTGTCATCCCCTCAAACCGTTTGCCCCCTCTGCAGGAGTTGTAACTTCCCTCTGGAGATGCACATCAAATTTCGTAGAAACACTGGAGGCCCCTTGCCCCGCTTTTTGACGTTGATGGGCTTCTTGTCCATCACTGCAAAAGTTCTTTGACTGATGTTCAGTCACTTTGCGTCTCTTAGAGAACTGCTGTTTGGCCGTCTCCAGCTTTCTCTTCAAGAAATCTGTTTGCCGTTCGACACCTCGTTCTTGCAACCTGTCTTTTTAAGTTGAATGCCCAACAAATCGCGTTGCCTGACCCATCTTTCTGAGAAAAAGTCTTGGGCTCCTGTGGGCACATGCTTTGGCTTTGGCAGATGTCTTGGCCTTTTAACTGGCCTGGGTGTGCCACTGCTGGAGGCCTTTGGCGCTGGCGCGCTGGCCCACTTTTGTCTGACTCCTTCTGCGCATTCTTGGGCAAGGGCCTGTGCTGGCTTGGGCATTTTGACATGCAGTTCCCATACAACCATGTCCTGGCAACCCTTGTCCTTGCAGACCTTGTCCCATCAGACCTTGTCCCACCTGACCTTGTCTGAACAGACATTGTCCATGCAAGCCTTGACCTGACAATCTCTGACATGCATTGCAACTTCCGTGCACATCCATGACCTTGAGGAGTGGCCAGCAAAGGGAGCCTGTTTAAAAAAAGCGGATGGGGGGGTGCAGGGGGGGAGGGCGCAGCGCCTCTCCCCGCAATGCAGGCCAAGAAAGAAGCGCATAAGAACCCAAATCATTGATGCTGCTGGGCAAGGCAACAAAGGAATAAGAGTAGGTAGCAAAAATAAAAGCGGGGAGCCTGTTAAAAAAAGCGGGGGGGTGCAGGGGGGAGGGCGCAGCGCTTCCCCGGCAATGCGAACCAAGAGCAGTAGCAGTGGCAGTGGGGCAGTGGGGTAGTGGGGCAGTGGGGCAGTGGGGTAGTCGGGCAGTGGGGCAGTGGGGCATGAAGGAGGGGGGCAGGGGCAGGGGGGCCAGGGGGGGCATGGGGGGGGCAGGGGCCCGGGGCTCAGGGCGCAGGGGCGCAGGAAGCGCGGCGGGGGATGCGGCGGCGGGAAACGGGGCGGCGGCGTGGCGGGGTACGTCGTTGCGCGGGGACTGGCGGGCGGCTTGTTCGGTTCTTCCCGTATCGGGCGTCCGGTGCGGCGGCCTGCCTGGTCGCGTCCGTTTATGTTTCTTCCGTGCTTTTCGTGGGTTGGGCGGTGGCGGCGGGGCTGCGGCCCCGGGCCCGCTGCGCCGAGCTGCGGATGCGGCCGGGGCGGCGTAGCGGGCCGTGGCGGCCGTTGGCGCCGTGGGCAGCCGTGGCATGCAGCCGTGGCAGCCGTGGCAGCCTGGCAGCCGTGGCAGCCGTGGCAGCCGTCGCAGCCGTCGCAGCCGTGGCAGCCGTGGAAGCCGTCGCAGCCGTCGCAGCCATCGCAGCCGTCGCAGCCGTCGCAGCCGTAGCAGTAGTAGTAGCAGTAGTAGTAGCAGTAGTAGTAGTAGTAGTGGTGGTAGTAGTGGTAGTAGTGGTAGTGGTAGTAGTAGTAGTAGTAGTAGTAGTCGTAGTAGTAGTAGTAGTAGTAATTAGTAGTAGTAATTAGTAGTAGTAATTAGTAGTAGTAATTAGTAGTAGTAGTAGTAGTAGTAAGTAGTAGTAGTAGGTAGTAGTAGTAGGTAGTAGTAGTAGTAGGTAGTAGGGTGCCCTCCGTTGAGGAACGAAAAAGGATGCAACACCTCTTTGAGAATCAAAGATGAATGCCTTATTTTCACGACAACAAAAATTTGTCCCAGTGGGACAAATTAACAAGACCCAAAAAAAAATCTCTGAAACCACCAAACAACAAACAAACACAAACAGTAAACAGTTTGTTGGTTGTCTCCCTGTTTAACTGGAAACATCGATGATACTTCATGTTCACATGTGTGATTTTTCATTCGTTTGATGTTTTCCGTTTCAAGGGAGGGTGGGTGGGAATTCCACCCTTTTTAAGAGGGCAGCGTTACCCACCCTACTTTCACTACATTCACCCACCCACGCTGCGGGGGGGGTATATCAACGGGTGTTCCGGAAGCATGCAACCGGAAAGCTTGACCCTACGCAGATAGCATCATCTGCCACCTTCCTGTGACAAAAACATGATTTGTTCGCTACAGGTTGAAACTGCAACCTTTCCTGTCTTTACCCCGACTGTGCATTCGAAGTGAATCCGCGACAAAAAGAGAGGCAGCATTCCACCGCCGCGTTTTCATTTCAGTGATGTCCATTGTTTGTTTGTTTCGATTTGCTTTTGTGATTTATCCGCATGTCCTTGTGCAGTTTGATGATCACGATTTGGAAACACACTTTCGATGGCGCGCGTATCCTCGAGATATTTGTTGTTATATATTATTCTTCTTGATGTTTTATTGTTAGTTTAAATAAATAAACCACACATATGAATATGGATCTATACGTTTGATCCTTCCCCATCGTCTTGTGGTTTGTTAGCGAAAATAAAAACCTTTATTTAACATACAGCTTCTTGGGCTTTGGTTTGAACCCTTCGTTCAATGGTACCAAAGCCCTCTGCCGCAACAACCAAAAACAAACTGGTCAAACTGCAACACTTTTACTCAAACCTTTTTCTGGGGTTTTTCTGAGATCCATGGGTCTTCCTTCTGTTTGTGTATGGCGACTTTAGTCAAGAGTACTTTCATGGGTCTTCGGAAACCAAAACTTGAATGCTGTACAAATAGATTTCAGTATCTGGCATTTGCCTCTCCTGTGCGTGTACTGAATTCTATGTTGTGGTGGCATTTTGGTTTCAAGTTTTGTGCGTTAGCCCCATGGTCGGTGAATTTTCAAAGCGGGGGTCGGTGCGTCATCGCGGCCATATTGCGACTTCAGCTGCCATTTGTCTTCTTCCTGCTGCAAAACAGTCAGGATCCTGGTGCCGCTTGGTGGTTGCATTTACCAGTGGTGTTGTTCTAACAATTGTGGCTGGTTTTTGGTGGCTGCTTCATTTGGACGATTGATGCTTTCAAGATTACAAACTGTCACCCCTCGAATTTTGTCTGACCGACGAGCTGAACGCACAGAGTTATTTGTGGTCATTTTCTTTCACAATTGGTATTTGGGACACAACCTTCACATTTGGGTGTTTCTTCAACCAGTTGATCACTACAACATTGCACTGACACACGTTGCAGCATTTTTGGACGTTGCTGACAACATAGAGGATATTACCAATAATCCCCCTGTGTCAGATGGACACCAGTCTGATGATAATCCATGACAATGTGGACCATCCACAGCCAGCTGGTGTTTCCAGCGACCTCTCCTTCGCGCATTTGGTAGAGCAGGGTTGGAATACGGATGGCGAAGTTTTTGACAGTGGCAACACTTCTGAAACTGCAGTTGAGGATTTTTCGAAATTTCATTTGCAACAGACAGGTTTTGAAGGTGAATCCGATGATGCAGACTGTCACCACAATACAGCTGACTCATGGCAAGAGGCTGAGTCTCAGGGTCCTGGTGTTGATGCACGACATGCGCCAAACAGTTCAACTGGTGTTCATCTTGAATCTACTGGTAGGTCTGAACAAGCCATTGTTGCAAACATCAGTGCATGTGTTGAAGCTGCTTACTCGATGTTACCGTTTTCTCCCCCAAAACCAATCTGGGAACAGGGGGTTTGGGCTGACATTTTTGGTAATGGACAGTTTCTTGGTAACAGTTGGACTACGTGTGGGTTGAACAGGCCGCCATTGCTGCATTTGCATCAGGGGCACACTGAACTTGCAGGTGACCTCAACCCTAAGGTCAAAGTGAGGAAGCTAACAGATGGTAGTTGCACCCATGCTGACATAGTAGTCCATAAAACTGACCAAACATGGCAAGAAGAGCGTGAATCCATTTTACAGAATGCTTTGAAACGTTGGCTGGTGGTTTGTACTTATTTCAATGCAAAGTCGATCATCAGAGTACAACTGGATTGTGCCTTTGGAGAGCTTGACAAGTTGAACCTGTTGGCAGATGTTTTCAGGGGAAGGGCACCGTCAACTTTACTGAAGAGAGTTCGTGCAGTCGAAAAGATGTGCAAATTCTTTGGGATTGGTTCCTTCCCGCCAACTGAAGGTGAGATGTATAGCTTTTGTGTGTCAGAGCGCAACCTGGGGGCTCCACCATCAAGGCTGAGGAGTTTCATGGAGGCACTCAATTTTTGCCGGCATATTCTTTCAATGGAGGAGCTTGGCAGTGTGGTCAACAGCAGGAGATGCGTTGGAACAACTAGTTCAGATGTGCCGCATGTGGTGGCACAGGCAGAGCCATTGAAAGTTGAAGAGTTGAAACTGCTGCACAATGTTTTGCAAACTGGTTCATCGTGGGACAAAGTTTTTGCGGGGGCCATTTTGTTTGCAACATACGCTCGAGCCAGATGGGCAGACCTGATGCATACTGATCAGATCTTGATAGACCGAGATGATGGGCATGTTATTGTTTTCCTGGAGGCTTTGACATCCACCCACAAGACAATGAGGTCGTCGGTCTTCAGGCATCGTTTCCTGCCACTGACGGCGCCAGGAACAGGAGTGACACCCGAGTGCTGGGCTGAGTTGTGGCTATCCAGCAGAGAGCACGCTGGGTTGTCAATGCCGCCAAAGCACGTGGTCATGCCGGCCCCTGGTGCTGATGGGGCCCCATCGATGAGACCTTTGACCTCGACTGAGGCGAGCCAATGGTTGCGGAAGCTACTCACTGGCTGCAAAGATGTGAGCAAAGAGCGCAAGGTATCCATTCACAGCTGCAAGGCTACATGCTTGAGCTATTGCGCGAAGTTTGGACTGGACGCAATCACAAGGTTGCAGTTGGGTTACCACACAGGAGGTGACAGTGGGTTGCGCATGGTCCACACTTACTCCAGGGACGCTCTAGCTGAGCCTTTGGCCAAGTTAGTTTCAGTTTTGACTGAGATAAGGTCAATGAGATTCAGACCTGACTGCACGAGAAGTGGGCGCTTCAGTGCCTCAGTTGATGCTGCAGTGCCCGTCGTTGCTGGGCCCATGTCGAATTTGGACAGAGAGGTCAGAGCAGTTGACAAGGGGCCTGGTAGTGTCGTGGATCTGGTGAGTGAAAAGGAAGAGAGCGAGGACACTTCAGGAGCTGAGGTGTCCAGTTCTTCAGATGAGTCATCAGAGGAAGAGTTCCAAGAGGAACAAAAACAGTTGCGGCTGTTTTTCCCTCCGGTGCCGCCTCCTGGATATGTGTTCTGGCAGCATTCGAAGATGAAGACGCTTCACCTTGCACTACCAGAATACAAGAAGGTCTTCATGTGCAACAGAAGCATTGGTCAGTTCCATGTGAACACCAACATGAGTATCAGATATGATACACCAGTTTGCAGGTTGTGCGCAAGCGCGACAAAGGACGGCTAGGCAGAGCTGGATCAAGGGACATTTTGTTCGATCTGCAGCGGCCAAAAAGATTGAAGCGGTCCTCTTGTTTTGCTGTTGTGGCAAAACAATCCATAGAGCAGGATTCGTGCAGTTTCTAATTTCATTTGCTCGTTTTGAGATGTGATTCATTTAAGGTAAATGAAAATAGCAACAATTAACTGTGCCTATGACATGAACCAAGGGATATCTGGGATCCGTTGGGAGATTGTTTCAATGGGCAAGTTTGCGTTGCATTTCATTTTCATTTGTCGTCATGCGTTGATGTCACATGAACCAGATGGGAGACTGTGGACATCGTTTGCATGGCTCAAAGGAACATCATGATTGATATCAGAGATGTCGCAAAGGAACATCATGATTGACATCAGAGATGTGACATGACGTCAAATGCATTCATAATGTTGGTTTATAACTTTTCTTTCAAATGGTTTTCAAATTTCATGACGTCACGATCGACTGGACAGGTGTTAGAAGTTTCACTGTGACGGTTCAGCGTGTTGCAGCATTTCTCATTGCATCAATTTTGTGCCAGCCATGACCTTAGTGGATAGTTTGGCTTCTTTTGAAAAACGGTGCAATGACATTGATGACAGTGGCATGTTGTGGAATGGTTTGAAGGGACAGGATGTCAAATGCTTTAGCGCATTGGCTTTCGCAATTGGAACCCCTCAATCAGCGCCTACAGACACTCAATACGAGGAGTTGGCAACGAAAGTTTTTGGAGGAGCTGCGACATTAGGTCAGGTTTCTGGATTAAGGCGACTTCACTTCGAAGCAACGACCTTAATTGTTGCAACGCTGAATGAACAGGTGAAAACAGACACGGCGGATCCAAGTGCAATAGTGAAGAAACTTCCTGCAGCTGAAAAGCAGTCTAGGCTTGAGAAACAGCAGGCTCGTTTGGCAGGCATCAAGATGATTGGTGAGTTGGCGCCAAGCCACCAGTTGCTGGACTTAGCAAATTCAACTATCGAGTCAGGTGCAATAGTCTGGATTGCGCCCTCAAGGTGCTCAAAAAGAGATGATGAAATTCATGCGAATATCAAGCCATCGTCATCGACTGTTCAGGTGGAAAACTCAACTTTGAAGCTAGCACAGGTTCCAGTGTCCACCACTGCCGATCTGGGCACGGAGCTCAAATTGATGTGGGCGTTTCAGCGTCGTGGACTGGCAATGGACAATTGCAGATTGTTGGATTGGAGTATTCATGAAACATGGTTGCAATACATGTTGAATGCCATGACCCGTGAATGTCCCTCAGGATATCATGCAGTCAGAACTGAACAGGTCATTAAGGCCGACAGGGAACTGTGGACAATCCTCGCGCAGGAAAACAGTGCTTCTCTCAGGCCAGTCAACGATGTGCCAGCACTGAATGTTCCCTTCAAAGCTTTGGTTACAGATCCACGTGTCACAATGTTTTTGTTGCCAGTACCTTCAAGTGTGAGCAAGACTGCGGTGGCTCCTACACAGGTGGCTCCTAAGGCAACAGGTGATGCACCGAAACCAGCACCACCCAACAGGTTGAACAAGAAGCGCAAGCTCACTAGAGCACAGAAAGCTTGCCCTGCAGAGTTGAAGGACTTCAATTTACGATTATCACAAGGGTCCACCTCTGGACCAATCTGTTGGGGGTACAATCTCAAGAATGGCTGCTCCAACGAAACATCGAGCCAAGGTGGGGGATTGAAGTGCAAACGTGGTTTCCATGCATGTGCAAATTGTCACAAATTTGGCCACAGTGTTGTTTCGTGCAGAGCAGTCAAGTCAAAGGCTTGACGACGTGCCACACCAACTGCAAATAAGCGAGCATGTGAGACTCAGTCTGTCAAGTCAAGTGAGTCTGCTACAGACCCCCATGCAGTTGGTGATTCAATACAGTTTTCCAATTTTCCTGTACTCAGTCAAACCGAGACTGGTGAAACGGCATATCATTTTTCAGGCTTGGAATTACAGGATTTGCTTGTTTTGGAAATTTGCGCTGGCACGGCGCGCTTGACCAAGACCGTCAGAGCGCGAGGCATGAGAGGCTTGGCAGTGGACAAAAGCAAGAGCAGGACATGTGGGACTGATATCATGTTATTGGATTTGACGTTGGAACAGGACCTCAACATTCTGTTACAAATAATTTCTGCTGAAGCTGGGCGCATTATTCTGGTTTTCATGTCACCGCCATGTGGAACGGCAAGCAAAGCGCGGGAAAGGCCGATTAAATCCTCACTGCTGTTTGGCAGGAAGCAGCCAGAACCACTCAGGTCGTCAACAAAACCTGATCAAAAGGATGGGCTGTCAGGTCTGGATAAGTTTAAAACAGAAATGGCCAACCAACTTTATGATTCAGTGCGCAGAATCGTTTTGCATTGCAACGAGCTTGGCTTGTGGGTGCTTGTGGAAAACCCGCGCAATAGCCTTTACTGGGAGACAACTTTTGCGCAGCAATACATTCAATGCATTCAAACTTTTTGGATTGATTTTCACAATTGCGCCCATGGTGGATCACGTGACAAACTGACAAGACTGTGGTCCAACAAAGAATGGGGCCAGTCACTGCAGCTTCTGTGCGATGGGCAACATACACATGCGTCTTGGAGACCAAGGGTGGTTAACAATAAACTGACATTTCCCACTGCAGAGGAAGCAGCATACCCTTGGCTTTTCTGTGAGAGAGTCGTCAATATTGCTGAACAAGTTGCGCTTTCCTTTGGAGCAGTTGTTTTTACAACATTGAAGGAACAGATGGATGCGACCCAAGTCACAAACTTCCAAAGATATATCTTTGATGCGTTGCCAAGGTCGGCAAAGCTACGACCAACTGTGCCCGAGTATGGCAACTTTTGCACCTCGGGTTTGAATCCACAAAATCCATCTTTTGCCGATCGCGTTTTGCAAACTTTTCCAAAGGGTGCAAAGATTCTATCTCGACAGCTGGTGAGATGGGATAATTTCCGGGACGAGATGGTTGATAAATTAGAAGCTGACAGTTGGCCAGATGCAAACAAACCTGCAGAAGCCAATCTACATGCAGCCAGAGAAACAATTGAAATTTGCAAAATTGGGGTACCTTTTGACCCCATGGAATTTGTTTGCCGTGCGGTCCAAGCGGGCCATCCGAAAGACTTATTGGCACAGGTCAGCGAGATGATCCAAGAGACAGTTTTGGCCAACTTTCATCGACCGCCTCATTTGCTTGCAAGCGAAAGGGCAGAGTTCCTCAAGAAGTATTCAGGCCTTGCAGTTGACATGAAACTTGATGAACTGAAGCTAAGGTATCAAATGCCTCAGCACATAAGGGATTTGATGCGAGGAAAAAGGCTTGCTTTGTGGGGCCGTATACTCGAGGATCTTCACTACCCGGATACAACTTTGATCCAAGACATTGTACAAGGTTTCCCTCTTAGTGGTTGGATGCCGGCCAGCGGGGTTTTTCCTGCGAGCGTGAAACAACCAGTGCTCACCATGGAAGCGTTACTGGCAGGTTTGGACTCTTTCAATGCAAAGGTCAAAAGTCAAATGAGCATGAGGCAGGATGCAACCTTAGAGGCTGAGACTTGGGCAGAAACGATCAAAGAGCTAGAGAAGGGATGGATTTGGGAAGACCCAGATCAATCTTGGGGTGGCAAATGCGTGGCCAGAAGATTTGGTATCCATCAAGGTGAAAAGACACGAGTGATTGACGATTGCTCTGTCTGCGGGCTTAACAGAACAGTTGGGTTGCGTGAAAAATTTGTTCTCCAATCGATTGACCAAATGTGTGCTATGCTGTGCTGGAGTTTGAGGAGATCAGAAGGTGGAAGCCATCCACAAGTGGTTGGAAGGACGTTCGACCTGAAGGCGGCGTACAAACAATTTGGCTTGAGGGTGGAAGACCGTGCACTGCTCAGGATTGCGGTTGCAGACCCAGCAAGAGAAGCTCCTGTGTTGGTCGGTCTTAATGCCCTCCCCTTCGGGGGAGTGGGTTCGGTTGCTGGATTTTTGCGAGTGTCTTTAGCGACATGGTTCACTGGCATGGCAGGTCTGAAGATTTGTTGGACTGGGTATTTTGACGATTTTTCTGCAGTAGCACGGCCAGAACTCCAACGCAGTACGACTTGGGCCGTGGAGAGCCTGTTTGACTTGATAGGCTTGGACTTTGCCAGGGAAGGGCCCAAAGCACCGGAGTTTGATGCAGTGTTCAAGATGTTGGGGGTACAAATCGATGCCTCTGAAGCTACCTCTGGGAATTTCGCTGTAGGGCACACTGAGGACCGGAAGCGGGAGCTGCTGAAAACCTTTGATGAAGCAATTGAAGCGGGCAAGATAACCACGAAGCTGGCTGAGAGCCTGAGAGGGCGTATGGTTTTCTACGAGTGCTTTGCTGCTGGCCGTACGACCAATTTACTTTTGAAGGAATTTGGGAGGTTGTGCAGAAGTGACCGAGTGATCGATGAACTGTCATCGGCGGATTTGGTTTTGATAGCTGCACTTCGAAGCCGAGTGGCTTATGCAAAGCCGGTCACCATTTCTTCAAAATTCATGGACACGTGGTACATATTCACTGACGGTGCTTGCGAGGATGGTGAAGACGGGATGAAGGTTGGAGGAGTGGGTGGAGTCCTTGTTTCCTCCAACGGCCAATATATGCAACACTTTGGCATGACAATTCCGAGTGAATGGATGTCCTATTTCCTTCGGCATTCACGTCACCCCATCCATGAAATAGAAGTGTTGCCCGTTTTGATTTCATTTCATGTCTGGAGAAAATTCATTTCAAATTCCCAGGTCCTGCACTATACGGACAATGACTCTTGCAGATACGCCCTTATGCGAGGTACGGGGGAAACGCCCGTTGCCAAATGCCTTGTTGCCTCAATCATGGATCAAGAACATCGGCTGCAGACCAAATCATGGTATGGCCGAGTGCCGAGCCATAGCAGTCCTTCCGATGATCCAAGCAGAGGGTCCTTTGAAACCTTAGCTGCGCTTGGCAGTATCGGGATTCAAATCCCATGGAGCGAGTTGTGGTCTAACCTGCCATCCTTATAGGGGAGAGAACGGGGAGGTCCGACAACAGCCCCAATTTGGAAAAAAGGTGTGGCCCCTTTCTGCATGCAGATCACATTCGGAGATTGCGTGATTTTGAATCGTTGTGCAGTACATGTTCACTGATGTTTTGTCGTGGCCGATTTGTTTTATGTTTGACAATCGTGAATTTTTGTATACGACATTCATCTTTCGGTGGCAACAACGAAGGCGTTTGAAAAAACCTTGCGACGACGTATCCCTTAGTGTCTGTTTATGAATACGGTGTGGACTATATATATAGTGTTGGTGTTTAAGGGTTTGATATGTGTGGCAGGCCAGTATTTGTTTTGGTGGTCGGTGCGGCTGTTTGCTGTATGTTAAATAAGGGTGCCCTCCGTTGAGGAACGAAAAAGGATAAACCTTTATTTAACATACAGCTTCTTGGGCTTTGGTTTGAACCCTTCGTTCAATGGTACCAAAGCCCTCTGCCGCAACAACCAAAAACAAACTGGTCAAACTGCAACACTTTTACTCAAACCTTTTTCTGGGGTTTTTCTGAGATCCATGGATCTTCCTTCTGTTTGTGTATGGCGACTTTAGTCAAGAGTACTTTCATGGGTCTTCGGAAACCAAAACTTGAATGCTGTACAAATAGATTTCAGTATCTGGCATTTGCCTCTCCTGTGCGTGTACTGAATTCTATGTTGTGGTGGCATTTTGGTTTCAAGTTTTGTGCGTTAGCCCCATGGTCGGTGAATTTTCAAACCCACCCTGCTGCGCACCCAACCCGAAACCTTCACCAACTTCAGACAAAGGAGGATAACATCCACTTTGTTATCTTGAGGAGGATTACATCCACTCCATTAACTTTTAACCTACCCCCACCGTCCGAGAACGGGGAGGTCCGACAACAGCCCCAATTTGGAAAAAAGGTGTGGCCCCTTTCTGCATGCAGATCACATTCGGAGATTGCGTGATTTTGAATCGTTGTGCAGTACATGTTCACTGATGTTTTGTCGTGGCCGATTTGTTTTATGTTTGACAATCGTGAATTTTTGTATACGACATTCATCTTTCGGTGGCAACAACGAAGGCGTTTGAAAAAACCTTGCAACGACGTATCCCTTAGTGTCTGTTTATGAATACGGTGTGGACTATATATATAGTGTTGGTGTTTAAGGGTTTGATATGTGTGGCAGGCCAGTATTTGTTTTGGTGGTCGGTGCGGCTGTTTGCTGTATGTTAAATAAGTAGTAGTAGTAGTAGTAGCAGCAGTAGCAGCAGCAGCAGCAGGAGGAGGAGGAGGAGTAGTAGTAGTAGTAGTAGTTGAAGCCCCCCTTGAAGCCCCCCTTGAAGCCTTCCTTAAGCCCGCCTTGAAGCCTCCCTTGAAGCCCGCCTTGAAGCCCTTGAAGCCCCCCTTGAAGCCCGCCTTGAAGCCGTCCTTGAAGCCCGCCTTGAAGCCCCCTTGAAGCCCCCCTTGAAGCCCGCCTTGAAGCCGTCCTTGAAGCCACCCCTTAAGCCCCCCCTTAAGCCGCCCCTTAAGCCACCCCTTAAGCTCCCTTAAGCCGCCCCTTAAGCTTCCCCTTGAAGCCCCCCCTTAAGCTTCCCCTTTAAGCCCCCCCTTAAGGGCTTCCACCCTTCAAGGGGGGGAAGGCACGTCCTCTTTGGCACAAAGATGATTGCCTTATTCTTTGGTCACAATGGTGTTTTGCATGTATTGCAAAACAAGTGGAACTGCTGAATCCCTTTTTTCTGTCAAACAAAAGAGGCGTTGAGGTGCTTGCAATTTGTTGACAGTAGTCAACGTACCTTGCTGTCTATTCTGTTAAACAAACTGTGAAACTTCTTCTGACGCTGTACGTGCGTTTTGTTTCTCTGGAATCTTCCAAGATCTTTTGCTGTTTGCAGAAGTTGTTTGTTCATTGAATTTTCAGTGTCGTATTTTTTTCTGAATCGATCAGTGTTCTGACAAACCCTTTTTCTTTTGGAAACACCCAAAGTTACTTCAGTGAACAGTAGCTCTTCAACATGACATTCATGGAAACTTGAACTCATTTCTATGTCCACGCCTGTCGGTCAAGTGGATAAAGTTTCCATTCCTGTCACAGGGTGCAGTTAGCAGTTTTTTGATGATAGGCGTCGTAGAGGGCGCGTTGCCATTGCGAATCCTTTGGTGCTTGGTGGCCCAGTGAAACCCAGTTTGACCGTGTGTCATCTTATAGTGGCTGTCTGTTGCGCTTTTACCGCTGGCATTTCTATCATTTTGTGGCTGCTGCTTGCATGAGCAATTCTTACCCTGTGCAGTGGACACGTTTCGCAGTGACTTCAGAGGCTGATTTCGTTCGTTGGGAGGAGTCCAACATCTGGAATTTGACCATTGTTTTCAGTTTGGGTTCAGTGCATTCCAACTTGATCACTTCCAAGGCGCAGGACTTGCACTCAGTGACATCAAAGTATTTCATCACAATCTCGAGGCGTACAGCATTGAGACGCCTTCATTTGGATGGTTGCTTCGTGAAGCCTGACAGGTGTTGTGAGGTTGTCAGGGTTGATGAAATTTGCAGTGATGATTTTGATTCAATTTGTCAAGCTTGCAAGCGAAAGATGTTAGCTGAGTGCGGCAAAGATGATGTGGTAGATTCGTCATCGACGCCCTCTTCCTCCTCCACAGACTCCGGGGAGGAGGCTCTAGAGGTGCCAGTTGGTTGAGTGATGACTGGTTTCAGAGCATGCTTGGACGGAGTTGCATGTAGTGTCATCACGTGAAATCGGATGGCAGAAGGGTATCACCTTTTGGCGTTTGGACGCAGTTGCACAGTTCAGACTGTAGCCCCACGTTTTCTGTCCGAAACAGAGAAAACAGGTGACTGGCTGGGGTCTTTGAGGGTTGCAAGTGGTTGGAATGTTTTCTGAATTGATTTGGGGCAGGTGCAGGTAGTGAGTCGCGGTTTGAAATTGTGCCATTGCATTGCGTTTTGAATGGGGATTTCTTGTCTTGTGACACTTCATTTGCATTGGAAAGTCATCGTTCAGACGATGAGATTGTTGTGCTGGTTGTGGATTGTTGTGTGCACGTGTTGGTGGCTCAGACCTCAGGGTGCCATCAGCAAATATGAACTTGCAATGCAGTAGGTTCAGACCGTTGCATTTCCCCACAGTAGGTTCAGACCAATGCATTTCCCAGCACTTCATTTGATGTTGGGTCAATTGGTGAATTTTGAGTTTCTTGATTTCTCACTCGTGCTGTCAATTGCAATTGATGTGCATTCTTTTGGTTTTCGTTTTCACTTCACCATTCTCTTGCCACACGTTTGCCGGCATTGACAACATGGATCCAGATGCGCAGCGTGAGTTCGTTAGGGACCACATGGACGCTGACATGCAGTTCATTCTGGGTGAGTCAGGTGTCAGCTTGGAGAACCAAGTTGCCATCTCTCGGCACTATGGGTCATTGCGGAAGTTTACAGCACTGGGTGATGACAGAGCTGCTATTAGGACCAGTTGTTTGCAAGACTTTGCAATCCCTAATGACACACCGGAAGCACGTTCACAGACAGCTTCGGTGGTAGCGGCATGGGAGACAGCCAGGGAGTACATGGCGAAGGAAGTTGAGTTGAAAGCAGAAGCAAAAGTCTTGGGCCAGCCTCGCATTCTTCAGATACACGAGAGGCAGGCCATGATTAGAGCAGTTGAGAATGTGCATGGCCAACTCAACGACTCCGAGTGCCCGTCTTCGGACTACCTGTCTTTGAAGGCGGAGGAGACAGAGTGCAATGAGCCAACTGCAGCTCCCTTGGATGAGATATTGAGTAAGCAGGCTTCATCCAATTCACAGATACAGTCAGCAGTCGACAGCTCGGGGCACATTAGGGTGACGAGGACAAAGGCGAAAGCAAAAATGCCAAGCTCCACAGAGGAGTATCGCAAGGTGATGAAGGTGGAGATGTTTGCTTGGCTTGCGATGGCCTCGCGCTACAAGGCCAAGCATTGGTTGCATGGATTGACAGCAGTCCCCTTTCAGAAGTTTACAGAATACATCCTTGGGGACCGGGTGTACGGGATACAGATTCCGTCGGCCTCTGGGGACTCAACTTCACAAAGAGTCAAGCCAGACTGGTCCATTGTGCTGGCATACGAGTTCAAACTGAGGAAGGAGGCCATGAAGAAGGTGATGTCAGGGCATACTTTGTCGGAAGCCCTCGAAGCAGTCATCCGTGACCCTGATCTCAAAGAGGCTTATTTTACAACACCTATGGCCCTTCGTGCATCGATGCCCGATCCCCAGCCGAACAAGTTCACGCGCTACAACTCCAAAGGGGGCTATGGGTCCTTCACTGGAAAGCAGCCTTTTAGCCCCTCAAAGGGGAAAGGAAAGGGTTCCAAAGGGAAGAGCAAGAATAAGGGTGCAGACCCCAGGCTAAAGGGCCTAAGCTTGGCATGGAGGACTCCGGACGGTCGTGAGCTCTGCTTTGCGTGGAATACAGGTGAATGTGATGGAGCTTGCGGCCGAGTACATCAGTGCAGAGTCAAGGGTTGCTACGCAAGCCACAAAGCAGTAGAGCACAACAAAGGACAACAAGCGTCCTGACAGGACATACGTGCAGACGCCCCCAGCATGCCTGCACAGAAACAATTACCGGTACTGAAGGTGATGTACCTCTTTGCTGGGCGTCAGCGCCATTCTGACATTGGCTCTTTCCTTAGGAAAGCTGAAGAGTCGGGGCATTTCAAACTGGAGCTGATGGAATTTCATATTGAAAGGTCACCAGACCAAGATTTGTCTGACCGTGCATTATGGGATCGCATCATTGCCCTTCTCAAAGAAGGCGATTGGGTGCTCATTGTATCAACTCCTTGCAACACTTTTAGCAGGGCACGTTTTCAGCGAAAGCATTTGGGGCCCAAGCCCTTACGTACCAATACCTGGCCACGTGGTTTTCCATGGCTTGGCAAAATAGACAGAGCCAAGGTGGAAGAAGCCAACATGTTTGTCGATAACTGTTTACTGGCTTGCGACGTCACTGCAAGCGCTGGGGGTATATTTTTACTGGAGCATCCTGAAGATTTGGGTGCGGTACAAGGGATCAGACCTGGCTCAATATGGCAGTGGGAAGAATTGTTGGAGCTCATCCCAAAGTTTGGGGCATGTTGTTTTGCAGTGCACCAATGCAAATTTGGAGGTGCAACACCGAAACCGACGAGATTTCTGTCTTCATTTCAAGTGAACGACCCCAGGTGTTACTGTTCTCTGCCAAAGTTTGACAGATTGGGTTCATACAAAGGTCCGTTACCGAGAGATTGCGGTCATGTCCATGAACACAAACTGATTGGTAAGACAGGTTCACAGTGGAATACTGCTCCGAGTGCGTCTTACCCACCTGACCTTTGTCAATTTCTTGCAGGACTCATCCTTGATGCCAAGGCACCATACGGAAGGGGCGAGAAGAATGAGTCCCTTCCAAAGCGCCGGAGGGTTGCAGAATCAGTGGAAGCACAGTCCCCAGCTCCAAGTACAAAACATGAAGTTCATGTGCATGAGGGTTCAGGTTTGTTGGAACGGGTGAAGTTCACTCATGCAATGTTGGCTCAGTTTTACAGAAAGGCCACACAGTCACTGCGGGATCAGAATCACAGATGTCAAACAACATTGAAGAGTCTTCAATTTCTCAGGACGGTGGGGACCTTTTTGACATGTCTGCATGTGGAAACTCAGGGGGCCAATCGCAGTTGAGTGGGACCAGGCACACAGAGGATTTATTGACGGTTTTGGTTTGTGCAGTCCATGCAGGTGGAAGCCGGCTCACAGGGGGACCAACAGGTCAGAGGACATGGTACAGCTGGCACAAGACACGTTTCAAATTTTGGAGGAAACTGTCAGGGGTTCAATTTCAGATCTGCGTTTGGAATCTTTCAAGCTGGTCACTGGAAAGATAAAGCAGTCACCTTTTTCTGGGCCAACACTGGACAGGGCCCGAAAGCGTTGGTTTGCGTTGTTGGGGGAGGTAACTGCTGGCTTGCCAGTAAGTGTTTATGGTGTAAGCGATTGAAACCTAAAGGTTTCCCTTGGCAAAGCTGTGTTAAGGATCTATCTGTGATCCTATGTTTATGGGTCTCTTGCTGCGCACGCGTCACGCGACTTGCTTAAGGGGCTATGCCGCCTCTACCGTGCGTTTGCAAAACCAAACAAACAAACCTAAACAACTGATGCGGTTTAAGTTTCAGTCTATGCTGACTTTGATCTTCTGAATATGTCAATGGTTATATGAGGCATCTGAAATATATGTTGACATGTGAATATATCTGATGTGGGAATATATATATATATATGCATATGCAATTTCACATGTCGGTCATTTCACTTCACATGCTGTGATGTCATTTCAATGCATGATTTTTGTTTCACGTTGTGTTTTACATGTCAGAGGTGGGTGGGTAGGGACTTGCTCATTTCCAATGCAATGATGAATTTTTGATCCCGCCCAACTCATCCTTCGTTTCCCACCCCAAAACGGGGAAAAAGCAACAGTCATGCAGACTGAAAAACATGAAAAGACAATGCAATGCGTGCAACTCCAAATGTCATATGCAATGACCCATGCAATGCTATGCAGCATCACCATTGAGATCGAACTCCCCTTTGACCGCAGCCGCAGAAAATAGGTGCTGAGCCACGTTCGTTTCCGGCAGTTGACATGGCAGTTTGATGTTTTGAAAAGTCAGCCAAATAAATTATTTGACATGACCACACATGATGTTTTTATGATATCCTATGAATATACTTTATGACACAAAGCAACTTATGTATGCGTCACGTCGCTTTGTGTTATGTGGGTTTGCCTAGGTTGATACAACCTTTGTGCTATGTGGGTTTGCCAAGGTCGCTGAAACCATAACCCTAATGATGCTGCGGTGGTTGACAGTGGTCAGCCCTTTTTCTTGCGGGCTCTTGCACAATGGCTCAAGAGGTTTCAGGACCCGGATGCGCACTGGCTGACAGAAGTTGAAGACTCTTTTGCGTCAGGGGTTTACGTTGGAGTTGATAAACCATTGCCGAGGTCCCCACAGATCTTTCCTCCCAAGCTGAAACATCGCAAACTAGACGAGACCGACTTTGTGCCGATAGCAGAGAATTACCAATCAGCTCAAGTTTCTGCAGAGGAGCTGGAAGAAAAATTCAGGGAGGAGGAAGCTTTGGGGAGGATGCACCCGTCAAAGCTGGGGGTGCTTAAGCAGGAGTATGGCGAGTCATTGCGCATAGCATCCATGGCCGCCATCACGAAACCAGATGGGAGTGTCAGGCCACTACATGACGCTACGCACTCGGTCATGGTCAATCACAGCATTTTTTACCAGGACAAGATTGATTGCCCTGTTCCTGCAGAGATTTCCTCCATAGTCAGGGAGGCAACAGAGACTGGAGAGGCGGTTTTTTGCGTGAGCGCAGACATCAAAGCAGCTCACAGACTTGTGAAGATCAGGAAATCCGATTGGGGCTATTTATGTTGCCGTGCTGATTCTGAGTCCACCACGGTTTGGGTCAACCACACTGGAACTTTTGGCGTGTCGAGCGCCCCATACTGGTGGTCAAAACTGGCTGGCCTACTTGGAAGATTTGTGGGCTACATGTTCCACACGAGGTGGATGATGCAGATGATTTACGTGGATGATTTGCACGGAGCCCTTGTTGGTGCAGAGAAGTTTCTTTACATGTGGATTTGGGTCTTGGCTTTCGAACTCATTGGGACGCCATTTGGATACCACAAGTTCAAAGGTGGCTACGCTTCAGAGTTTGTAGGATTCCACATCCGATATGATCTTGCGGAAGTGGGCATCTCCACAAGGCGTGGTGACTGGTTGGTTCAATGGATTGCAAATGTCAAGAGAAACAAATACGTTGTGGCATCGAGAGACTTTTCCGAGTTCCTTGGGCGCTTGGGTTTTGTGGCGCAGTTGATAACGTGGCTCAAGCCACACCTGTCACCTTTGTTTGCTTGGGCGGCAGTCACAGCGAGGGGCACAGTTGGTCGCCTGCCAGACACGGTCATTTTGACCTTGTGTTACATTGAGAAGGAGCTCACTGCTGAGTCATATTTGGTTTCAACTCGCAGGCCGAAAGTTTTGGCTGGGGAAAGTTTCCGCACCGATGCAAAGTGCACGGACACATGTGTGGTGTTAGCTGGATGGGAATTGCAGTCGAAGAGATGGTTTGTTCTGAAGCTTGGCCCTTCTCAGGTTCCCTACTTCTTCAAGCCCCAAGGGGGCTCACAGTGGGCTTCTACATCAGCGGAGCTCTTGGCAACCCTGGCTGCTTTGCATGCGTTTGGATGGTTGCAGCATAGCCGGGATCGCAAGACGCTGGATGTGGTGTTGTCTGCAGGCACGGACAACTTAGCAAACGAAGCGCTGTCTGTGAAGCGCTCCACAACACGTTGGCCACTGATGGCAGTCAACATGCAATTGTCATCCTCCTTGGCTCGAGCCAGACTCACCCTTGCGCTCAAGTGGCGCCCCAGAGAGGAGAACGTGGAGGCGGATCAGCTGACTAATGAGGTTTACACTGGTTTTGACCAAGGGAGTCAGGTGGAGATTGCGTTGGGAGATTTGGACTTGTCAATTTTGGATTCGTTGGTTGCAACAAGGGCTGAGTTTGATGAGGCCAGGAACGCTGCCAAAGAAGCAGCGAGAAAGCTGCCCTCCCAGAACAGGAAGAAAGTTGACAAGTCGCCGTGGTGATGTTGGGTGCAATTCATTTACCTCTCCTGAAGGGGGGGTTCTGTGAGGTCAATGAATTGGCCACCTGGTTCAATACAGACTGCTGCAACTTGCTTTACGCTGAACAATTTTTTTGTGGGTACAACGAATGCTGAAAGAACGAACTTGATGTTCAACAGGATGTTTCATGGATTGGGGCGCTTCCAATCTTTCAGGTGATGTTGCAGCAGCCAACAACTTGGATTGCGCAAGAACTCTCCACCACATGAGAAAAGTCTCCGATCCGATTTCTTGAGTTGTCATTTGATTTAGGATTTACAGTGATGCAGTGGATTTCATTTGCAGTTGGTGTGTTTTTGGATTTCACGGGTTCTGTCGCTTCATCTCATGTTTCGTGATTGCAACGTGTTACATTTGGCGATTTGATTTGCGATCGACGGGCGTTTTCGAAGTTCTGGCTTGGAATCTTGATTCCCTCACCTGTTCAAAACTGCGTGTAATGTAGGCTCCACTGGGCTTGCCCAGTGTGTCTATATGTAACACAGTTTTGGATGGGTGGGTGGGTGGTTGCTTGCGTTGTCAACTCGGACTCGGATTTACTTCAACTGGCTTGGTGAGAAGTTCTCTCCTTTGCTTACTTGGCATTCACTCCTCTTTGAGGACGTAGCGATGGGCTTTGGGCGCTTGCATCGAACAATGCAATGGCTTGATTTAATTGGTCTCAACAGTTGGTGTTTTACAGTCTGTGAATGTTCTGCAGTTTCAATTGGGACAGTTTGTGACAGTGATGTTTTCGCTTGAGTTGCTTCTTGAGTTATTTTTGAATTGGTCGTTTGAAACTTTTACTTGTGATCATACAGTTCTTGGAGGTTGACTGACACTTGACTCCTTTCAGTTGTGAACAGTTGATGCTGACGGTTTGTGAAAACATTTCAACTTCTGTGCAGTTTCACTTTCACTGTGAGAAGACAATCATACAACAGCATGTAATGACGAAGCACGGGCTTGGAAGTTTTTCAGATACCCAGCCCTACCCGCCCTGGAATGGGTGTGGTTCGGCAAATTTCTTGCGCTAACTGGGGGTTCTGTGAGGTCAATGAATTGGCCACCTGGTTCAATACAGACTGCTGCAACTTGCTTTACGCTGAACAATTTTTTTGTGGGTACAACGAATGCTGAAAGAACGAACTTGATGTTCAACAGGATGTTTCATGGATTGGGGCGCTTCCCAATCTTTCAGGTGATGTTGCAGCAGCCAACAACTTGGATTGCGCAAGAACTCTCCACCACATGAGAAAAGTCTCCGATCCGATTTCTTGAGTTGTCATTTGATTTAGGATTTACAGTGATGCAGTGGATTTCATTTGCAGTTGGTGTGTTTTTGGATTTCACGGGTTCTGTCGCTTCATCTCATGTTTCGTGATTGCCACGTTTTACATTTGGCGATTTGATTTGCGATCGACGCGCGTTTTCGAAGTTCTGGCTTGGAATCTTGATTCCCTCACCTGTTCAAAACTGTGTGTAATGTAGCCATCACCATCCCACAACTGCCACAGGGCGAGACTGACGGCGCGCAAAGCGGCCTTATAAAATGACAACTCACACACTGCAAGATGCCTTTACATTTTGGAACAACGCATTTCATAAGGCATTCTCCTCGCCAACGCGTCCCCGACGCACCCCCAGCAAAAATTGAAAGAGCACATTGGATAATGTCAGCTTTCTTCGGCTGTGATGCTGTGGTTGTTGAAGAGAGGTTTCTGCACCCTTCCTCGCCTTCTTTTGTTTGGCTTCCTCCAATGAGCACCATTGCTCAATGTCGATATCCATCCAGCGCCGTTGCTCAAAGACGATCTCCATCCAGCGGTTCTTGCTGCAATATTCATCAGTAATTTTGCACCTGGTCCTTTATGTTCCTGCTGTCGCTCATTGATGCCTGCTGCCTTGTACTTGTGAAGGCTAGCTTGCAGGCGTGTGTGGCAGGTTGCTGTGATCTTCTGTGGCATTTTTTCTGTGTCTGCTCGTACGCATGCTGTCTTTCTCTGCGCCTTCGCCACCTTCCTTGAGTTTCCCCGTTCTTTCCCAAATACAAAACGAAAGGAAAAATAACATGCACAGCCACCACAGAAACAAACCAACTCGGAGCAAGCCAGAGTCAGCCAGAGAAGCCCGAGTGAAAGTAAAGCATCCTTTTCAGCGGACTTGCGTTCTCCTTGCCATACGCCGTTCAGCAAGAATATCAGACAACACCATGTAGAGCACCATCATCAGACACCATCCATCAGCATGAAGGTGCACGAAGCACAGCCATAAATGAAGGCTCACATGCGTGCGCTACACGCAGCACACCCTGGGAATCGCAACTCAGAGGTCTGCCCTTGGCCATTGCGTGCAGAATGAGCTCCACAAGGAAACAAGGAAGAAAATAAATCAGATAACATCTGTCTTTTGACTTTTAACGCTGTGCTTGTTCGCAAGAGGTTTTGTCATTTTCTTGATTTTGGCTTGTATTTCTTCTCCGTTTTTGATGCTGTTCAATGCTTTTCGGTTAGTGGCTGCTCATTTCATACATGTTCCGTCAGTTCTTGACCTGTGTGCGAATTTTTCTGTTGTCGCTCAGAGTTTCCTTGCATTGTTTTATGAAGACAAGAGTGCGCATATTTGACGCGCGGTTGCTTTCATCTCAGAGGGCTTGTTTCCTCATGCGCTGCCGTGCATGCAGCGTTTCAGCGCCTTCTTCACGCCTCTGGTTTAGATTCTTAGCTGTCCTAGCTCTTTAAAGTACACAACGAAAGGAAGCACAACGCGCAAGGCAAACAGAAACAAACCAGCTTGTGGCGACCCGTGTGGGAGTGACTCATAAGCATGCTCCGTGCGAAGGCCCTTCAACAATTTTTTTTGGAAATGACAGTATGTAGATGACCATGACCATCCATGACCATCCCACAACTGCCACAGGGCGAGACTGACGGCGCGACAGTAGTACTGGAACGTGTTTGTGCAAGCTTTGTAGTACACAGTAGTGCTGGAAGGTGTTTGTGCAAGCTTTGTAGTACACAGTAGTACTGGAACGTGTTTGTGCAAGCTGTGAAGTGCACAGTAGTACTGGAACGTGTTTGTGCAAGCTTTGTAGTATACAGTAGTACTGGAACTTGTTTGTGCAAGCTTTGTAGTACACAGTAGTACTGGGAACGTGCTTTGTGCAAGCTTTGTAGTACACAGTAGTACTAGAACGTGTTTGTGCAAGCTTTGTAGTACATAATAGTACTGGAACGTGCTTGTGCAAGCTTTGTAGTATACAGTAGTACTGGAACGTGTTTGTGCAAGCTTTGTAGTACACAGTAGTACTGGGAAGTGCTTTGTGCAAGCTTTGCAGTGCACAGTAGTACTGGAACGTGTTTGTGCAAGCTTTGTAGTACACAGTAGTAGTGGGAATATGCTTTGTGCAAGCTTTGTAGTATACAGTAGTACTGGAACGCGTTTGTGCAAGCTTTGTAGTACACAGTAGTACGGGGAAGTCCTTTTTGCAAGCTTTGTAGTATACAGTAGTACTGGAACATGTTTGTGCAAGCTTTGTAGTACACAGTAGTACTGGGAAGTGCTTCGTGCAAGCTTTGTAGTATACAGTAGTACTTGGAATGCTTTGTGCACGCTTTCTAGTACACAGTAGTACTGGGAAAGACTTTGTTGGGAATGTTTTGTGCAAGCTTTGTAGTACACAGTAGTACTGGAACGTGTTTGTGCAAGCTTTGTAGAACAAAGTAGTACTGGGAAGGTTTTGTGCAAGCTTTGTAGTACACAGTAGTACTGGGAAGTGCTTTGTGCAAGCTTTGTAGTACACAGTAGTAGTGGGAACATTTCGAAGTAATTTGTGCAAACTTTGTGTAGAGTAAGGAGTGTGGAGTGTAAAGTGTGGGGTGGGGAGTGTAGAGTGCGTAACGTGTAGAGTGTGGAGTGTGGAGTGTAGAGTGTAAAGTATAGAGTGTAAAGTGTAGAGTGTGGAGTGTAAAGTGTAGAGTGTGGAGAGTGAAGTGGAAAGTGTAGAGTGTGGAGGAGTGCGGAGTGCGGAAGGGCGTTTCTGCGTGCAGACAAGACTTTCTCTCTGGTGTACTAAACAAGGCCTTCCCTAAGGCCTGGTCTGTATATAGCCTCTCCTCTTGCGTACCTCTCTCAGATAGACTTGCAATACCTCTCCGCGTCCTGCGTATCTCTCACCTCCGCGTAAGTAATGATGACAGCGATCACCGTGCTGACAACTTGCCAAAAGACTTGTGAATTTTTAAACAAACAACCAAACAATATTTTCACCAGTGTTTTCTCACCGGGACCTTCCAGTTTTATTTATTCTCAGATGTTGTTTCTGCCCTGTTATGTGTTTACTCTTTACTGAAACTGATCAGTTGGTCACAAACAACAAACAGGGTCTTAATAAAACTGAAGGTCAAATACTTCAATCTGATCTTACCGATCTGGAAGTAACTTTATTTCACTTGTAGCACTCCCGGTTCAAGGGAAGGTGGGTGGGTTATCCAATAAAATTTGGAAACCTTCGAAAATTGTGAAATCGGGGGTAGGAATGCCATGAAATTCCGTGGACACCCTTCACAAAAGGGCAAGGCTCTGGTGAAAGCATTGAAACTGGAGAGGACTCCCCAACATTTTGGAAACTTTTGTTGCGCTGCTGTTGGATTTCTCAGTGGATGCGTTTTTGCTATTTGGGTGCTCATTCAGTAATTTTTGCCTGGGTTTTTTGCTTACAATGGATACAGATGAACTGGGATTGAGTGCACAGCCTTCCTTCAGGGGCTTCCGCAAGCGTTGGGCGGCTAACCTGCAAGTGGACGCTTCAGAGGACCCTGGTCATGAAGTTGTTGATGATTTTATGCAGACCTCTGGAAATTTTTCACCTGCTGACATTTTCGATAGTGCTTCACTGCCCAGTGGTTGGGACAGAGTTTCAGATGATGGGTTGGACAAGCGAGCTGAAACTGAATATGAACCTGAATCCCCACTTGATGTGCTGCCAGTGGATGTTTTTCCAAGAGTGACAGATCCATGCCGTTCTGAACATAGTTGGAAGCAATGTGCAATGGCTTCTGCAACAAAACGGTTGAAAGTGGACCTGCCGAAACTGCCGTGGGAGATGCCAGAGTTTTGTGGCGCTTTCAGATCGGGAGACAAGTGGGCTGGAACTGGGCTGGCTGGGTGCAGTCGTGTTTTTCTGCCTACAGCCATTGGCCTGTCAGACGTTCTACATTCTGAAGTTGTCCAAGAGGCCACAAGGCCTGAGGCTGGGGTTCAGTTTGAGCCACCTGTGATCAGATTGGAGCTCAAGAGGGCCCGAAAGGAGTTGCCCGACGAGGACATCAGGCGGCTTGCCCTTTGCAAGCTGCGTGACTTGATTTTGCAGGATCCCCTTGCTAGCCAGCTGGGGGAGAGCATATGTACTATGTTGAATGGGGGCTGCTCCCATGCCTTGGTGGAGCAGTCATTGAGCGACTGCTTCAGATCGAAGGCGTCCTCAACACTGCAGAAGCGTGCCAGTTCACTGTGGCGCCTCTCAAAGATGCTGCGCAGCCAGGGTGTCCTGAACCCGCTGAGGATGTCAGAGGAAAACTTGTATGCGGCCCTCTGTGCAATGAGAGAAGACGGTGCAGGGGCAACCACGGCCCAGCACATGATTGAAGCGATACATTTTCTTGACTCTACAATCAAGCTGCGGTTGATGGATGTGCGTACAGTGGTGTCAGGGCGGTGCAAAGGTGTTGCCCGAGACATGTACCTCACCAAGAGCCCACTGACGCAGAAGCAACCCCTGCTTGTGGACCATGTCCGCTGTTTGGAGACCAAGATCAAAGACATGACGTCGGCTCTGCAATGCATTGCAGGGCAAATCCTTTTTTGTGTGCATGCCTGCTGCAGGTGGAAAGACGCTCAGAGGTTGAAGAGCCTGGCAATAGAATCCGGGCATGGAGAAACACTCATTCATGCTGATGCACTTGCCAGCAAGACTGCATTGAGTGCTGAACAGAAGACGCGCTTCACACCTTACGTTGCCCTTGGGACAGGTGTCAGCCAATGTGACTGGGGTACAACCTGGTTGGATGCACGAGCTGTGGAGGGATTGGACTTCTATGACTTCACACTGCCAAGTTACTCCGAAAGGAGTTTCAGGTGGACAGAGAGCCCTATGAGCGCTTCAGAAGCGACGTGCTGGCTCAGAGATTTTTTGAGTGACATGATCAATCCTTCCAATGCTTTTCAGTATGGTTCACACAGTTGCAAAACCACTGTACTGACCTGGGCAGGCCGTTGTACTCAGGTTCCATTCAGCCCTGCTGAGCGTCGACTCCTAGGACACCACTTGGAGCCAGGTATGAAGTCAGTCATGACATACTCACGTGAAAGCTACACCAACCTGTACTCACGAGTTCTCATGATGTTCAGACTGATCAGAAGCGGTGATTTTAACCCTGACCTGTCAGCCTTGGAACGTGTGGTTCTGCTCTCAGACTCCGTGGGTGAGACAAACATGGGGGACACCATGCAACCTCAAGTTGAACAGGTTGACAATTCAGATTCAGAGTCCAGTGTTGCTTCAGAGACAGGGGAGGCTGGAGAGGAATGCTTTGAGCCGGGAGCAGCTGCAAGCCAGGAGCTCACTTCCTTGTTCCCTGATTTTCCAGGGGTGCCAGAGTCATCGCTGATGGTCCATAAGAGTTCAGGGCTGGTGCATGCCATGAACGAGGATGGCTTTTTGATGTGCGGTAGGTTACCATCGATCAATTTCAAAATGTACAGTACACTGGTGGTTGACAGGAACTTGTGTGAAGGATGCAGCCAGTGTAAGAGAGCCTTCTCAGGGCAGCCAGCCATTGCGTCCGAACCCTAACACATAGAGAGAGGAAAAAAGCAGGCGAAACTGAACGTCAGCTGTTTCAGAGTCTCTCTAGTGCATCCATCAGGGCAACTAGCAATGAACTGATTGGCATGTCACCCAGCTGCATGACAAACCAAGTATCCGGTTTTTGAAACAACTTCACATTGCCTTGGATTTCCAGTTTTTCTTTCAGACATGTTTGTATGTGGCAGTTTGTCATTGGTTTTTTCCCTGTTGCATGGTGTCGGCGTTGTCGTTTGTTTTCATGTTTTGTCATGTCGTGAATGCAAAACGTTCAAACGCTTGACACAAACGTTGTTAGGGGAAAAAACGGATCAAAACAGAATGACCAAACTGTTTGCATTTGATTGCTTGCCACCATTCACATTTCTTCACTGACGGACCCCCAGATCTGGTCCACCACCGCTCCGGAGAGTGCGGAAGAACCCTAAGTTAAAAAAGCCGAGTTGTATCGGGACTCGGTTTTTTTGGGTCTCTGAAATTATCCCTTCTTCCTACCCTTGCATCCCGTTCGGTTTCGGGTACAAGCAGGACTTGGAGTGCAACAGTTTGGATGCGGTGAATCTAAATTTTTTATCCACCGTTTGGAATCTTTCCGGCTTCAGAGACGAAGTGGGGAGAAAAAACATGTTTCAAGCGGTGCCACCTGTCCAAATCGCTTGCATGCACTTGTCATGACGGTGAGTTTGCACTTTAATTCCATCAGTGCCAAGTCACGTCAACCATTGCTGATTCAATGTCTTTTGCACTTTAATTTCATCAGTGCCTAGTCACATCAACCACTGCTGATCAAGTTTCTTTTGCATGATGTGTGATTAAAACTTTTTGTGAACATGAACTGCGACTGAGAGAAAGGCTGATTTTTAAAATTGTTGCAATCAATTTCAACTTGTCAATTTTGGACCTTTTGCCGAGCTGCAGCAATGTCATCCTCTCTGGATTCAACTGCTGCTTTTTCTGAAAGAGCAGAGCAGATAGGAGTTGAGAAGTGGATCATTGACAAGTTCAAACAGAAGAAATTTGCAACGTTTGGCCGGTTGGCCTTTGCCTTTCCCCATTCACCGCAGTCATCAGACGATGCGCCTTTCAAACGGTTCCTTGCAGATGTTTTGGAGGACAACCCAAGCGATGACCAAATGGCCACACTGCGGAGGTTGTTCTTTGAGAGCCATACAATGGCCATTACAGACGTCCGATTGAGGACGGAGTCGGATCCAGACCCAGCACAGGCGACACGTCGGATGCCAACCGCCGAGAGGGTGGCCAGACAGCAGGAGCAGGAGAAGCGGCTTGGAGGATTGATTTTCAATCCCAATACAATTCCATCAAACCACTTGGTGGACATGTTTGTGGAGATGTGTGAGACTGGAATTTTGACATACGTCAAGGCCGAGCATTGTTGCAGCAGGGCCCAGGAAGTTGAGTCCATCAAGAAAGATACATCAATTTCTACTGACCCATCTGGCCTTTTGAAGCTGTCGACAAAACAAGGCGACCAGTCATGTGATGCTGGTTCAGAGTTGAAACTGAGAGGCGCCTGGCAACGTCGCAGCTTGGCGATGGATTTGGCGGGAATAGCTTCCTTCGAGACAATGGAGACATGGGCCCAATTCCTTTTTCAGCAGCTCCTGCGTGATCAGCCCAAGGGCTTTGCAAAGATCTCACTACAACAATTGGTGGATTGCGACCGCAATTTGTTCATTCTTGCTTCCCACCTGACGATGGGCAAGTTGACAAGTCCAGCAGGCGAGGAAAAACCACTTGACCAGGCAGTCAAGAAGCTCAAGGACTCCACGGAGGTCT
Organism: Cladocopium goreaui; assembly: GCA_947184155.2. NCBI lineage: Eukaryota > Dinophyceae > Suessiales > Symbiodiniaceae > Cladocopium > Cladocopium goreaui. The sequence goes on from CAMXCT020000945.1 coordinate 71,060, forward strand.
TGCAGTACCTGGCCCCTCTGCCAGTGCAGCGTGCGCATGAGTCACCAGCGCAGCCAGCCACCAGGCCCAACAAGGTTCAGAAAGTTGAGAAGGGTGGCAAAGGCCAAGGAAAGGGCCCACAAGGAAAAGGTGGCAGCCCTAACAAGTTGCAATTGCCAGAAGGGTGCACCACCCATGACTCAGAGAACAGACCTCTGTGTTTCGCCTTCCAAAATGGGCGTTGCAAGTTTAAGGGCCCACCGGGAAAACGGTGCGCCAGAGGATACCACAAGTGCTACAAGCAGAACTGCTTTCGGCCGAAGCCGTACTATTTATGCAATCATGCTGACTGAATTGTGGATGAACAGGTTTCACATGTGCAAGGGTCCACAACACCACTTTTTGTTGAACTTTTTGCTGGCCGAGGGTCGCTTTCACGTGCAGCGTTGCAGGCAGGTTTTTCAGTTTTGAGTGTCGACCATGAAGGACACGATCCAGTTGTACCAATTATCCAACTGGACCTCACCACTGAGTCCGGTGAAGCCATTCTTTGGGATATGTTGGATTCCAGGCAGTTGTTGGCAGTGCACCTTGGCTTGCCTTGCGGTACAGCAAGCCTTGCGAGAGAACGACCTATCTCTCGAGCTCTGCAGTTACAGGGGGTACCTAACCCCCCACCTTTGCGCTCAGCGGAGTGCCCGTTGGGGCTACCTGGTTTAGGTGAAGTACACCAAGCAAAGGTCAACAGTGCCAACAAGCTGTACTGGCTCGCAATCAAGATCATGGTCTTTTGCTTTGAACGTGGCATAGTTTTTAGCATTGAGAACCCAGAACGAAGCTGGCTCTGGGCTGCTCTTGTGCAGCTTTCGCTTCAGCACTCTAAAGAGGCGGCTGAGCTGTACAACAGGTTGGACAAAGTAACATTTCATGCGTGCTGCCACGGGTCCACCCGAAGGAAGAGCACATCATGGCTGAGCACACGTGGCGTATATGCACGCCTTGCAGCAACGTGTCAAAACGACCACCCCCACGAGCCATGGGGTGTTCGCTGGAACAATGGTACTTGGATCTTTGACACTGCGTCCGAAGCGGCGTACCCAGTGGTGCTGGCTCAAAGAGCCGTTGCTTGCCTGGTTGATGTTGCAATACAGCGGGGTTACAACTTGACAAAGCTCACCCGCTTGCATGACATGTCCACGGCGGTGCAGGCCAAGCAGACGCGCAAGCACAAACCTTTGATCCCCGAGTTCCACCACTTCTCAAAGAAGAAAGCAGCAGACCCTTTGCCGCCAAATGCTAAAGTTGTTGCTCCTCATTTAGGGGGTGAGAACCGGGAGGAGCAAGACAGCGATGTGTTGCAGGAAGGTGCACAGCTTGAAAAAGTAGGTTTTTACCACACACCTAAACAGTTTGTGAGCAGAGCAATGCAGACGGGCCACCCCATGGACACAACGGACCATTTGGAACAGGTGACACTTGAAGCGCTGCGTTTCAACTTGAAATATTCACCACAGGTGATTGAGTTGGAAAGGAAAAAGAACTTGTTGCAGGCCAAACTGCTTGCAAAACAGAATGAGGGACTGGAAGCAGAACTTCACAGCAAGCTGCCTGCCTTTATGCAGAAGGTTTTGGCGGGCAAGCGCATTCTGGTGTGGAAGAACCTTTTGGAAAAATACGGCTATGACGATATGGCTGTTGTTGGGTTCATGACGAAGGGTGTCCCTTTGGTTGGCAGGCATGATACACCGCCTTGCTACCCTGAGCTCATCAGACCGGCCTCCCTGACACAGGAGGACCTAGAGAACTCTGCATGCTGGCGCCGAAAGGCAATTTTGGGAAAGAAGGGTGGCAAGCAAGATTTGGCCCATGCAAAACACTTGGAGGAGACAGCAAAGGAGGAGCTTGACTTGGGTTTTGTGGAAGGCCCCTTTGGCTCCGAGCAAGAGGTCACAGAATTTCTGGGCCACGACAGGTGGATGGCTGTGCGCCGTTTTGTTCTGGTGCAAGGAGGTGCTGAGGCCAAGTTGCGGCCAATAGATGATTGCCATGAATCCCAGCTCAACCAGGCCTTCACTTCAACCTCCTATCTTCAACTCCAAGATATGGACTATATATCTGGCCTTGCACTGCGTATCGCCGAAGCCGTGAAGAATGGCGAGCAACGTTTTGGCTCTGGTGAATGGTACGGGAAGTGCCTCGATCTCAGCAAGGCCTACAAACAAGTGGGGATTGACCCCAGGCACAGGCACCTTGCAGTGCTGTTTTATTATGACAGCAATGGGGCCCAGCAATTCCTAGTGGCAAATTCTTTGATGTTTGGTGCAACAGCAGCGGTGTACGCTTTCAACCGCTTGAGTCGGAGTTTGTGGTTTTTGATGAATCGCATGTTGTTGATACCTTGCGGAGTATTCTATGATGACTTTCCACTTTTCTCGCCCAAGGAGCTGGCTCAGAATGCAGACGAGGCGGCGAGCTCTTTGCTGGATATCTTGGGATGGCGTCATGCACGCACTGGCCCTAAGGGCAAACCATTTGAAGATCAATTTCAGGTTTTGGGATGCAACTTGGACCTGAGAGGGATAAAGGATGGCCTCTTGGTGACTGGGAACAAACCTGGCCGGCTTGAACGGCTACTTGAGCACTTTGCAAGAGTGAAACAGGCTGGACGGATATCTCTTCACGAGGCTCAGATATTGCACGGCCTTTTGCGCTATGCTTGTGGATTTTTCGCTGGCCGTCACCTTCATCAGGTCTGCGCCGAAATCATGGCGATGGGTTCAGGTGCGGTTAGAAGCCGATCCAAAGACTTGTCTAGCCTTTGTGACTATGCAGTTTCCACTTTGAAGGCCAGCCGGCCAAGGACTTTGACAGCGTTCAGTGAGAAGAGGCCCATTCTGATTTTTACTGACGGTGCTTGGGAACAAAATCGAGGGGGCCTGGGGGCAGTGGTCATTGATATGGCGACTGGCGAGAAGTGGGTCCTTGCTGGCCTAGTCCCCCAACAACTGCTTGACCGCTGGTCAGAACTTGTAGGCGATCAGCTAATCTGTCAGATCGAGCTGTATGCTATGGTGACCTTGCGCTGGATGTTCAAGGAACGCTTGAACGGGCGGAGATCTATTTGGTGGGTGGACAACGATGCTGCCCGGTTTGCCTTGATCAAGGGGCTAAGCAATAGCCCCACCATGCTACAATTGGTGAGAGCCTTTTATGCATTCGAACTTTCCTTCCCTACCTTCAGCTGGGTAGAGAGGGTTGCAAGCGATTCAAATCCAGCAGACGCCCCTTCGAGGGATAATGCCAGTGAAGTCATGGCGCTGCTGGACGTACAACACTGTTTGGAGTTTCAACACCCTGAAGAGTTGCTAGCTCAGCTTGGAATTACCGCTGGTCAGAAAAGGAAGGGGGTGAATCGGTGACCAGCTGGTATACACAACAGAAGTCGTAACCAGAATGGTCGATATTTGAGAAAACCTGCGTTTTTCCAGATGGATGCAAACCTCGTGCCAAACTACCATTTCGAATTTACCCCGGACTCCTTGCTAAGCAAGCCAGCAGAAAAAGAACAGAGCTTGTCCGAGCGTATCATCTTTCCTGAATCCACAGTGTTTTCATTTTTCAGTGCAGTCTTGAATTTTTCCGGTTGTTTCCACTTGTGCAGCTGTCACTTGTTAATCTGAGTTCAACATGTCGGCATGTGCACTTTTTGGTTTTTTGGCGAAGTTTTGTTTTTCGACGTGCGTTTGATTTGCGAGCAAGTGAGAGATGTTTTTGAAAGAATTGCGAGCGGACCTTTGGAGGCGCTCCCCTGCAAGTCTATGATACCTATTACGCGCAAAGGGGGTTTCGGTATATATACAGACTTTAGTACTTAACAGGAGAAGGGCGTTTCTGCGTGCAGACAAGACTTTCTCTCTGGTGTACTAAACAAGGCCTTCCCTAAGGCCTGGTCTGTATATAGCCTCTCCTCTTGCGTACCTCTCTCAGATAGACTTGCAATACCTCTCCGCGTCCTGCGTATCTCTCACCTCCGCGTAAGTAATGATGACAGCGATCTCCGTGCTGACAACTTGCCAAAAGACTTGTGAATTTTTAAACAAACAACCAAACAATATTTTCACCAGTGTTTTCTCACCGGGACCTTCCAGTTTTATTTATTCTCAGATGTTGTTTCTGCCCTGTTATGTGTTTACTCTTTACTGAAACTGATCAGTTGGTCACAAACAACAAACAGGGTCTTAATAAAACTGAAGGTCAAATACTTCAATCTGATCTTACCGATCTGGAAGTAACTTTATTTCACTTGTAGCACTCCCGGTTCAAGGGAAGGTGGGTGGGTTATCCAATAAAATTTGGAAACCTTCGAAAATTGTCCCACCCTAACTTCGTACCCACCCAATTTTCGGGGGGGTGAATCGGTGACCAGCTGGTATACACAACAGAAGTCGTAACCAGAATGGTCGATATTTGAGAAAACCTGCGTTTTTCCAGATGGATGCAAGCCTCGTGCCAAACTACCATTTCGAATTTACCCCGGACTCCTTGCTAAGCAAGCCAGCAGAAAAAGAACAGAGCTTGTCCGAGCGTATCATCTTTCCTGAATCCACAGTGTTTTCATTTTTCAGTGCAGTCTTGAATTTTTCCGGTTGTTTCCACTTGTGCAGCTGTCACTTGTTAATCTGAGTTCAACATGTCGGCATGTGCACTTTTTGGTTTTTTGGCGAAGTTTTGTTTTTCGACGTGCGTTTGATTTGCGAGCAAGTGAGAGATGTTTTGAAAAGAATTGCGAGCGGACCTTTGGAGGCGCTCCCCTGCAAGTCTATGATACCTATTACGCGCAAAGGGGGTTTCGGTATATATACAGACTTTCGTACTTAACAGGAGAATTGAAAGTAAGGAGTGTGGAGTGTAAAGTGAGGCGTGTGGAGAGTAAAGTGTGGAGTGTGGAGTGAGGAGTGTGGTGTGTGTCGAGTGTAGAGTGTGGTGGAGTCTGTGGAGTCTGGAGTGTGGAGTGTGGAGTGCAGTGTGTGGAGTGAGGAGTGAGGAGTTTGGAGTGTAAAGTGTTGAGTGTGGAGTCAGGAGTGTAAAGTGTAAAGTGTGGAGTGTAAAGTGTAGAGTGTGGAGTGTGGAGTGTGGAGTGGAAAAGTGTCGAGTGTGGAGTGTGGAGTGTAGAGTGTAAAGTGCAGAGTGTGGAGTGTAAAGTGCGGAGTGTGGAGTGTAAAGTGTAAAGTGTGGAATGTAGAGTTTAAGGGGTAGAGTGTAAAGTGTGTGGAGTGTGGAGTGTAAAGTGTCGAGTGTGGAGTGTAAAGTGTGGAGTGAGGAGTGTGGAGTGTAAAGTGTAGAGTGTAGAGTGCGGAGTGTGGAGTGGAAAGTGCCGAGTGTGGAGTGTAGAGTGTAAAATGTAGAGTGTGGAGTGTAAAGTGTTGAGTGTGGAGTCAGGAGTGTAAAGTGTAAAGTGTGGAGTGTGGAGTGTGGAGTGAGGAGTGTGGTGTGTGTGGAGTGTAGAGTGTGGTGGAGTGTGGAGTGTTGTGGTGTGTTGTGGAGGAGGAGTGTGGAGTGTAAAGTGTGGAGTGTGCAATGTGTAAAGTGTGGAGTGTGCAGTGTAGAGTGTGGAGTGTACAGTGTCGAGTGTGGCGTGTGGAGTGAGGAGTGTAAAGTGGAAAGCTTGGAGTGTTATGTGTAAAGTGTGGAGTGTAGAGTGTAAAGCGTAGAGTGTAGAGTGTGGAGTGTGGAGTGTAAAGTGTGGAGTGTAAAGTGTGGAGTGAGGAGTGTAAAGTGCAAAGTGTAAAGTGTAAAGTTTGGAGTGTAAAGTGTAGAGTGTGGATTTAGGAGTGTAAAGTGTAAAGTGTGGAGTGTGAAGTGTAGAGTGTGGAGGGTGGAGTGGAAAGTGTCGAGTGTGGAGTGTAGAGTGTGGAGTGTGGAGTGTGCAGTGGGTAAAGTGTGGAGTGTGGCAGGTGGTGGTGATCTCGTTGTGCTGGAGATGTTGTTGTGCTGGTGATGTTGTTGTGCTGGTGATTTCGTTGTGCTGGAAATTTCGTTTGTGCTGGTGATTTTGTTGCGCCAGTCGACTGTGTGCAAGCCTTGTGATACACAGTAGTACTGGGAAGTAGTTTGTGCAAACTTTGTGTAAAGTGGGGAGTGTGGAGTGTGAAGTGAGGAGTAGGGAGTGTAGAGTGTGTAAAGTGTAGAATCTGGAGTGTAGAGTGTAAAGTGTCGAGTGTCAAGTGTGGAGATTAAAGTGCAGAGTGTGGGGTGTGAAGTGTAAAGTGTAGAGTGTGCAGTGTGGCGTGCGGAGTGTTAAGTAAGGAGTGTGGAGTGTAAAGTGTGGCGTGTGGAGTGTAAAGTGTGGAGTGTGGAGTGTGGAGTGCGGTGTGTGTAGAGTGTGGTGTGTGTACAGTGTAGAGTGTGGTGGAGTGTGGAGTGTGGAGTGTGGAGTGTAAAGTGTGGAGTGTGGAGTGTGGAGTGCGCAGTGTCTAAAGTGTGGAGTGTGGAGTGTAAAGTGTCGAGTGTGAAGTGTAAAGCGGTAGTGTAAAGTGTGGAGTGACGAGTGTAAAGTGGAAAGCGTGGAGTGTAAAGTGTAAAGTGTGGAGTGTAGAGTGCAGAGTGTAGAGTGTAAAGCGTGGAGTGTAGAGTGTGGAGTGTGGAGTGTAAAGTGTGGAGTGTGGAGTGTAAAGTGTGGAGTGAGGAGTGTAAAGTGTGGAGTGAGGAGTGTAAAGTGCAAAGTGCAAAGTGTAAAGTGTGGAGTGTAAAGTGTGGAGTGTGGAGTGAGGAGTGTAAAGTGTAAAGTGTGGAGTGTAACGTGTGGAGTGTGGAGTGTGGAGTGAGGAGTGTGGTGTGTGGAGTGTGGAGTGTAAAGTGTAAAGTGTGGCGTGTAAAGTGTGAGCGTGGAGTGTAGAGTGTGGAGTAAGGAGTGTGGTGTGTGTAGAGTGTAGAGTGTGGTGGAGTGTGGAGTGTTGTGGAGTGTTGTGGAGTGTGGAGTGTGGAGTGTGGAGTGTGGAGTGTGGAGTGTAGTGCGTGGAGTGAGGAGTGAGGAGTGTGGAGTGTGGAGTGAGGAGTGTGGTGTGTGTAGAGTGTAGAGTGTGGTGGAGTGTGGAGTGTTGTGGAGTGTGGAGTGTTGCGGAGTGTGGAGTGTGGAGTGTGGAGTGTAGTGCGTGGAGTGAGGAGTGTGGAGTGTAAAGTGTGGAGTGTGCAGTGGGTCAAGTGTGGCGTGTGCAATGTGCAGTGTAGTGTGTGGAGTGTAGAGTGTAAAGTGCAGAGTGTAAAGTGTAGAGTGTAGAGTGTGGTGTGTGGAGTGGGATTTTAGTGCGATGAAAATGTGAACAATGTCCATTTATGTCCATTTATGCTGCAGTACGGGTGAATTTTGATAATAAAAAACAAAAAACATTTTCCAGAATTAAAAATATTCTATGTACACTCCTGGGATATTCTATGTACACCGTTTTTTTTTCAATTCTGGAAGATGCCCCAAAACCTATTTTTCAAAATTATGTATTCTATGTTCTCGTACTTCTTTTTATATATTAGACGTATATTAGATGTATAAAGGTGTTAACATGTATAATATACATGTATCTAGATGCACAACGATGCATATAGATGTATATAGTAGTTATATGTAATATTATGCAAATATAAAATGACAATAATGTCATATCATCCTTACCACAAAGTACGATTATCATTCTATATCAGGCAGGCCGCCCAGGGTTATAAAAGACAGTATGACTGGCATTTGGCATTTCATAAGGCCCAAACTGGTGCAGGTAGTAAGTTGTTTTGGTTTCTTATATTATGCTTGTTGTTGCAGCTGTGACCTTGAGTCACTATTTTCCATTTTATAATGTTTCAAAAACTTATTGCATGCGTGCAAGATTCATGTTTGTTTTTATTGAATATCCATTATATAAGGTACACTTACTTTGCAAATCTTTGCAATATAAACAATTTGGTGAAGATCCCGTAGGGATCAAACAGTCAATTGTGAGTTTGACAGCAACAAGGAGTTGTTGCGGGCAATGCTTTGATTTCATCCACTGCTGCCTTTTTCTCAAGTGGTGGGTTGTGGGGGGCAGACAAAAACTTCAGGCGAAAAACGGCACTGGGGGATTTGCTGTCGGTGTTGCGTAGTTAGCTTAGTGAATGCCATGTGTGATGAGGATAACCTGGATAGGTTAGACAGTGGTGAATATGAAGCCAGTGTTGCTGACAGCGCAGAGCTTGAGGCCTCAGCAGTAGAAAGTGGTGCTTTGCATTTACCTTTTAGAGCAATTGACCTTGTCACTTCTGAACATTCTTTTCATAGGTTCACCAGACAGTCTTCAACTGCCTGTGCTGCAGAAGGATCGACTGAGCAGGATGGTGCAGAGCCAAGTTTCGGTGACGCACCTACACAAGGTTTGGCAAAGCACAGCGAGCTGGGGCCTTATGATTCCTTGCCGTTTGAGCCTGCAGGATCTGATAGCGCAGTCCAGTCTGATTTCCATGATGTTGCAACTGAAGAGTCTGTGGAGCTAGTGGATGAGCCGGAGCAGGGACAGCAGGAGCCTGCCAACGTCTTGAGCTCAACAGGTCCGAGTGTGTCACAGTCAGCATGGTCAGAGATGGTTGCAAGCAGTTTTGGACAATTCAGACAACTGGATGACATGTTGCGTTTTCCATGGGAAAAAGGCATCCTGGCTGACATTTTTGATTTTCAGCAAGACCCGCTTCCTACTTGTCCGGGGCTACCAGAACGCAACGTGTCAAGTGGTGCAGGGACCTCAACAGATTTGCAAGTCCAGGTTCAACGTTTTCAGATGCCTCGTGAAGCCAAGTACACACACGCTGTTAAAAGTTTACAAGACATGACATACTTCGAATCGAAAACTCAGAAGCTTGATTTAGCCTGTGCACAGTGGCTGAACATTCTGTCATTGGAGTGGAGTGCATCTGGAGTTGGGCCTCAGATTGTGACTGCATTACAACGTGATGCAACTGGAGCTGACGCTATTACAATTTTGAAATCATGCTTTGGAGTCAAGAGCCCGTCAACCCTGCTGAAGAGGGCTGGTGCTTTTCGCAAGTACATTAGCTGGTTTGACAAGGTAGGCATGGGAGGCGATATTCATTTGAGGCCACTGCCTCTGGATGAAGAGATGGTCTGGCAATATTTTGGATGGCTGCGACAACAGAGACAGATTGCAGTCAAAGGTTTCACAATTCCTGGTTCCTTTCTGGAGGCAGTGCGTTTCACCAAGTTCACCCTGGATTTGATAGGCACAGATGCCATTCTGGGATCAAAGCGCTTGTTAGGTTTTGCTGCCCTGGAAAAACAGGCCATGGGCCCTAGCCGACAAGCGCCAGGCATGGAAGTGGAGCACATCAGAAAGCTTCATGACGTTTTGGCCAGCAATGCAAACATCATTGACAGATTGGGAGCTGGCTGCTTTTTGATTTGTGTTTACGGCCGTGCACGATGGTCAGACTTGCGTTTTATTGAGAAGACCGAGATTGAGGAAAATGAGTGTATCACCTTTTATACAACTGAGCACAAAACAGCAGCAGTTGGCCTTAGAAGGCAACAGTTCCTTCCACTGGTAGTGCCCTGGGAAGGGATTGTGACAGAAGATTGGTTGCAGACGTTCTTGAAGGTCTATGCACAGGTTGGTCTAGACATCAATCGTCGCCCTCTTGGACCATTACTGCCGGCGCCTCGTTTGGATGGGTCCTTTTGCGCAAGACCCCTCTCGACATCAGAAGCTGCAGATTGGCTACGTGCACTGTTACATGGAACAAAGCAATCTGAAAGTTTCCGCAGTCATTCAATGAAGGCCACACTCTTGGGATGGTGTGCACGTGCTGGATTGGACAAGGAATGTCGTGCCGTTTTGGGCCACCATTGCAGTGCCCTAAACGGTTCAGAGGTGATTTACAGCAGACAGCTTCAGATCAGGGCCCTCCGCAAGTTAGGGCACATCTTGAGACGAGTCCGGTCTGGACTGTCGTTGGAAGATGAAGCGATGCGTGAATTTGGGCTGATTCGGACTCCTATGCCTGCAACACCCACATGTGCTGCGAGAACGCCTCTGGGGCCCACAGCCGTCACAGTGGCAGTGTCCCATCAACCTGCCCAGACACAGGGCATGGACGCAGTCACAGAAGCCGTCCAGGCTGCAGTGGCTATGGAGGAACAGCAAAGTGTCAAGGAAGAGGACTTGGACTCTTCCCTCGTGGAGTCAGCCGCTGACAAGCTGACACTCTTTCCAGTGGAGTTGGTTGCTGCTGGAGTCGTTGAGATAGAGTCGTCTTCTGGGAGTGATAGCAGTAGCTCTAGCACTGAAAGCGATAGTTCAAGCACCGTGCCGGTGGCCAACGACTCACTTGTCAGGTACACTGAAGAGGTACCGCCAGGTCAAGAATTTTTCAAGCATTGCAAGAGTGGCATAGTTCATTGTTGCAAGTCAAATGAACTCACTTCAAGATGCAAGTTGAGCATGGGTGCAAACTTCAAGAAACTGGATCGTAAGTTTCACTTCAAGTATCCCAAGTGTTTGCGCTGCTTTCCAAAGGACAGCGACGGGATACGCAGCGTTCAGCAGATGGCTGACAACCTGGATGCCTTTCTCAAGAAAGCACGGTCCTCAGCTAGTGACTAACATGTCATGTTCATTTGTGCCAAAGGGCAAGACAACGCCCAAAGGGGCAGTGTTCCGAAAGCGGAAAAGGAGAGGCTGAAGTAGCCTGATTGTTGTGCAGAAAGCTGCGTTGGTTTGAGTTGTGTGATCAACACAAGATTTGGCAGGAAGCTGCATGTCACAGAAAGCTGTTCTAAGAGCCGGGTTGCAAAGGCACTTCATCAGAGGCACTCATGTTTATTTCGTTTGTGTTGAGCCTTTTTTGGCCGAGACAGGAAAGCTTGACAAGACACAAAGGTGTTGAGAGTTGAAAGCATCATGCAACAAACAAGTTTCACTAAGGTCCAATTGGTATTGTTGAGCGTTTGCCACCTTTTGCTTTGCAACCTTAGGATTTTCAGAGCGCTGCCTGGAGTTCAGACACTAAGGAGTAATTTTGGCAATGATCAGGACATTGGACGCTGAGTTTTGTGATTAAAGTTTTGACTGCTTGCAAATTCTTTCGAATTTTTCTTTTAGGAGTTGCGGTTTGAAGCCATGACATCTCTCATAGATAGTGCTGCACAGTACGAGAGTCAGTTGAAGGAAGCAGGACTGCCTGCCAGACTGATAGATGATTTGAAGGCTCATGGTGTTTGTACACTTGCCCAGTTGGCTTTTAGCGTTGGACAGCCAGGTCAACCAATTTTAGATGCTAGCATTGAGCAGCTTGTTCAAAATGCTACAGGGCGAGCGCCTACACTGCAGGAAAGTTCATGCATCAAAAGGGTGGCATTTGAGGCGCAGACTTACTTGACTGCAACACTTCGTATGGCAGTTGATCGTTCCGAAGACTCCTTACCTAGGAAGATTCCTTTTGCAGAGCGACAGACAAGAATGGAGGCCTTGAAGAATGCCCTCTTGGGCATCAGCGTGACAGGCGAGCATGAGCCTGCACACAGCTTGCTTGATCGCGATTGTGCAATTTACGAGACAAACAGCCTCAAGTACCTTGACTTGGCCAGCTGCGTTTCTAGAGCCCTAGAGGTTCAGGGAACAACCAAGAACCGAGAGTTGACTTTGGAACGAGGGTCGCTAGTTATGAAGAACACTGATGACAAGTTGCAAAGCGCTACAGACTCAGAGATCAAGGTTCACTATGCAATGGTGAGAAGGGGCTTGACAATGCAATTTGCCAAGTTGATGTCCTATGCCCAGCATGCGCTTTGGGAAACCTTTCTTTTTGAAGCCTTGCACCGTGACCCTCCTCCAGGGTATGGGCGTCCAACTTTAGCCCAGCTGTTGCAATGCGACCGTGCAGCATTTAGCAGGTTGGCTTCTACTTTGAGTTCAGTCCGTCAACATGAAGACGGGTCTTACCCCCTGGGTCTGGCTTTGCTTGAGCTGCGCAGTGATCCAATCATCACGCTCCATTTGGCGCCTTTGCCTAAGACAGGTCAGTCTTCCGGTCCAGCTGCACATCAGCCTGGGCAATGGCGCTCGCAGCCATATGGAAATCAGGCGGCATCAGGCAAAGGAAAAGGCGGTGGATCAAAGGGAAAAGCCAAAGGAAAGCCTGGACCTCCGGTACCTCAGGAGTTGAGAGGAAAGTGGCACAAGACAGCCACAGGAGATCCGATATGCTTCGGGTACAATTGCAAGTCAGGTTGCCCGGAGAAAGGGGTAAAGCCTGGAGCTCGCTGCTCCAAAGGCTTTCACATTTGTGCAGAGCCACGTTGCGGCGCTGAGCACTCATTACAGCAGCATGGAGCCAAATGACAAATCCCTGCAGCTGTTGACCATAAGGTTTGGGATGGTGTTTTTGTAGAACAATGCTTCATGGTTGAGGTGTTCTCTGGCATTGCAATACTGTGTGCAACGGCCAAACAAGCTGGCCTGAGCTCTTCAATAGCAGTGGACAAGACAAAGAAAAGGTCTTGTCGCAGTACCATTTTACAGCTGGACCTTTGCAACGAACATCACCAAGCCTTACTGGAGCAATGGCTGCAGTCCCCTTTGTTAGTGTGGCTACATTTGGCCCCAGTTTGTGGAACTGCCTCAAGGGCAAGAGACATCAGACGTTTTGAGGGTGATCCTCAGCCCTTACGGAACAATACTGAACCTGAAGGGTTAAGCAATCTCCAAGCGAAAGACGCTGAAAGGGTGAAGATCGCCAACCAGCTTTTTGCGTACTCTTGCAAGCTCTTCCACCTTGCATGTTCCTTAGGAATATTGGTAACGATGGAGAACCCAAAGAGTAGTTATTTTTGGCTGACCAAATAGGTCTTGGCATTGATGCGAGCCTGGGACATTTTTTGTGCAGATTTTCAGGTTTGCATGTTGGGCGGCACGAGAGATAAGTGGACAAGAATTGTTGGAAATTTTCCAGGATTGCTTGCACTGAATATCGCCTGTGATAGGCGGCATACTCACGAGCCCTGGGGCTTTGCACGAGATGCAGATGGAAAGCAAATTTGGGCGACATCACTGGAGTCGCGCTACCCCAAAAAGATGTGCATGGCCTTGGTAACAATAGCGTTAGAGTTTCTGGAAACACGCGGCTTGACGTTGAAGGCAAATTCTCTGGAGGATGCCCTCAACCCTTTGCAAGTTCATCAGCAATCGCAGATGAGTGTGGGATTGCAACCTAGACCAGCCCGCATCCCGCCAGTGGTTGCGGATACATGTTCCGTTGGTGTTTTCTTTGCAAAAACTCTGGAGGACATACCATGCTCTCTCCTGTCAAAGTTGCCACGAGATGTTGAACTGTTTACAAAGGCTGGCAGACCGGTCGTGGTTCCACAATACAGCCGGTTTTGCGTTTTTCTGCAATTTCTGCTTCAGATGGGGGTGAGATGGTGCAGAACTTGCCAATGGATTTACCCTGCAAAAGAGATGTGGATGGTGCTAAGAAAGCAGAACTGCAGTTCGGCTTTGAAGTTGCGTTTGGACTCCCATGGTCTTACAGAGGCTTCATTGAACAGGCGTGCAGGGTTGGTCACCCGGCAATGCGGGACAGTGGAGTGCCAAAAGAACTAGTGACAGCAGTTGAGAAGCACATGCATTGGACAGATGAACAGCTTGTGGCCTACAGAGTTGCATGGTGCAGAAAATGGGTTGCCAGGGCAAAAGAGTTGGAGGCAGCTGAGCGGGCTGATGCTTTGACTAGACATCCGGAGGTGGCTCGCTTGACTCAGAGCAAAAGGTTACTTCTTACAAAAGAGATTTTGGAGGACATCAAGTTTGAGGATGTCGGTGCTTTGAAGCTGCTCTCAGAGGGCGGTACTTTGGCAGGGAAAATTGAGCAGTCCCCGTCCTTTGAAGCCCAGTACAAACCTTGTTTGACGACCCTGGACCAGCTGTCTGCCAACGCCAGCAAGATGAATGAGGCAGTGGTGCGTATGACGTCCAGTTCGGGCGTAGCTGAAGTGGATGGACAGCTCCTAGCTGAAACGCTGCTTGAAGTTGAGAAGGGCTGGGCAGATGGCCCTTTTTCTTTGGAGGATTTGGAGCCTGGCGCAACAGTGTCCAGGCGATTCCCCTTGGTCCAGGGGAGCAAAACTCGCATGATCGATGACTTCAGCATTTCTGGCGTAAATGACAGCTGCGAGATACACAACAAGTTGGACCTCCACATGATTGATACCTTTTGTTCCTTGGTGAAGCTCTACTTCCGTTCTTGTGCAGAGTTTGGCAAAGGCTCAAGCCTCCTAGCAAAGACATATGACTTGAAGAGTGCGTACCGTCAGGTACCAGTCAAACCTGCGCATTACAAGTACTCCTACTTCAGTGTCTATAACCACAAGCGGCAGTGCACAGAAATTTACAGGTTGAAAACCATGCCGTTTGGAGCCACGCATAGCGTGTACTGTTTCTTGAGGTTGGCGCGTGTGCTCTACGCCATTGCGACTGAGGGTTTGTTTCTTTTATGTACCAACTTTTATGACGACTTTATCTTGGCCTCCAAAGCTCAACTTACTGCTTCAGCACGCAGCAGCATGGAGCTGGTTTTCATGTTGACCGGTTGGGTCTATGCTCAAGAAGGAACAAAAGCCACCCAATTTGATGTTGTTTGCAAGGCGCTTGTGGTACAATTTGATTTCAGTCGTTCAGAGTCAGGTCTTATGACCATCAGCAATACAGAAGCCAGGAGGCAAGAGTTGTTACAGCAGATTGATGCCGCTTTAAGTCGGGGCACACTGGAAAAACAAGAAACGCTGTCTTTGAGAGGCCGCCTGGGATTTGCAGACAGTTTCATGCATGGACGGGTTGGTAAGCTTACGTTGAAGCATCTGGTGGATCACGCATATGGTCCATCCAAAAAACTGGATCCCAGTTTGATCGTCTCATTGAAGGCGATGTCAGAACGCTTGTCTTCTGCAAAGCCCAGGAAAGTAACTGCTCTCAGACTGAAACAATGGTACATTTACACAGATGCTAGCTTTGAAGCTGGCTCTTGCACAGGTGGATTGGGTGGCGTCTTGGTAAACGAGGATGCGGTTGTTTGTGCGTGGTTTGGTATACAGCTTGACACTGAAACATGCGTCCAACTGGGGGCGCAGCAGAAAGGGACCATAATTTATGAGCTGGAACTTTTTGCTACCGTGCTGGGCACACGGCTGTGGTGCAGCCCAGAGGAGGAAGCTTTACATGTGATTTTTGGAGACAACGATGGAGTGCGCTTCTCTCTTATTCGTGCAACAGCATCTGGTGGCCACAGCCAAGCGTTAATGGAACTCCAGCTTCGTGTGGAAGCTGACTGCGGGCTTCGCACATGGTATGCCAGGGTTCCGACGGAAGCCAACATAAGTGATTGGCCATCACGAGGACAGTCGCATGACATGCTGGGCCCTTCATGCGATGTTTCTGCAGAAGCGATACAAGTGTTCAACGAGATTTTGCAATCGCTGCCAAAGTAGGTGCTCGATGTTACAAAAGGGGGATGCCAGATCGAGCAACCCCGCTGAAAACAGAACGTGCTTCCATCTTCAGCTGTGCATTCTTGTGGATTCAGTTTTCAACTTCAGTTGTGCACTTTGATACTGCAGTTTTCATTTCAGCATTGCCTCAACGAGCTTGACGGTGAAGATCCCGTAGGGATCAAACAGTCAATTGTGAGTTTGACAGCAACAAGGAGTTGTTGCGGGCAATGCTTTGATTTCATCCACTGCTGCCTTTTTCTCAAGTGGTGGGTTGTGGGGGGCAGACAAAAACTTCAGGCTGAAAAACGCCCACCCGCAACCACCCAGCGCATTTCAGCCTGGTGGCCCAGTACTTCTCCAAACCAAGTTTGCAGTGTCTTTGCGGACCATATGTCCAAAGCTCTGGTGGACAACATGTCTGCCTAACCCAGCCGTCGATGCCAGATCGAGCAACCCCGCTGAAAACAGAACGTGCTTCCATCTTCAGCTGTGCATTCTTGTGGATTCAGTTTTCAACTTCAGTTGTGCACTTTGATACTGCAGTTTTCATTTCAGCATTGCCTCAACGAGCTTGACCTTTTGATAATTACAGGTTTTACCAGCACAAACTGAGAAAAACATACCCGGAGAAATCAGGTTTGCACAGTTTTTGTTCTTATAAGATGCCCTGGAGGTGCCTTATAGAATGACAGTTTGTCACCTTCAATTCTATCTGACACCAAATTAGTATAAATTAATAGAATTTCGACTCCCACCTTATAAAATGGAGTTTGCAGTCCTCATAACCCAACATATAATATGAACTCAAGGGATGTAAGAGATTTTTATGCGATTTTGGTAACCATGATACCGCAATTTATAAGTTTTTTGTTTTCTTTATAAAATGCTAATTGTTATTCCCCTATATTGCTGTAGGTTGGATAATTGCCATTTTATAAACTTTTGGTGCCATGGATCTCTCATTTCATAAGGGTTTTCTTATAAATTGGCGCCCCCCACCTTCAGCTTCTAATTAGAAGGGGGATGTTTTACAACAATGCATCCGTGTATTTGTTCATTGTCAAGGGGTTGTTTTACAAATCTTATTACGTGTCCATCAACATTTTTAAGGGTCGCCCTTTCAGGTCGTGTTTTCAAACGAGGTGATTGCGGGGTTGCCATCGAACAAATTTTGCAGCGCTGCATTTGGCCGAGAGTCATTGGTTTCAAAACCAAAAAAATGTATCTATGGAACATGGTTAGATCGGAATTGAACATGTTCACCAGGGAAAAAGGTTTTTCGTGCATTTGTCAAACCATGTTACAGGAGGTGAATTGGGGTCAATATCAACGGATTTGTGTGTTTGTTGTCCTTTTTGCACCATAACAATCGGAGTTTCGATAATTTATAATGATCACACATTTGAATTTGCCCACTGACAGTTTGCAGATGTTGCCAGTACGATTATTGCCTCCAAAACCAGACGTTGTGTGCAATGAAACTATTCGGTGATGTTTGCCTTCAAATTGGAGAGCAATGCCGCCAAATCGACGACGGGGCAAGAACAATCCTTTCTTGCACTTGAAAAACATGAGCAGGTGCTTATTTTTTGAACACGGAATCAAACAAATGCAATTTTGAATATCCTGAAAAATGTGTGATTGCTTGTGATTGCGTCCTGTGATTTTTGAAATGCGTATGTGACATAGTTTTATTTTTCACATGTGGGTGAGTATACTTTTGTGTGAGTGGGAGAGCGGGTCTGAATAACTGTGCCTGAATACGCGCAGGAATTGCTGCAGGGACAATGGGATGCAGGTCAATTCGGCGTTGCAACTGTGATTGGTTGCAAAGTGTCTTATTCAAATCTGGACCAACAATTTGACCTGTTTCGCACGAAGGACTGGTCGGCTTGAGAAATGATTGGACCAATTTTCAAAACATCATGAAATCAGTTCAATATTTCACCCATTTTGTTTTGACGTTGAAGGACGACAATTTATTGGTGCTTGGCGAGTACAGAGCTTCTTTGCACAAATGCGACATTTATTGGAGGATTCCCGGGGACCCGTCCGAAGAAATTGTCCACTGGGCCAAACTCGAGATGACGGACAAAGTTGAAGTTCCAGACAGTGACGACAACCAAGAAACTAACCATGGAACGGAAATTTCCACTGGGACTGGCACTTTTTTGCTGGAACATGAAGTGTCTGCCATGCAAGCACCGGAGAAAACCAACATGCATCCACAAACTGCAATCGGGGGTGACGACCAATCTCCTCGGCCAAAGAGGCAAAAAAAAACAATAGTCAATGCACCCAAGGATTTGCCTGGGGACAATTTTCAATATTTTCGACCAGTTTCTGATGGCCAACATGGCCACCAAATTGCCCGTGGTAGTGTGACATCTGCCTTAAAACCACTGCTTGCTCCACCAGAAGAGAAGCGAACTTGCGCTGTATGTTGCGCTTTGATGTATCCTGCCATTGAGCTGAAACATGCTGCTTTAGAACATTTGGTTTGTGATGTTTGTGCATGTCCGGCGCTGGAGGGGAGTGGGCATGAATTTTGGGTAGCTTGGCAAGTGTAGTGTATTTTTCCCACATTACCTTTTTTGCACAATTGATCACAATTGTTTCTTGCTTGTTTCATGAACACGTCAACCATGTATCCATCGCGTCAAAAAATCCCTGTAGGTTTGTGGTGATGACTTGGACGAACTCAGTTGCTGGACAAAAACTTTGATGGAATGCACTGACATGCCTCCGTCTGAGTCCTCATGGGCCCGTGAGGCTAACTGTGACGTTGTTTGTTGTACATATAGCGTTTGTATTTCTTGTCTTCAGCTTCCACATAGCGATCGGCAGCCTCGCAGGCTGCGAAGGCGTAGAAGCAGAAAGTTGCGCTGCAGCATGATTGTTGGCTTTTCGTGGGGTGAAATCTGCTTGAGCATTGATTAAAATTGTTCGATATTCATGTCCAGAATGCTTATGTAGATTTTTTTCTCTATTTGTCACTCAGTCATTCTGCTCTAGGACTCGGAGTGGTTTGCTGTAACATCTGTGTCACATCAACGGTCTCTGTTTTGTGGCTCAAGCCACTGACGTTTGGCAAGCGTCTTTGGCAAAGTACACTGTGCTGCAGCAAGATGATGAAAGTTTCTGTGACAGTAAAGAATACCTTCGTCCACTGTGCTTTTGATGAGGAGACTGACGGTGGCTCAACCGCTCTAGCCTGCAAGGAGGTTGATGAACACTGACTCTCTCCTCATGAGCTTGATAGATCATATAGATAGATAGATAGATAGATTAGATAGATAGATTAGATTAGATTAGATTAGATTAGATTAGATTAGATTAGATAGGATAGATAGATAGATAGATAGATAGATAGTCGAGTCGAAATCATGATGAAATTTTCAATTAGATCATTGTTCTGCTCTGCCTGAAGTGGAAACATAGCGGATGCAGAGCTGTGTTCGACCTAAGGTACGGAAGTATCCAGTCGGGGATGCAGTCGCTCAAAATCCATGGAGCGTATGACGAACCATGACGACAAGGCCAGTCAGCCAGTCTTTTTCTGTTTTCTGGGAGTCAATCCTTAGCAGATCTTACCAGTTTCGAAGCATCAAATGGAACATATGATGGAACCATACAGCGAACATTTCTTTTCTTGGTCGGGTCCCTGCCAGGCTGCGGTGCAGATGTCGAAGTTGGGGAAGATCTTGCAAGATGACAAGGACCGACCCATGACTGCTTTTTACAACTACAAAAACAGAACAAATGCTTAGGCCAGACGTTTTTGGTTGCGTTTGTCTTCAGACTGAGCTGTGCCGCGACAAGTAATCCTGTTGATTGTAAAAGATACTCTCGAAGGAGGCTGTTCGCAGCGCAAGAGCTCCGATCTCTGCATCGCCAAAGGAAGCCGACGTTGAACCAATGAAAGATGCTCCGCCACCCAAAGATGCTTCACCGAAACGTCCTCCAAGCCCCGAACAGTTGATGCAGCTTCGAGACAAGCTGGACGACAAGCTTGACCGCACGCGCAAGTGGTCGTCGGAGACAGGGAGCACTGCGGTGCCTGGAGAGGACACGGAGATTCGGCCAAGTTTGTCAAACTCTTCAGTGAGCACTATGACTTCTTTCGAGGCCAACCGCTCAAGGGCAAGCTCGAATGACACATCGAATGGATCGATCAGCACCCAGACGGATGAGTTCAAACAGGAAACTGTGCAGATGACCATGAACATCGAAGAAGAGCCTTATCGCCCAAATCCGTGGCATTCGACATGGTCGTATGGCCAGTACCATGAAACAGCAAAGTGGAAACCCAAACGCAATCATGACTTTGCAAGCAAGCCCAACTATGCCTACAACAAGAGTCAGAGGTGGGACAGTTGGGGGCAAGATTCTTCTTCGGGTGAAAGCATGATGGGTTCGACTTTCACGACTCCGACGCCATCTCCAAAGTTCACAAAAGACATGATGCACGGTGACCAGTCTGCACTTTGAGAATCTTTGGGACAGGTAGAGAATTTGCATGCACTTTTGGCTTTTGGTAGACGCTTTTACTCTTGCCAGATTTGTTGGTAGAGTTTGAAAACTGTCCTTTCTTTTACATCAGTTGGGTGTGACCTTGAAGAGCTTTGATTGCTACCCTGCGCTGCACGAGTCAAGGCCAGTGGGGCATGAACAAGGACAAGCGCAACTTGCCAAGGGACAGCCGCCACAACCGGGTGCCCAGAAACGTGAACTTGCAAGAGGAGTACCAAAGCAAGGAGAAGGAGGTGACCACCTTGATGTCTTGGACTCAGATGCAGATGTTACGCTGGACATGTTTACATATGTTTGCTTTGCGGTGCCGTGCTTTCTGAATCTCTTTGAGGTATCCCTGCAGGTACTTTCTTACATTTTTCTTACTATCTTCACAAGTCTTGTTCCATGATTCCACGTGGTTCCACATGCCCAGGATCCGCAACATCCCGAATCGCTACACCCAGCGGGAGCTGATCTCGGAGCTGGAGGACTTGGGCTTTGCCGGTACCTTTGACTTCCTCTACAGCCCCCTGGACAAGGGCACCATGTCGAATGTGGGTTATGCCTTCGTGAACTTCAAGAGCCATGAGTATGCCAGCAAGTGCATTGAAGCCTTTCACAACTATCGCTTCAAGCGTGGCTTGGAAACATTCCAACTGTTGGAGTGCCAATTTGCACAACCTATGGTTTTATATTGCCGAACATATTCAGAAATTGATTATATTTCCGCAATCTTGCTGACCATGACGGGCACAAAATAAATCAGGTGGTTTCCAACACTCGAGTAAATCCACTAATTTTATCTAAATTTCCCCTAGAGACGTGTTTGTCCTTTAAAAAATTACTGGGGATTGAGTTCTCGGTCCCCTGTGCTGAAGCAGCAGCAGTACCTGTTGTAATTGAGTTTGTCTTCGGTTCTTATTGTGGACAATTCCTAAAGCAATTGAAGAAAAAACATAAGAAAACACAATTGCGTCAAGTTCCTGAAAACAGAAACATAGAACATATATGTTTATATACATACATTCGTTTTTTCCTGTTTTTCAAGGATCCAAACCTTTGTGAATAATTCCACAAGCTCAAATCAACCAGACAGCCAAAAACGCTAATTTGTTTGTTGTTTTTTAACGCTTTCCAAAAAGAAAACCGTGCGTTGTTTTTCGTGAATTCGACAAAACCGAATTGAAATGTTCATGTGCATATGAATCTATGTGTACATATGTGTACATGTTTCCTGGCGGAACCAGCGAAAAATACAATAAACAAACCCCAAACATGTC
The DNA here is from genome assembly GCA_947184155.2 of Cladocopium goreaui. Taxonomy (NCBI): domain Eukaryota; class Dinophyceae; order Suessiales; family Symbiodiniaceae; genus Cladocopium; species Cladocopium goreaui. The sequence goes on from CAMXCT020000945.1 coordinate 92,351, forward strand.
GCCCATAGGTTTCTGCCAAGGCGAGCTCTGAAAACACATCAATAAAGAATTATTGTTATTTTCCGAATTTGTGTTGGATATATAATCTTTTTTGGGGTTGATTCCAAAAGAACTGGGCGAAGCTCCAGCAGTTGTGTGACAAAAACTGACCACTGCCGGACAACAACTAAGAGACCCGCTTCTAACCCTTACAAGCTATTATGCTAACCTCAAGGAATCCTTGCCTAACCCCAACAAGGGTGGATTTTGCTAACCTCAAATTTTTCTTGACCCTTATATTTTTTAAACCTCAATATTGTGGGTTAGAGAAGTATGATCGTAATGGTAAGGAATTGGCAGTGTAAAGGTTTGAAAAGGAACTCAATATAAGAGTTAGGCGTGCTCGTGAATAATTAATATAATATATATATATATTATATTACATATAAGCAATATTTATAGAAATATATGAATTGATATATATATATGGCTTTCAATATGGCACTTCTTCGGCAATCGTTTTTGGGGGGCAGCTCCAAAAAAATGTTTTGGCAATGTTTTGTGTTTTCTGGGGCGGGTCTCCACATTTTTTGGCAGGTGTTTAGGGCATCTTTTCCTGCGGCCAGCTCCAAAATCATAGTTTGTTCAAAAAAGAACTTACAGTACATGTTTCGTAGTTTTTTCAGCAAAAGTTTCAGTAACTATAGTTTCAATAAAACATAAATGCTTCCCAATGTTCTTGGCCATTTGTTTCCCAAAAAAAACATGAAAACAACAGAAATCTATATTTTTGGCAATTAAGACAACAGTACATTTTCAACATGTCTCTTCCCAGAGCCAGCTCCAAAACAGCATCACAGCAACTCAAGTCTTTCCATTTTTTGCCGCCAATTTTCCGCAACCAGCCCTCCAAAAAATATATATTTTTAAAACATACAACTTACATTTTTTCAGTTTTTTTGCCGCCGATTTTCCCGCGACCAGCCCTCCAAAAAATATAAGTTTTTTTTTTTTAAAAAAACTTATATTTTTATCGGGGTTGATATTTGGGGGGGACTGTTGGGTCCAGATTTTGTAGCTGTAAACTTGCTCTGCCCAACCCCAATCACTACGTTTTCCATGCCCAGGCCAAAAAAAATCACTACAAAAGTGCAACCCCAGCCTGGATAAAAGCTCACTACAAAATCCAAAGGATCTGACAAGAGGTCTTCAAGAGACCCTTCAAAAATCACGTAGATGTTTGTAGTGACTTTTAAGTAGATCCCACTGAAGTCTTCAAGATCAGTGGCATCTCAAAAAAGATTCACTACAAAGTTCTTCAGGGGTCAAGCCCAGCTGATTTCAGAACATTGATCTTGGAACCCCACAAAATGTGCATTCATCTGAACCTAGCTTTTTAGTAGGATTTCCCTTTAAAAAAACTGATTCATGTGAATGAATTTTTCTCAAAAAGGTGTTGTAAATTATGAGTTTTTCCAATAAAAAACTATATTTTTTTTCGGGATTATATTTTTTTGACCGGGGACTTAAAACTTTCCGACTATTGTTTGCAATCTGCGGCAAAAAAACTGCAAAAAATATGTTTTTTTTTTTTAAACATATATTTTTTGGAGGGCTGGTCGCGGGAAAATCGGCGGCAAAAAAAACTAAAAAAATATAAGTTTTTTTTAAAAAAAACATATATTTTTTGGAGGGCTGGTCGAGGGAAAATCGGCGGCAAAAAAAACTGAAAACATATAAGTTTTTTTTTTTTTTTTAAACATATAATTTTTGGATGGCTGGTCGCGGGAAAATCGGTGGCAAAAAAACTGAAAAACATAAGTTTATTTTTTCTAATTTTTTTTTTTGGAGGGCTGGTCGCAGGAAAATCGGCGGCAAAAAACTGAAAAAAATAGGTTTTATTTTTTTTTAAAAACTTATATTTTTTGGAGGCTGGTCGCTGGAAAATCGGTGGCAAAAAACAACTGAAAAAAAATAAGTTTTATATTTTTAAAACATATATTTTTTGGAGGGCTGGTCGCGGGAAAATCGGCGGCAAAAAAAACTGAAAAAAATATATGTTTTATTTTTTAAAAACTTATATTTTTTGGAGGGCTGGAAGCGGGAAACTCGGCGGCAAAAAAACTGAAAAAAATATAAGTTCTTTTTTTTTTTTTAAATACATTTTTTGGAGGGCTGGTCGCGGGAAAATCGGCGGCAAAAAAAACTGAAAAAATATAAGTTTTATTTTTTTAAAACTTATATTTTTTGAAGGGCTGGTCACTGGAAAATCGGCGGCAAAAAAACTGAAAATATATAGTTTTTTTTTTTTTTAACTTATAATTTTTGGAGGGCTGGAAGCGGGAAAATCGGCGGCAAAAAAAACATGAGAAAAATATATAAAAATATAAGTTTATTTTTAAAAAACTTATATTTTTTGGAGGGCTGGCCGCGGGAAAATCGGCGGCAAAAAAATTAACAAAATGTATGTTTTTCTTTTTCGGGTGGGAGGGGAGGGCTGGCTAACTGAACAATATATATATATAATTATATATATATATAATTATATATATATAATTATATATATATCTATGTGTGCGTTTATTTTTTTGGAAGGCTGGTCGCGGGAAAATCTGCGGCAACAAAAATTGAACAAATAATATTATATATATAATATTATATATATATATAAAATATAATATATATAATATATATATAATATAAATATATATATATATATGTATAATATATATATATTATATTATATTTTATTCTATTTTATATATAGTTTTTTTTTTTGGAGGGCTGGTCATGGGAAATTGGGCGACATAATAAAGCTGTTTTGGTTTGTTTTGCGGAGATCGCACCAGAAAAAGGCACGCAAAAAAACCTGCCAGCAATGTTGCTTTCATTTTTCAGACATTCATATGTTGCTTGGATTTGGGCCCAGAAAACAAGTGCTTAAAAAGCCGCTGAAAATCTGTCCTATTTTGTCTATTTGTTTTCTTTGAGCTGGCCCTGGAAACATCCAAAAAGATAACGTTTTTTAAAGTTTTTAAAATGTAGTGGATTTTGTCCGGAGTGTGCACCGAGAAACAGCTAACAAAACTGTTCAAATAATGTTATTTTGTTTTGCTTTGATTTCCAACGCACACACGCTCGACAACAACATTATGAGTTCCTGAGCCCAACCAGAAAAATGAATGCAATTTTCGCAGAACGGCACATAGGTAAGTATACACAAACCTATATAGATTGTGCGTTATATCTTTTTTGAACCTCCCCGCAAAAACAAAAAGAAACGAACATATGTATGCATGTATGTATGTATGGATGGATGGATGGATGGATGGATGGATGTATGGATGTATGGATGTATGGATGTATGGATGTATGGATGTATGGATGTATGATGTATGGATGTATGGATGTATGGATGTATGGATGTATGGATGCATGGATGTATGGATGTATGGATGTATGGATGTATGTATGTAATGTCATATAATGTAATGTAATTAATGTAATGTAATGTAATGCAATGCAATGCAATGCAATGCAATGTAATGTAATGTAATGTATGTAAGTACCTATAGTATGTAGAATTCTTATTTCAAATAACTGGTGTTGATAAATCTCGCCGCCAAAGAGAAACGAGTCAAATATGTATCAGTTGTGTTTTTAATGTTTGGTTACCTTCTTGTGACCGGCCACGTGGAAGAGTTGTGCCAGCAGCACACAAACAAGGGCTGATATGCAAAAACCTGTTGGCCTTTGTTTTGTCCATCAGGGCTCTACATTTTGACATGTTGTTCAAAACCGTGCACGGCATGATAATTCCAAAGTGCAGCGATTTGATTCCAATGGTTCATACGAGTTTTCCAATGCTTTAAGTAGTTACCCAGGTTGCTCAAAAATTAAAATATATTTTTTATTATTTCCCCACGAGGGTTGTGCAAATGCACATGTTGGAGATGTTGGGTTCAGGTTCAAATTCTTCAAAATGCGGAAACTCTCCAAGTGTTTGGGTGTGTGACAACTGATGGGTTCTCGGCACTTTCTGCTGCCTTTGTTATCTTTGTCATCAAAGCTTCAGGTCATCGCAAGACGTCTGGCAAGGTGGCGGCCGTATCAGCTGCTCACCTTCAGGGTCTTGAGGCAGGGGGTCACTCAAGATTTTCCGTCTCAATGACTTGGTTGTTACTCAGTTGGCCATGTCATAGGCCAATTTGGCGCATTACGAGAAGACCGCGGTGAACACTGCAAAGATGAAGCAGCGCAGGCCTGTTGTGTTGGCCAACATCTCCTCATTGACGGCATGAAGGATGAAGGCGGGCACATGCGGGGATCAATAATATACTATATAAATAATTGCCTCAAGGCTGCTGTGTTTGTTAGGACTTTCAAAGTCACTAAAATTGTCTGAAATCACTGAATCAGAAACATGGGGCCTTTTATGATCTTTTCTGCATTTTCTGCTCAGACTTTCTGAACCATCAGAGTGAGAGCGTCATTGGAGGTGGGTGCCACTGGCACCTGGAATGTGATGACAGGCAGGAAGTGTCTTGACATGTTTTGACTTTGACGATGAGGGCTTCACAGAGTTCACCTCAACTATCAGTTGTGTTTGGCGCAGGCTGACAATCTTGCTCAGAGAGAGAAAAGTGAGAGACGATTTTAGTGCTGCCGATGGGGCTGCTGCCACAAAGATTGAATGAAAACACATGGGAATGATTTGTGAACGAGATTTGAAAGACCTTGAAAGAAGATAGTTGAGGTCAAAAGAAGTCTTTGACGTTCATGCATGTCCCAGACCTGTTCACCAGTTAGGACATCGAACGTTCAAAGGGTGGAGCCCGCTGCTGGAGGATCCCAGAAAACTTAGAATGGACAACAGCAATCAACAACTCGATCGTGAAATAAACATCAGATATATTCATAGATATAATATAATATATCATAATATATTTATATACGTATATGTATATATATATATATATATATATCATATATATATATCATATATATATATATCATATATATATATCATATATATATATATACACGTACATATATACACAATATATTATGAAAACCACAGGACAGAGTCATGCAGCGTAAGATCATTATCCAGGACAAGGCCACCAAGACTTGCATCAAAACCGCATTCCTTGTGTTTGTGTGTAGCTTTTAGCTGGATAAGTAGGCTTTATCGATGCAATCTTGTGTATATATATATATATATGTAGATACTGTAAATACATATGCACATCATTCAAGCAATTTGGATTCGTGTGTTGAAATTTATGTGCGGAAATTGAGAGATCAGGCATCAGAACGGTCTTTTCCCCAATGGTTTCGTTCTCCACTTTCCTTCCCTGGTTGTGAGCCACATTGTGTCCTGATGGAAAAATGTGACACTTTGCAATAATTTGCAATAATTCACTATTTACAAATATGCAAATTTGGTGGATCCTCCAACAGAACACTCATCTTCCATCTCTGACTACACCTTCGTAGGGTCCAGAGAAGAGTGCCGATCTGCAACTCAACTGCCACAATCATCCCAAGTGTGTTTGAAATGACTTGACCAGCCATTCCTCAACCTACCGATCTTTGACACATACGTTTTTGCTCTGGGGAAGTGCTTGGAATGATTGTGTTGCTTTTGAAACTGAGTTGAAGATCCATTACTGCTTGAGATGGTGACAAGTTGCGCTCGCATCATCCTAGCAAGCCAAAGCAAACCTGCTTGGATCCATAAGTCCCGCGGCCAGCATAGAGCCTGCAGGCATCAAATGCCCAGATGTTGTCCAGTTTTGTCGATGCTGTCCAACTCGCGACGTCTATTACGCCAGCTCGCCTTTCCTTCGAAAGGCGAGCAGACGGCTCCCTCCAAAATCCTTTGAAAGCTTTGTTGTTGTTCGATGACTTCTTTGTTGGACAGCATTGTTGGACAAATCATACCCATAATGTATCTCTCTCGGGCAGAGGTCAGGAGATAGGGAATGAAAGAGGCAGACTGGTCACAGAAACTTCTTTTATAAGGTGGGACAGAGCGCAGTACATTCGCACTTGCTGCTCACTATTCCTTTGTTGTCATTTTGTACCCAACGTTTGTCGGACCCTGATCAAATAGATTTTTTCCACTACGGTTTCCTTTTATGCAAGGAGTGGCCAAGCCTTAGTTTGTTTTGTTTAAGGATTCTAGCGCTAGTTCCATCCAACTCTTAGTGTACCAAAATTTTACCCGTTCTTGAATTGGTAGAGCTAGAAATCTGCTGTTTGAGCTGTTGATTTTCAACCGGTTTCTAAGTCTGGCTCTCACAACTCACCTACTCCTGCGGATCCGTCTGGGTGGAGCCCAATTGCTAAACCTGAGACGATGCTTCTCAACACGTCCGCTGCTGTAGCTGGGAAGCCAACCAGTCCAGTCTACCCTCCCAAGGTTGATGTTTCGTGGTTTCAATGTTTATATATGTGCTATACGTATATATATGATTATATGTATATATATATATATATCTCCATATATATATCTTTATATATATATATATATTAATTATGCTGCTTCATTTCATGCAACCTTGACAAGGGTCAGTACATCTGTACGATCATTTGCACGCCTCGAGTCTCTCTTTCAAGAACGTGTATGAAGTTCAGTATAAAAAGGTGCGAAGGTGTTTAAAATGGAGATCTTCGTCGGAATCAGGGGCTGTGCAATTCTTCCAGTTTTCAGAATACAATGAGACTGAGCAAAAGGCTCAGCTTCATCTTGGCCTGGCCAAGACCGACACGGGCCGTGATTTAGCAATGTCTGGGGAAGGCCGGAAAGGTGGAAAGGTGAAAGGGAACCACAGCTTTGGATCCATCTATGATTTGCATGTGTGCCTGCCCCCAAACGAATTTGATATGACGTGTCGGGATCTGTGAAAAGTGCCTGACCATACGTTGTAGTCTACATCGGCAAAAGAGAGGTCTTGCATTGTTTCTTAAGAGGTCTATGAGCAAACAATCCATCAAGCATGACTTGGCATGACCTTTCTTTTCTGATACTTGGGAGCTAATCACTTGACTTGCTCCACGTGCACAAACGCCATCATGTGAGTTCGCTTGAGCTTCTCTTCGGAGCTGGCAGTCCACAGAAACTTTTTCTCAACTTTGAAAACTTGGTGAAGAAGTCATGAAGACAATGGCAATTGTTGTATTTCTGCCTTCTGTGGAACATTCTCTGTCACCTCCATTGCTTCAGAGTGATATAGTGACACCCAATCCTCAATGCAGTTTCGGAAGTGGCTACGGTCCAAATTGTCAAAGATGGAAGAACGATTGGTTTTGGGGCAAAAAATCTAAAACACAAATGCAACGATGCTACATCAGCTTGAAGCCAAAGTAGCAGCCCAAGACCATGACCACTGATGTTGCTTCCGCACAGACTGCAAGTGTGAGGTGGCATACCGATTTCTTCACAGACACAGGGCGTTTTTAGGAGCGTATTCACACTGGCAGCAAGGTGAGAACGCCCAAATGGGAATTTGCTGCTGTTCTGTAAGTTTGCGACTCTTCTTGAACATGTTCAATGCATTCAGCGCAAGAACTTCGGTTCTCTTGCAAGCCTTTTGCCCTTTGGTTCATTTGCGTACTTGTTTGGCTTACATGCCGTAGAAGCTTGAACGTGCAAAACAGAAACATGCGAAACACTTGGTCGTCCGATCTTGTTGTTGACAGATTCAGATCTTTTCATACCAAGTCCAGGATGTTTGCAAGGATATGAGCGCGGGGACTTGTATCAGCACCAATTCAATTCCAACTGCCTTCCTCTCATGTCAATTGAACATTTGCGTCGATTGGTCCTTCAAGACCGATTGGTGCCTTGTCCATGACCGCTGCGCACTCAGTTGATTTGATTCACACAGCAGCTTGCCACCACAACGGCTGAGTTGAAAACTGTTCTTGAATTGTTTTCGCAATGTCCATCATGCACATTCTAGGAAATTTTGAAGCTGATACACCACCCTCGCAGCACTTTGCAGGGTCCCTTACAGTTTGTGTTGTCGCCAGGTGAGTATGGCTCAAAATTGTTCACCTCTTCACAAAATTGGATGGTTGAATAATTACTACGAATAGCCAACAGAATTTCAAAAGAATGACCAAAGGAAGGACCACAAGGGACCCACCGAATGACTGAAAGAATGATCGAAGAAATGACCAAAGGCGTGGCCAGTTTGGTGGGTCAATTCCACGTCGATTCCTTCCATTCCCCGTTGTTCCGTTGTTCCGCTGGGCCATTTGGCCGTTGGACGATTCCCAAGGTGCGGTGCCTCAGATGTCTTCGATGTCTTCATCCAGGCTGCCGCCTCTTCCCTCAGGCGGCGCGGGTAGAGTTCACCCGACACATCGTGCCATGGTCAAACTATGTAGAACTCTAGGTACTATAACCATCTATAACCATAACTGTAATTATTTGAAATCTAGGGCAGTGGGATGTACTGTAGGATGAGGCAATCTATGCAATGCTATCTGAGGTAATGCAATGTATTGTGGTGTGGTTAAACATGCAGTCTTAAAAGCATAAGCAACGTTGTTTGGCGCAACTTGATGCAATGTCATCCCGTGCCATTCTGTGCAGTGGACTGGTTGGCAACAGGATGAAGTGGCATGATAGTATGGAATGGTATTGGTCGATATGTAATTGTACCCAAAGGCATGCAGCTGCATAGTTGTATACAATGTAATGGTAGGTATGCAGTGGTGTGTTTGCGTGCGTGAGGCATCTAGGTTTGGAGGATTTGGAGGTGTTGTGTAATTACACAGGACTAATATATATATAATATATATATATAATATTATATAATATTATATATATATTATATAATATAATATAATATTATATATATATTATACGTATGTACATATATATATAATGTATATGTATATTAGTTTGCACATGTCACTCATTAAATAATTCTATACATCTAGATCTGGAGATGTGTATCTGCGTGCAACAGTTTTTTTGCCACTTGGTCAAATCCTTTTTACTTTAGCTTTTGTTTCAAGATGATTCTCCCACTTTACACACATCTACCCCGTTTGTCCATGCCAGGGAATGGGCTCGGCAAGGAGGCTGGGTGAAGAAGACTGTGACACTTTACGCTCAGTAAACTTGTGCATCTTCAGTAAATTCACGGCCCACCCTTAGGCCTTGTCTTCTTTTCACACCGCCCAGCTGTTGGATTCATGGTTATTGACATTTATCGATTAGTTATTCACAGACGTTGATGATTATTGACAGTTATTGATGATTATTGAAATACCATGTTACACAGTATACACAGTACGTGATCTGAAACCAATCTATCCATCGCGCTGCAGGGCGCCCTGTTGGTTGACTCGGCACCACCGTGGCCAGGCGGATGCTGGGACCAGTGGATGTCAGTGGATGTCAGTGGATGTCAGTGGATGTCAGTGGATGGATTTTCGGGGTTGTACTGTGAAGACCTGTATCACCTCTGGGGTATGAAGTCGTTTGGAAAATGTGTGAGAGCTGGTGCTTCGATTCTGATAGATGGAAGCTAGAACATGCTAGAACTATAGTAACGTAATTAGAATCTCTCATGAATGCATTGCAAGTCCTCATGACATGCTATCTGGGAAGTCCTATGCCAAAAAGATTCTCAGTGAGGGTTTTTGCCCTGAAGGCAATCCTCTTTGCATGTGCACCCACGCTTCATATCCCGAAAATTCTGGCTTGACTGCAAATTCACGGACTTCACATGAGCTAAGAAGGCTAAGAAGACAAGAGAAGCACGCAAGGAGAGCAGAAAGTGAAAGCAATACTTTTTGTACAAGTATGCATGCAGCTTCCATGACCGTCAAACAAACTGTCCATCACGTTCAAGTGCAAAGAAGTCCGTCTCGTTAGTGACACCAGCAAACCTATCCATGGACCATCTTTTCCATGCTACAACTTAGCGAAAAAAACTCTTACCACATCTTACCACAATAGTGGACTTTCTGTTCTGAGTCTCTGAGGTTTTGTGATTTGCACGTATGCAACCACTGCTACAGGGCGACCAAATGTGGCCGCTGAATGCAGATGTGGCCGCTTCATCACACAGGCCTCTCCATTGACAGAACTATGGGGAATGGAATTACAAGGAATGGAATTACAAGGAATGGAAATGCATGGGGTGGTGTCATCTCCGTCAAACGCTAGACATCCCATGTCTTCATGCTGTCCACTGCCAGGCGGATGGACATGGTACCATCAATGAGCCCTCTGAGTTGGACAGACGGCAGCCAGGAACCTTGCCTCAATTTTGAATTTAAGTTGAGGACAACTTGGAATTTGGATGTGGTCGTCAGTTGCAACAGTTGTAAAGATGGCTTCTCTTACGTGTCTTCCAGCAATTACTCTCCTTGAATGCCTAAGGAAGCCTTCTACCCACAAGATATGTACCAAAAGATTTTGGCACCTGAGAACGACGAGTACAAGCAAAGCCCTGCTGACTCGAGACACTTCCGAGTTTTCTCAGAGTCGCAGGTGCATGAGGCCATGGTTCGCCGGTTCCATCCAGGTTTGCAAGCGGACTACGGCCCCGCAGAGTACACAGAGTACCCGTCCCAGTACCCAGAGTACCCAGAGTACCCAGAGTACAACGAGTTCACCACAAAGTTCCAGAACTGCGAGGGGTTTCAGAACTACTCGCAGAAAACACAGTCTTCTGAGTTTTCACCGTGCCTCAAATCTACAGAATACAGTGAGTACATGGAAGGCTCAGGAAGCCACGAAAGCGTGTCAAGCCACGGAAGTTTGGGTGGTTGGACCTGGGGTGCCGAGAGAGACTCCGGCTACCAGGATCCCCAGAGCCACAGCCTGCCCTGTGACCTTTTGGAACCGTCACAAGGCATTGCAGGCATTGCCAAAGAGAAGAAAACCTTTGGACATGTGACTGGAAATTTGAACCCCAAAGCTCGAGAAGCTCGAGCAGCTCGAGCAGCTCGGGATGGGGCCCTGGACCTTCCGACAGTTTTGCAGGCTGGTCGGGTTCACAGGATCTCGGCCATGCCTGTGCAGCCCATGCCGCAGCCATCTGTTTCACAGGTGACAGAGCTTTTGCCCTTTGGGCTGCTGGACTCACCTGTGAACAGTCCCACGAGTTCAATACACCCTGAGCTCGAGGATGAGAATTGCGGGCCGAACGTGGCCAATGAGAATGAAGAGCCAAAGGCACGCAGGCAGAAACTTGACAGCAGCCAGTTTAATGTTGTTGTAGTAAGGTGGGCACCGAAAGCATTGAAATGACACTTCCTGGAATTGTATATCGAAGTCCATGGTGCTTTCATGTAAATACTGATTCAGATGTTTGTTTCACATTGTTTCACCTCTCAACTGTCATGGTCTGGAGAAATCTAACATTTTCTAAGGAAAGCTATACTGGAGGATAAGCGACTGCCCAGAGAATATCATCACAGCAGAGTTCCAAAGAATGTGAATTTTCAGGAGGAATGTGAGAGCCATCCAGCACAGGAGATCACCACGCTGATGATCCTCGGTGATTTGGGATGATTTTGATGAACATCAGATCAGTTGAGCTTCCCAGAATTTTCCCAGTTCTTTTTTTTGGGTCATGTGATGTGACCCGCTTACTCTGCCGATTTCACGTTGCCGTGCTTCAAACAAACTGAGGATTCGAAACATTCCAAATCGCTACACACAGCAGGAGTGGGGAGATTGGCTGAACATCATGGTGGCCTGTGGCCGCTCATGTTTCTAGGGGGTGATATTTGATGATATCTTGGGATGGTGTTGACACGCCAAAATAGGGACAGACCTAAGGCCGACCGCATTCAAAAGCAGATAGAATGCTGCATGGAATCGGATAGAACGATGGTATATGATGGCCACACCATGACACCCTCACCCTGGAGGAACTGATTGCTGAACTGGAGGACTTGGGCTTTGCTGGGACCTTCAACTTCTTGTACATCCCTTTAGACAAAGGAACGATGTCAAATGTGGGCTATGCTTTCGTGAACTTTGTGACAAAGGAATGGGCCAGTAAATGCATTGAGGCCTTCCAGGGTTACCGTTTCAAGCGTCACCGCAAGACTTCTGGAAAGATTGCAGCAATCTCTGCTGCTCATCTTCAAGGTCTCGAGGCAGGCGGAAGCGGCGGACACGAAAGGGAGGGAAAGGACGTAGAACGATAAAAAGCAGCGATTTTGAAACCAATGTGTAGCCAAGGTGTAACGAGTCCACTGAGTTCAAAGAGAAAATAATGCTTTGATACTTGCATCTCTGTCGGCTTAATGAGCAGCGTGCTGAATATTGCTGAATCAATCATCTTATATCAAAGAGAACTGATGGACCGAGGCTATGAATTTTTGTCTCTCTCTCTCTCTCTGTCTCTCTCTCTCTCTGTCTCTCTGTCTCTCTCGCTCTTGCCTTCCCTCTCTCCATCTCTCTCCATCTCTCTCCATCTCTCTCTGTCTTTATCTAGCTGTCTGCTTGTCTATCTTCTGTCTATTTTCTGTTTATCTTCTGTGTATCTGACTATCTATCTATATCATTTTAATTCATTTTATATCTATATATATCTATATCCCTATCTCTTTCTTTTTCTCTATCTCTTTCTCTTTCTCTGTCTCTATCTCTTTCTGTGTCTCTATCTCTGTCTTTATCTCTATCTTTATCTCTATCTTTATCGACTCTATCTTTATCTCTATCTTTATCTCTATCTTCATCTCTATCTTCATCTCTATCTTTATCTCTCTTTATTTTAATCTTTATCTCTATTTATTTTTATCTCTATCTATCTTTATCTCGCTCTATCTATCTATCTATCTATCTATCTATCTATCTATCTATCTATCTATCTATCTTTATCTCGCTCTATCCAAATACCTATCTTTATCTCGCTCTATCTATATACCTATCTTTATCTCGCTCTATCTATATACCTATCTTTATCTCGCTCTATCTATATACCTATCTTTATCTCGCTCTATCTATCTATCTTTATCTCGCTCTATCTATCTATCTATCTATCTATCTATCTTTATCTATCTTTATCTATCTTTATCTCGCTCTATCTATCTATCTCTCTATCTCTCTATCTCTCTATCTCTCTATCTATCTATCTATCTATCTATCTATCTATCTACCTATCAACCTATCAACCTATCAATCTATCAATCTATCTCTGATTATCTATCTCTGATTATCTATCTCTGATTATCTATCTCTGATTATCTATCTCTGATTATCTATCTCTGATTATCTATCTCTGATTATCTATCTCTGATTATCTATCTCTGATTATCTATCTCTGATTATCTATCTCTGATTATCTATCTCTGATTATCTATCTCTGATTATCTATCTCTGATTATCTATCTCTGATTATCTATCTCTGATTATCTATCTCTGATTATCCATCTCTGATTATCTATCTCTGATTATCTAACTCTGATTATCTATCTCTGATTATCTATCTCTGATTATCTATCTCTGATTATCTATCTCTGATTATCTATCTCTGATTATCTATCTCTGATTATCTATCTCTGATTATCTATCTCTGATTATCTATCTCTGATTATCTATCTCTGATTATCTATCTCTGATTATCTATCTCTGATTATCTATCTCTGATTATCTATCTCTGATTATCTATCTCTGATTATCTATCTCTGATTATCTATCTCTGATTATCTATCTCTGATTATCTATCTCTGATTATCTATCTCTGATTATCTATCTCTGATCTCTGATTATCTATCTCTATCTCTGATTATCTATCTCTGATTATCTATCTCTGATTATCTATCTCTGATTATCTATCTCTGATTATCTATCTCTGATTATCTATCTCTGATTATCTATCTCTGATTATCTATCTCTGATTATCTATCTCTGATTATCTATCTCTGATTATCTATCTCTGATTATCTATCTATCTCTGATTATCTATCTATCTCTGATTATCTATCTATCTCTGATTATCTATCTATCTCTGATTATCTATCTATCTCTGATTATCTATCTATCTCTGATTATCTATCTATCTCTGATTATCCTATCCTATCCTATCCTATCCTATCCTATCCTATCTATCTATCTATCTCTATCCTCGCTATCCCTATCTGTCTCTATCTGTCTCTATCTGTCTCTATCTGTGTCTATCTGTCTCTATCTGTCTCTATCTGTCTCTATCTGTCTCTATCTGTCTCTATCTGTCTATCTACTTATCTATCTATCTATCTATCTATCAATCAATCAATCTATCTAGTTCTCTATTCATTTATCGGTCTCTCTGTCAATCTCTTGCAATCTCTCGTTCTGTCTCTGTCTCTGTCTCTGTTTCTCTCTCTCTCTCTCTATCTATATCAATCTCCATCTCTCTGCCTATCTATTTGTCTGTATGTCTATCTACCTACCTGCAAAGAAGCACTTCTGGGAGGCTTCCTTAAAAACTGCAAGCTCAAAGATCCAACACGAAGAAATTCTACGAGACTTCTCAAACAGCATCAACCACGGAGCAGTTTTGCGAGACTTCCTCAATATTTGAAGTTGACAATGTCAAAAAATTGAACCAATTCTGCGAGACTTCCTTCAAAAGTGGAAAGTTGAGTGCAGAGCTGACGACCTCGTACCAATGTGTTTTGCAATTTTTTCATTGCATGTGTGTAAAGTATTGCGCTGCCACGACCAAGTGAGGCCAGGTCATAAGAAGTGATGCACTTGTGACGCAAAATCATCTTAGCAAAGCTGAAGATCTGATGCTCCAAAATGCTACCTCTCTCAGGAAATCAGCGCCCTGACATCCGAACATCTTTGATAGGGATGTCTCTTGTACTGCGCATGCCAGGCGAAGCGCAGCTTTGCAGATCTTCTTCAAATGTCCCACGTCGCGTGCACTTTTTGAACAGCCAAACTTCCAAAAGCAAAATGCGCTTCGCGCCACAACGGCGTGCAATTTTTCAACAACTCAACTTCCAAAAACGCTCTGAACCTGAGGTGTTTTGTGCATCTCGGCACAGCCGCATGCAATTTTTCATCTCTCATCCTGCCAGATGCCTCCACGCCCGCCGCTTTAGCGAGCCTACCTTTTGGCCCTCCGGGCTGCAAAACATTGCAAAAACAAAGTGTTTCGCGACTTTTCTACTTTTCGCGCGCTTTGATCTTCTTTCTTTCTCTTCTCTTTCTTTCCTCTTCTGACACTTTCTCTTCGCAGACACCACTGTTGCTGCATCTGTCCAGAAGTCGGATGTTTGACTTCTAAACTTCGTTCGGTTGTGTCATGTTGATACAGATTTCAGCGGTTTGAGCACCGCCGAAACCACGATGATCCACGATGATCCACAACAATCCTCCGAGGCCAACCTGGCGCATTATGAAAAGTCTGCCGTGAACACCGCGAAACTGAAGCACCGGCGACCCGTTGTCATGGCAAACATTTCCACTATCGGCGACATGTGAAGTCCGAAGCTTGGGAAAGTGACTTCATCCGCTTTATACATCTCCATACCCATACCCGTTCCGAACCAGAAATCGTTTGAAAATTTGTGGGTCGAAAACCCGTACCAGCGCGACTGTCTGGCAGATTTTTCGACAAGTTGGCAAATCTCTGCTGAGTGTCAGCTGCTCAGTGGAATTCAGGTTTCCTTCACATAGATTGTTCAATTTATGCGATCAAACTGCTTGAGAGGTGACCTGAATTACCTGATTGACCTGGTATGCGCGAAAAAAAAGTTTTTCATAGGCGATCAAAGCCAATATTCGTTTCCCATATATAAAAGGTTTGGGACTTGTGAGGAATTTGTCATTGAAAACAAATGAAAGCGTTGATCCAAGGTTTGTGAAGATCATTGCTACTTAAGCTCCAAACCAGTCTGCATAGCAAGTGCAATCATAATCGCATTGCCTTGCCACGGCCATTGAAACTGGAAAACTAGCAAGTTCAAAGCTATTGACCGCCTGCTTATCCAGGCTTGAAAGCATGTGGGCATAGAATTGAATGGACAGCCAAAAGGATTCTAGAAATCAACATCTACTGGAACGCATGGAATGTATGCAGGCTGATGTTGTTTGCATTTGCACCTGATATCTGAGAGCAGGATGCATTTCAAGTTCTTCCAGGCGGAACATGCTTGATCATGGAAACCCAATTGCTCTCGGGGAGGGTTTGGGAGGAAGACTGCACTGGCTGTATTGGCCGGGTTCAGCGACTAACCACGAACATGGGAATCATGAAGCACATATGAAGGACTCAGTAGCTCCAAACAGCCGGCTGATGTCAATGTGTTCAGTGCCAGTCGATCAAGCATGCGTTCAGAATCTTGAACTGTGGGCCTTTGACAAAGCCTCAGGCCCACAGGTAGTGTGTGGAGAGACGTGACCAAATCATTTCGTTTTGCATCCAAAGCCAAGGAGTTTGGTACTTGAAAAGCAATTGCCATGCCATTACATCGGAATCCAATTCTTTTCCAGCTTTGGTAGAGTGTGTTTTGAAGTCAAACAGAATCCTCGTACAGATTTAAATCACATCCTCTTTCCAAGTGAATTTCCAGTCTTGTCCGAGTCTTGTCCTAAGTTTCAAAGTTGAGGTTTGTGGAGTCTCTCCAAAAAAGGATGCGGGGAAGTCACATTGCCATGGACACATCGACCATGATGAGATGCCTATGCGGTATGAACTGCACATGCTTGGTACGGTTCTTGTGGAAGTCCACTCTGCACAGCCTCTGAGAAAACTCGCCTTTGTGGATCTCTGTTTCAACAATTCAAAGATAAGTGTTGAAACCTGCGCTGGTGACTGTTCTCTTCTTTTTTTTTGTGTAGTGTTAGTGCAACAGAGAAACTGGCAGATGCTTTCAAAGGACCCGCTCCAAGAAAGGATGGGGTTTTAGGCTCCACCATGTAGACTATGCGGATCTATGCGACACGTTTGTCCTGTAAGATGTCACCTTGTGGTTTTCCAGCCACATGACATGATCCTTTCGGATCCTTTCGGCCGTGTCGTGCGCATCGCTGAAGATGAACGCTGTGATTTTGCATGACAGCAATTAGCAAACTGTGCAAAAAGTGGCGTTTGAGCCTTTGAGCCTACGCAGACCCGCCTAAGCTGGTTGTGTGAGTTTCGTGTCCAGCCAAAGCATGTCCAGGTGACCAGCGACTGCCTCGCAGCTTCGGTGCCAGTCCCTTGTGAGGACCTCAGAAGGCACCCAAAACTGGCATTGCTCCCAAGAGAGCACTGGTCTTTCCCAAGTAAGGAACCCTCAGTAGCCATGGTTGGGCTATTCCTTGTGAACGGATTTTGGAGGTTGGCACGTTGTGTCAAAGTCCAAGCTCTGATGATATCAGTTGGGGAAGTTACAGTAGCTGCAGGGAGTATCATGGTTCATTTCCAGCATCAAGTAGAATTGAGTTTAGAGATTTGCTGCTCCCGCAAACACTATGCCGTGATGGAAGTGTGACAATGTTGTGTCCATCACCAAAGACCTCCCTCTCTGTTGAGGTTGCAACCAAAGCAGAGCCCAAAGCTCCAGAATGAGACTGCGTTGGTCTACATGCAGGTGCTTCCCGTATTTCCCGTGCAACTTAAAAGCTTTGAAGACAGCAAAACGTGACGACTGACGGAGATGCAGTGCATAAACTGGGTAAACTTTGAACATGAAGTGATTCAAAGTGATTCAAAGTGATTCAAAGTGATTCAAACGTTCACACATGCAGTGCATGCGCTGCATGCACTGCATGCCCAGTCTCTGCAATACAAGCTGATTAGAGTGCAGGAGCAGCACCGGCCACGATCCAGCAGTGGTGGAGTGTTCGCACCCAGAACCACTTTAGGCGTCGGGATTGGAGATGGAAGAGGTCATTGAATCAATTCTGAACTAGACAGATTTTCATGTCACCTTTCAAACTTTCGGATTTACTGAGGCCTTCCGAGATGGTGGCTTCATTGAATCTCCGCAGCTTACACAGCTCAGTCCGCAACTGGGAAGTTGCATAGGGGCCGCGCAATCCATGGCGTCAATACTGTGACAGAATTGATAGTTCTCTAGAATCTAGAATGCTGTAGACTAAGTCTAAAAATTATAGCGAAGAACATGGTCCTTCAGAATAGACCAGCGGAGGAATGGTTCTTGTGCAGCAAGTGAACAGAGGAAAACCCATGGTCTCGTCCAAGGTGCAATGCTGAAGGTTGTGGACGCAGGGGACCGCATCATTAAGGCATTCTCATAGTGACTATAGTGTTCCACTGGCAGATCGGATGAAGTTAGAATGAGAAGAGTTTTTCATAGTTTTTCGAGATTTTCGAGACAGCAAGTGGAACAGGTTCTTGCTTCTCATAGAATCACGGTTAGTTGTTGATTACTGTGTCGGGTGCTGTCCAGGGTGCCACTGGCCTGAAGTTTGGCATGGCTGTCGCGTGCCATTGTTTGTCAATCTTCAATGCTTGTTTCTGAGTACTTGTGTCCTGAGCGTATGCGACTTGTACCCAACCTATCCCAACCTCGTTTTGAAATCTTTTTGCTATTTGGTGTCCATGCCAGCGGAATCCGCATTTTTGTCAAAGAACTCAAGTCTTTGTTTCGGCTTCAGTGCTACTGTTCAATTGTCCTTCTTGCCATGCATGATTTGCTTTACCCAGATTGGCTTTTGGTTGTAGCGTAAGAGCTTCGGTTTAGTTTAGCGGGTTTGAGCAATTTACCCCTGGCCCCTGGCGGTGTTTTGTTGTGTTCTTTCTTGCTATTTTGGAATGTACAAGCCTCACCTTCATGGAAAGGATGCATATCAACGTCTAACCAGAAAGTGATTGATGGAGCCACCAACAAGTCTGTTCACATTGGAAGGGACGCGTCGAGCTGTTTGCTTGCTCGAAGAAGAAATTGACAGTTGCGCGGACCTCAAAATTTAGCTAAAAGAACTGTGTGAAGGTCAAACAGCTTTGATACGGGCTTGTCTCAAAATTCGAAACCTCAAAGTCATCTCTGATACACTGATCCTGTGCTCGGTTCACTGCTCAGGGCCAAATGCACGAACTCCAGCTCCGCTGCCCCGAGAGTCTCGCTGACTCTCCGCTGGGGCCGCTGTCCTGTGAAATTTCGCAGTGCCTTGGACAACTGGATAGTACGATGTGGTTCACTGGATGATTGCGTTGATTGCAGGAAGTCTGCAAGACTAACAACTGGGACAGAAACATGATGGGTGTTTGGAATTTCAGACCTTTCTTGGCAGATTGAAGTTGTGATATGAAGAAATTTGTTTCTCCTTGGATCATTTCTTCACAGCGCAAGGACGTTGCTGTCAAATCTGCGGGCGCTGATGTCGGTTCCTCAACATTTTCGCGCTTTGAGCAAAAGCACTAGTGATTTCCCGCCTGAATTTGTAGATGTTGTGTGAATGTGGCCACAACTACGAACTTTGTCTGGTTTCAAGCTTGGATGTGGACGGTTGTTTGGCATTGGCCGAGGTCCTTGCTGTATGTCGACTACGACTGCACCCATTTGTACCCCACGGACTTTGAGCGTTGTCCAGACAAGCATGCCGTGGTGCCATGGCAGTGCGATTTTAGGTTTATGACATTTATTCTGTGGTGTTCTGTATTCAAGGGGATTGGGTAGGTACGAAGTTGGATCACCAAGCCCACCACTTTGAAACTGGAACAACGAAGATCTGGCTCCTTTGTGCCTAAGAGCGACATTGCTGAGGTGACTTCCATCAATCATAGCCTTGTACAGATAGCCGTGGTCTAAGCGGGATGAATGCATGCTTTGACAAGCTATGGCTCTGCCATGAGCAACAGAAGTGTTGGGAATTAAGGTGGACCGTGTCCACAGTGGCTTTCTAGCTGAATTCTGGGAGGCACAACAGTGATCAATAGTCTTTTTTTCTAGATGCCACAAGTTGCTTGAGCTTGTGCTGCTTGCAAGGATGCGCCCAACAAACAGAATGTATTAAAATAATGCAAGAAAAGCAATGGAGTGCTTGGGTCGTTACATGCGTTAGTTGGTATATGTTGGTATGCTTCTTCGCTGGCAGTTTTGGACACTTTGTTGCCTGACTTGGATAATTTGTCAGGCAGTGCAAGAATCAATCGACATCGTCAAGTCTGAAGTGTTTGCTTTCCGACCAGCGTTGGGAACTGATGTGATTTGCTTGACGACTCCAGTGTTCGTGAATGCTCATGATGTCGCTGAAGAAGAATACGATGGATTTTCTCCAGTGCATCCTCAGGTCTGCCAGCTTTGGGCCGACTGATCATGCCCTAATGTGGAGTACTTACAGATGCGGAAGTTGCGGAGACGATCCAGTGAGCTAGCATCAATTGCCGTGTTGTGTCTTTATCTAGGAAAATCTAGTAAACAGCATACCGTATACAATATACTCAGTATACATATTGACATCATATTGATGTATACATGGGCTCTGCAGTTTCTTTTGGCTTCTTGTCGGTTGAGGTCTTTTCACTACTTCTTCCTTGATCTGGAGAAGAATCGGGTTCTCTTCATAGGCTCTGCAGTTGAGTTTAGTGCGTCGCGAGTTCCCTTTGGATCTTGATGTATTTCAGTTTGGAGCATTTTTTTCCTGAATTTGAAAACTGGCCACGCAAAAAACAACCAGAAAAACACATAAATTTCAGTTACAACAATGACTTCAGTTTTTCTTTCCCTTTTGGTTTTGATCCCTGGGGGCCACGGCAGGCAGCGTCACAAAGAGTCGGCGGAGCGCCCAAGGAGGTCCCGACTCTGACAGTGACGTCCAGCTGTCGCAGGACCGGCAGCCTGTTCCCGGCGTTTGATGGTACTAGTCTAGAATACATGGGATTACAAACGTAGTAAAATATAATTTATAAATTGTAAATGGCATACCAAACTACTAGATATGTTATTATACAAAAGTAGTATATAGTATTATATAATATAATATTCAAACCAATATTTCATATATATATAGATATAAATAATATTATATATATATACATATTATATATGTTTTTTTTTCAAACTGAACGTCACTTTTTCCATGGGATCCACAGTTGAGGACTCTGCATCGGAAGATTCCAAAGGTCGCAGCAGCGAGATGGGTTCCAGCCTCCAGGCGGCCAGGTTTATTGGGGAACCCGCTGAAAAAATGATGAAAAACTGGCCATAATTCAAACATAATTCGAACATATTGGAAAATACTTCAAGTTGTTAAATGGTTTCGAAGTGTGAGTGTGAAGAGCCAGTGAAGAGCTTTATTTTTCCGAGAGATCCAGAAGGTCCCTTCATGCCTCGTTGTTATTTTGGCTGCACATCAGGAAGGTGAGTTCGCATTCAGCGACGGCAGTGATGATGCGATGCAACCTTGAGGGCCGGGTTGACCAGAGAAATTGCATGTCGTCCTGATACATCGTTTGAGAAAACCGAAGAACGTGCCATTCTTCCGGAGCTGTCAGCTATGTCAGCTATGTAGTCTTTCTTGTTGAAGGCAATTGGTTGGATACCGGTTGGATGAACTCTGCAATCTCTCATTTGTGTCTCGCCCTGGCAGCTGTACTTTTAAGCAAACATGCATGACTTCGGACCTTTGCAAGCAAGAGGTGGGACTGCAACATTTGCATTTTGAGCACCAGTGGTTGTTTGCACAGTTCAGATGATCATTTTCTGACATGACCAGGCAGATTTCCAAGATTTCAAGGGCCTAACATCCTTGGTCAATTGATGGATTCTGAATTAGTCCACTGCTTGCTAGAAATCCTCGGCTTTCGGGGTTCTCAGCTTCTTTGGGAAGCTGCCCAGTCAGCATGCCAAGAGGGCTGAATTTGAGGTTGCTGACAGGTTGGACGATGTGCGTCACTGCCGAGTTTGTTTCACGAGCCAGGGATCTCTGCCCAAGAAGTGTGTGGCTGAGTTTTCTTGGTCCATGAGGGAATGAGGCTTGAAAGGATGTCGCCTCGACTTTTGGAGTCAAGCCTGTCAAGCCTCTCAAGCCTCAGAATCGTGTTTAACAGAGCTCACCTGAAAACAGGTGGGTCGGGGATAGCTTTGTTCAAGCAGAGCATGTGGAGAGCACAGTGGGTGTCAGTTTGTAAGGCCAAAATCCGTACTAGTGCGGTTTGAGTGAACATCGTGTTCAAAATTCCACATGCTGACCCGTCCTCCTGGGGCGCATCTCTATTTAAAGCGAGCAAAACTTGTGGCCTGGCTGATCTTCGAAGTAGACCCAACACATTCTGGCATTGTGGTGGAGACATCTCCATTCTGTCCTAGGTCCTATGCGCTTCAAAGCACACATTAGCCCTAGCACTAGCATTCACCAGAGGCAAGTTCACGGCAAGGTCATCAGTTTGCAGTGCTGTAGTGATCGCAATAGCCAATAGCAAACATTGATACATCAAGCACTGATGCTCAGATTGATTTATGATTTATCTATGAACACCCATAATGTCAAGCAGTATCTCTAAGACCCGGATGATTCGTTGTGATCCCACATTTGCATCCAAATTTGGCCTGTCGTGAAGTCCTCATGGCCATGACCAGTCTTCGATTGATTGGCACGGTGCGGGGGAGTTTGTCCACAGTGATGATCCAGCAATCAGCTATTTAGTGTGTTTAATGGGTGATTTTGGATGTGAGTCTAAAGGAAAATGAGGCAATCAACATCCCTGAACATAGACTAGTTGCAATACTATTCACCTCATTTTCAAAGGTTTAGCAGAGTACAGTGAGCACCAAAGTTTTGACCCACACCCGGTCCGACGGCGGCGCTAGGGTCATTTGGCCTCAGCCTTACGAGCTCAACGGACTTTGTGGAGAGGCGTGCAGATGGAATTCTGGCATCGGGCTTTGTCCCTAGAGGTACTTCAAACCCATCTTTGTTTTTGCAGAAAATCTGGTCCCGATTGATCTTTACCAATAGTGTTCTCATGGCGCATTGTTTTGAACCCTTCAAAGCAGAACACCACAAGATGTAAGAATCCCACATGACAGCAGAGCTTGTTGGCAGGCCCCCGAGTGTCCCCTCCCAAGGCTGGGGCCAAGGGGATTTGATGACACGCAAAGTCAAACGCTAGGATTTGAGAATCTGAAATGCACATCTTTGAGGCCTACGATGGTGGCCAAAAACTTCACATAGCGAGGCAAGCAATGCAAGAGTTGAAAACAGCCCTGGTCATGGAATGGTGGGAGACACTGGTGTTGCAACAGATGGAAAAGCGAGTAGTAAGAGTCAAGATAGTGAAGGACCCCTTCGGCGCAGTGTATTTCACTTTTCTATTCCCTGTGTCCAACTTTTTTCAATCTTGTATGCCATTTGAATCCATTTGTTACACTTCTTCCTGGTCCCAGGCTTTCTAGCCTTGCTGCTGCCACTGTGGTCCCTGCCACCCTGGCGGCACGCCGCCGCTCACGCCGGCAGGCGACCATGGAAAAAGCAGGTGATTTGATTAGCCGTTGAAGGAAATGGCTAATCCATGAAATAATCACTTGGACAATCAGAAAATACATGAAACATCATGAAACTACTTCAGAATATTCAGATAATATTGATATTATTGATCATCCATGATCCATTGGGTAGTCAAACATCCATGATTCCTTTTTGACGTGTTCCGGAGCAGGTCCTCGCTGTGCGAGCTGTGGCCACCGAGTCGCCGTTGCTCGGCTGTGCTTTGGACCGAAGGCGGTCTGCGTCGCTGCGTTTGCGAACTTGCTGCGAGGCCTGAGGCCATCCGCTTCAGAGAAAGTGTGCCGTCCTCGGAAGGTAAGAAGGTGAAAACTATGGTGACTTGGGGATCCCTTATTTTTAGGATCCTAAATGGAATGACATGACATGGAATGACATGGAATGACATGAAGAAGAAAATTGAAGCTCTTGTGCCGGACTCGCAACTTTGGCTGGACATGTTTGTGGCCAATGGTTGTTACCAGATGAGAGAAATGCCAGTGGGTGACGGTAGGAGTTTAGTGACAGGCTGCCAACAACAGATGTGCATTTTGAGTTTTGAGGTTGGACCATCTATTGTCCTCTCCGGAAGTTCTGCAGAGGAATGGGCAGGCCAGAGTCACTTTTGCCTCGCAAGACAAACACATCATTGCGAGTTGACTTAACCTCGGTGCGCTTGCTGAAATCGTTCCATGTTTGATGCATGAGTTTGGGAAACTGCTTGTGAGAAGAATTTGAACCATTTGGTTGACCCAGGAGATGCCTTGGTTTTGTTCGTTCGCGGTGAGGGTGATGATGCCACACCAGTATTGGAAGCAGCCGCGAAGTCCATTGATGACATTTTGGGAGGCGCGAGGGCACTGGAGTCCACCACTTCACAGTCGCTTCGCGACGAACACCGCCCGCACCAAGTGTAATGGATAACACTCACATATGTTGGAGGATGTTTGGCCATATTGAACCTTTTTTTAGCACTTATTGGGAACTTTTTAGCTCCGTATGAGGCTATCTTGGCCCCATATGAGGGTATGTTGGCCCCATTTGAGGCTATATTAGCCCCATGTGAGCCTATCTTAGGCTCATGTTGGGCCTATGTTGGGCCTATCTTGACCCATTTTTGGCCTATATTGGCCCAGATCAAGAATTTTGACCCCTTTTGAAAAACATGCAAAACCACAGGATTCTAGAGCAAAAATGCCCCCCCCCCAAGCTAAAGCTTATTAGCTATTGTGCAATTGCTAACGGTGGCGGATTTTGGAAAAGTCAGATAAGTCAGTTTTGGAGTTACCGCAGACGAAAGGTTCCCAGAGTTCCTCAGCCTTCGCGAACTGTTTCCCCAAAGCCAAAAAGTTGCAGGATTCTAACGTTGCAAAGCGCACGCTTTCAGGGATGCAGCTTTTTTGGTGTGAAGTCTTACCTTGCGGCTCCAAAGTGCCAAGTCACCAAGTCTCTTCCCCCTTTTTCTCCCTTTCTACATTATGCCACTTATGCCGCACTTGTGCCCTTTATCTTCTTGCATGGTTCTCTTTTTTTCCTGTTCTGCTTCTTTTTCTTTTCTCATTCTCGCACCATATACCATTGGGGTCGTGCTTCTGAAGCATACGACCTGCTGTAGTGAGACCTGGAGCTGCCACGCTTCTCTGCTTCGCAGGCACCATTTCGGTCTTCATGAAAGAGGAATCCTTTGAAGCAAAGTCTGGTTCAGCAGCAGCATTTCCAGTCTTCGACAAGGCAAGCATAGGAAGTATTCCAGGCTGCTCTTTGACATGTTTTTTGACTCGTCCCTAGGATCTAGGTTTGATTAGGTGAGCAGCACCGAATCCACGATCCACGATCGTGCTTTTTGCCCACAGTTGGCGCAGAGGCTTTCAAGCGTGTGGTTCTAGTGGGCTTGGGTGACAAAGACCCCAACGCTCGGGAAGTTGGTGCGGCTATTGCGGGAGCCGTCAAGGGCCTGAAAGGCTGGGTGCTCAGTGCTGCGGAGTGCTTTTGTTTTGGTGCTGACACCATGTCGTCAAGAGCTGGCTACACGGCTACATCTCTGCCGTGTTTGCAAGGTGGTTCTGTTGGACTTACTCGTGCTGAGGGTGTGGACCCTCAGGCCATCGGTCCTCATTGTACCGTTCAGCGTATGCGCAGTGTATCCGGCTGCGTTTGGTGCAGGCTCTCATGGAGGGCTTGCTTCTTGGCCTTCACGTTCGGGCCTTGGAGAGGGAGGCACACAGAGCCAAGTTTGCAGCTTCACCATGGAGTTGCCTAAGGCGGACAAGCGATTTCAAGGGTCAAAGACACCGGAGAAAGACAAGGCCGGTTGCGAAGCCAGAGACGAGGGACTGATTTGGGAGAAGCTAGTGGACTAGTGGATTTAAATGCTGGTTTTGGACATCCAGCTCCAATAGTCAGGCTCCAAAGGGCCCGAACACCGTGGAGTTGCTTGGCTATGAGTCCGCAGAAGACATTGACAAGGCCAGTCATGCAGGGTACTGAGAGTCATGGCCCAATGCCCAATGTCGAGTTTAAGTGAAAAGCGGCTAGTGCTAGTGAAATTTGACTGCTCCACTGAAAAGCATTCCATTTGCAAAATGAATTGCATAGGCGAGTGCAATTGCTGCTGGGGTGGTTTTCGCTCGAGAGCTTGTGCTGGATCCTTAACAAGGCTTTTCCAAGCAAGCCGGTCGGCGCGACATGACGGCGCCAAACGACATTCTGAAGTATTTTCACTGATCACACGTTAGTATCAGGAATGCACCTGCCAAAAAAAGAGTTGTGTCAACGCTGATCGTTTGTTGTATTTCGATAACACGGTACTCGTACACAATTCATTGTGTGCAGTGCGAACAATGTCACGAACAATGTCGTCAAGTGTAGAAAACAAGCGCTTGCAAACTCCCAGGAATGCACCTGCCAACATCATCGATCCCATTACTTTGACAGCAGCTGCAGCTGACATGGCAAAACAGCTTGGACTCTCTGCCAAGATTTTAGATGAGAAGGAGCTGGGATTCGGTCAGATCAACTTTTTCCATCCTTTTCCCGCGTTGCAAAAGTCCCTTCAGTGATTCGCTGACATTCTTCAGCTCATCCACTACATGAATCATGATACGAATCATGATGATGAGTGCACCTTGGGATACATGATAAGGTCAGGCATCACCATGAGAATCAAAAACATTCAAAAACATAGTCCATTCATGTCCATTCATGATTCATGATACAACCATCATCACCACCAGGACTGTGGAGAGATGGGCATGGGCTCCTTCCTGGCTGTGAGTCGGGCGTCGAATCTGGGGGCGCGCCTCATCCACCTGACATATTCTCCAGGTGCGCCGAAAGAGGGCTTGGGTCCTTGAGACTTCACCGATGTCCCGATGGCTTTGTGATGCTTTGTGGAGTTTGGATTGGTTTGGGATTACCAAATTGATCCACATTGAATTTGGATCATAGAAGGATGGAACTGTGATCCGCTGGATGCTTTTGAGATGGTTCGAGTTTGGTGCAGTTGAGCAGTGACATTTCTGTTGTTGGGTTGTCAACCCGGCTGGTATGTGCAGGAGGTGAAGTCAAGCGAAAGGTGGGCATTGTTGGCAAGGGCTTAACCTTTGACTCGGGTGGCTACAACTTGAAAGCGGGAGCAGGATGGGCATGCAGTGCTTGCTGGTTGAATTAAGTGAATCCATCTGAGGCCCTATCTCAGTTTCTCTCATGAGTGAATCGTAGTGAATCACTACAGTCCCTGTGGCTTGAGATAAGCTGAATTGCAGGCTCCATGATCGAGATGATGAAATTCGACATGGGCGGTTCTGCAAGCACTCTGGGTGCGGCAGCTGCCATAGCCCAGCTCAAGCCCAAGGACGTTGGGAGATCAACGTGTGAACTTAAGGTAAAAGAATTGGGTCATGGGAAGGTAGAGGTGTTGCTGATCTCAGAAAGATATGACAAAGTCGCTTCAACATGATTTGTTGGGTACAATGAACATAGAGGCATGTGTGATCCCACAGTTATATCCAAGAAGATTGGAGGATGTCGAAGTGCATTTCGTGATTGCCACTTGCGAGAACATGGTGAGTGGAAACCCAGGCACAGACAGTGGGGCAGAAAGATAATGTTCTTCTTGACAATCAATTTGTCATTTCTTTCTTGTCTTTCTTTTTTGACACAAATGGATACAAATGGCAGAAAGAAACAATTGTGTCATTTGAGTCATTTGTCGTACCACAAGATCTTACAGGTGCTCTTCCATCCCCAGAGTGAAAGTTTTCCAACAGCGCTGTGCTTCTGAGGTGCCCTGCACCCAGGGGACATTATCACGGCCATGGATGGAACTACCATCGAGGTGAAGTCCCGGGATGGGAACAGACTGGGCTGTCCGTTTTCGAACCTGGGACTGGAGAGGGTGGATATGGGTGGATCATGATTCCGTATGATTCCTCTTGGCTTCCTGGTGCAGGATTTTTCGCAGTACGACTCGGTACGACTGTTTTGCGCTCTGAATCTCTGGCTCAAGACCTTCCCGCCACCTTATACATCTTATTACATCTTGTTACAGCAGGCCATGAGGTATACGTCTTTTTTGCGAGGGAGCTTCCTCGCAACTTGCCACGTGGGAGTGCTGAAGCCTTAGTTCTTGTTGGATATGCAGGAGCAGCCAGCAGAGAAGACTTGGATGTGCTGATACCCTTCAGCCGCTTCAGCTCCGACCTCCTCAGGGCAGAGTTCGCTTGTGTCCATGAAGTTTGTCCATGGGAAGCAACTGGCACTGCATCCAGTAGCTTGATCCAGGCCGGGGGGTATGGGAAAAATCCCATCCGTGCTGAAGGTTTTGATGACATCCCCCTAATGGGAGCAGTGGAATGTGAGACAGGTCCGAGCAACAAAGGGTAGCTTAGCCTAGTTGGTTGAAGATTGGCTGTTTGGTGATTCCATGTGCCGAGAAGCTTTGCAATGCCTCCTTTGTCAGGTCTCCGATGGGAGGCCGCGAGGAAAGGCGAAGGGTCGACAGGAGCCAGAAGTTGCTGAAGAGGTGTCTGTGGTTTTCGGCAGATTCATTCGCTGTGCTGAGCGTGTTGCAAGCATGCGATGGTGGCAGATTTGTGTGCTCTGCCTATCTATGCTGTTGTGATTTGGTGCTGAGTTAGCCACAACAAGAATCTGCACATGACATATCAGCATGAAAGGACAACGTTCTTCATTCACTGCATCAGTCCATTTTCAGCTATCATTTTTGCATATTTTTGCCATTCAATCAGCAGCATGCTCTCGCCAATGCTGGATAGGTCCCGGCTGCAGCTGACGACAAGATTCTCCGGGACTGTTGCAGTGGTTGCAATACTCCAGAGCATCGGATGTTTCAACTGTTTCAACTAAATGCATGCAAGCAGCATGAAGCAAACTGCAGAGTCACTGGCATGGTCCGTCGTCAGGAGGAACTTGGAAATGTGCGTTTCAACCCATTCCGGCGGTTTCACCAAGTGTCATTCACGGCCACTCAGATATCAACGTCTCAAGAGTCTCAAGAGTCAACAGGTCTACAACCCAAAGCAAGGACTGGGAAAAGTCTTTGCAAAAGAAGCAGCTAAATGTAAGAGGACGACTCACATGACTTTGATGCTTGCTGAGTAGTACCCCGAAATTCCCAAGGTGATGATTCAGGTGTTGATCGCATTTGTTGCTTTTGGCGCGTCCAGAAGTATGAGGTTGCTCGTCAGCGTTTCCAGAGTCTTTTCCATGCATGTACGAGATGTACGAGATGTACGAGTCAAGGCAGATGTTTCAAAGTCCTGAGATTTGTTGCGTCATGGGGCCTGTCATAGGGTATGCTGTGCGCGCGCATCTTAGGTGGTATTTGTCACCAAAAGGAAGTGAAGGCGACCTGGCAAGACCTGGAAACTTGAAGCCTTTTCCGTGTGTTGTGGTTTTGAGCTTGACACCTGGTTTTGAGCAAGACCTTGCCTGAGGAGAATGGACTGCCACGTGGACACCCCGTCAATTTCTTGATGAAGGAAAGCGTGATAGTCCCACATATATTCCCCTAGATGTTGACATCTACGGGGCAGCAGCCTTTTGGCAGCTTTGGAGAAGACATTTTTTGAATATTGTTCAAGTTCTTTCAACTAGTGCAGTTTCTTCAGTGTGGCCACATTCGTTCAGCCGAGGTCTCATCATGTATACGAGATATGCAAGTCCTTTCACTCGGTTCACATCACAATGCAGGCAGGCGCTTTTTTTTGTCCTTTACTGGGTCGATAGTAGCGTGTTTTCTTCCTTTTCCTCCTCAAGGCTTTGTAATTCATGGGATGGTTGATTAGATTGTTCGATTTGCCGCCGGTGCCAGATGAAAGCATCCGGTCCTTTCGGGTGGTGGCATCCTTGACGATGCTTTGGGCCTGCATGGCAGCTCAAGGGTGTCTTGGTACAGCTTGAAGGTGCTACATGACTAGCACGACCAGTAGCACCGTTGGTGTTTGATCTCGCCAGTGTAGAAAGGAACGGATGAGCAAAACTGCTTTGAGATCCTTGAGGTTCATTAGCTACATGGTTGCCTCTGAACTGTCTTCAGTGGTGGTCTTGAAATTCCGCAGACTCTATGACAGGCCCAAACATCAACTTTTGATTCTTGTCACACGTCATGGCTTTATTGTGCTTTGATGTGCTTTTGAGCTTTGCGAATGCATTGTCCGTCCTTGCCTGCTGGTAGTTTTGAAGTGGCCGTCTATGCGCCGGAGTCCCTCACACTAACTTCCAATGGCTTTCACCGTGGAATTCCAGCAGGGTTTCAACCAGTTGGTTCCTGGAAGCAAATGGCACTTGTACACGATTGCCTTGTCGTGGGAAATCCATCCAGAACAACCCACCTGGCGATGCGCAACCTTGGCTGAGGTTTTGCCGATCTGGCTCCGAGCCAGATGCACACGATCTGTCAGATGTTGCTTGGATGTTTTACTCTGGCAATCATTGGAAATCACATACATTGATTATACATGATTATACAGGATCGTGGAATTTCCGAATCACACCTTCAGCCTCTATATCTGTGGTGTCCACTGAGGCCGTTTGCAAACGACATGTTCCTCCTGATAATTCTCTTCATTTGGACGCTCTCCTGTGTTGTGGACTCTTGGCTTAGCTTATTGCTCTTTAGATATAGTAAACTATAATACTCATTTTCTCCGTTGGCCCATACCATACAGACTTCTTCCCCATAATTACCCAGGATAACCACACTTACTTCTCGAAGATTCTCGAAGTATGTGCTTATTGGACCTTATTGGCCCATCTGCCAAGGATTTGAGGAGAGCACTGTGCATGCTCATGGACTTCACAGTCACGTGACCCGACAGCTGGTAGGCTGTCGTAGGCTGTGCCCGGGTGTTGATTTTGTGCAAACACTGTCTGTTTTGATGGAACCTCTGGCTGGGGCACCCATGGCCAACATCTGCCAAGGATGCCAGTAGCTGCGCTGAAAGATGCAACAGTTGTGGCTGAAGGAGATGATGGAGAAGTAGGCGAGGTGACCATTGCCACTCGCTTATGTTGGCTTCCAATTGGTCCACACGTTCTCAGTTCTCAAAGGTGGCTTGCTTTGGGAGATCATTGGGAGAGCATTGTGCTGGGCATCTAAGGTTGGAATTCCCATGGAGATGAGGGCCTTTTTGACTGCTGTCATATTCATACCTCGCCTCTCGGACAAGCATGGCAAAAGAATGCAAAAGATGTGTGAAGGTTGAGGAAGGGTTGCCAGCAACTGCACCAGAACGCTCTTTTTTTCAGGTTTGGTGCTGGACTTTGTGATACTCTTCTTGGGATGTCGCTGGCTGCTTTCAACTAGTCTCTTTGCCGGATTGGGACAGTCAAAAATTCAGCACGAACTGTGGACCTTTTATGCACAAACTTCTGCTCCTTCACTTGCTCCATCAGGTGACATGGGAGATCTTATCTTGAATGCTGTGGCCCTGGAATTTCTCTTGGTCCTAAACTCCCTGGTGCTGCAGGCATGAACGTCGACAGACAACCAGGTTAGAGATGGTTAGATATGGTATAGAGATGGTTAGAGATGGTTTATGATTCATGATGTTTATGTGGGGTTTGAATGGTGCTTCTATATTCAGATGATTTCAGCGTCAGGCGCTGGTGCCGGTGCATGGTGTGAATGGCCTGGAGCGAACCAAGGCCAGGAGACGGAGCTGCAGATCTTGTGAAAAAAGTGGGGGGTTTCCATAAATGCGGGTGCCCCAAAATGGATGGTTTATAATTTATAATGGTTTATATATGTTTATATTTTAATGGGAAACACATGATTCACACTTCTCGAAATCTCTCGTTTTGAGCATTGCATGTCTCAACAGCGTGGCATGGTGTGTATTATTCCAGATGCATTTAGTGCACGCATCCTTGGAGGCCATTTCTTCATCTTCACGGCACGAGTCAGCAGTGATGGCTCTGCTTGCAACACTGTCCTGGGCTCTCTTTGCATCCAGCTGGTGCATTTTTTATGCCCCTTGGCAAAAAACACAGGGAATGGCAAGAGGTCAATTTTTTCGAAAGGCTGCGCTGTCCAAGACCATGGCTGACAAAGCTGACACTCCACATTCTAAGCTTCAACAGAAAAATGCTTCCACTCCAGGTTTATTTCATCGAAGATGTGCTCCCGGACTATCAGTGGGATGTCCATGCAATTTGCAACGCTTGGCAAAATGCCATTCGGAGGTCGAAATGAGTTGAGAAAAAGTTTTCGCATCTTGTCACATCGCATTTTGCGAGCTGCTGGGATATGCTGGGATGGTTTGATCCATATGCACCTGGAGAATGAAAAATGCCTGGCTTCGCTTCAGCTTCGCTTCAGCTTCGACCTGGTGAATGGTGACAGGTGAACAACACGGATGCAGAGGGTCGCCTCACCTTGGCTGATGCTCTCCTGTACTGCCAGCAGCAAGGTGTCACAGAGGCGACGATCGGGGCATGTTGGGGCCGCCCCGAGCTGCCGGAAACGCAAAAAAAACGCCCCAAACCATGGCTGCCATGGCTGATGTTGAAACGAGGAACATGGATTTACAATGGATTTGTGATTAGTGTGGAAATATATACGTATTTCAAAGTTTCCAACAAAAACGAAAGATTGTAAAAGCCCGTTTCGTGTGTCCATAATTTTGTAGCAAATGGGACTCATGGACGTGTTGTCGCTTTTGCCACTGCATGTTCGCTGGATCTTTTTTTTAATATATCCATTTTCACAGACGACTTATATTAAATTACTGTTCTTTTCCAGCCTGCAAGAGGTCGTAGACATCGCGACTTTGACTGGCGCGTGCATGGTGGCACTGGGAAAGGACATCACAGGCTGGGACTTGCACCATTTTTCAGGGTCTGATGATACCAGATGACTGATAGCCGCTGTCGACTTGCAAGCTTGAAATCTGCAAATTGGCGTCACAAATTGAATCCAGTTGTTTGGCCTACAGTTCTTGTGAAAGCCCCAGTGGTCTCTCCACGGTTTGCTTGCTGGGATTCTGGTAGCTGAGGCATGTGGAGTAACTCTGACGAGCTAGCCGCAAGTGCAGAGCTTGGGGAAGCAATTGCAAAAGGCGTTCAGTTCAATTCCGTGGCAAAAAAATGGAAAAAAGCTCTATTTATCAGAAATTCTATATTCCCAGCCTGTTGGCTTCATTTATTTCGAGTGTTGGTCTCTATTTGCAGCCTTTGCAGGAGGATTCAGAGTCAACGGATGTTGTTTTTTCAAATCTGCCGCAAAAATTCACCCGCCGCTTGCCCTGAGCGTCGGTCAAAAAATGGACAGCAGGCAGCTAATATCACCCCAAATTAGATGATCCACTTCCCCCGAAATTGTTGGATGGTTGAGACTTAAAATTGAAATCATTTCTGGCCACAGGTCTGGACGCATCCTCAAAAGCCACTGGGGAGAAGCTGTGGCGGATGCCTTTGGAGGAAGACCTTGCTCCCATTTTGCCAATCTCATCAAATCGTCACATGTTTTTGACTACAGAGAGTTATATAAAGTTTTATAAAGTTATATAAAGTTATATAAAGTTATATATATTTAAGGGCTGCCGCCCCTGCCGCCGACCCCGGAATCAAACATCAGGAACGGCAGTTTGTGTCCTCGCATTGATGGGAATAGCAAGTTAGGAGTAGTAGTAGGAGTAGTAGTTGTAGGAGTAGGAGTAGGAGTAGTAGTAGTAGTAGGAGGAGGAGTAGTAGTAGTAGTAGTAGCTGTAGTAGTAGTAGTAGCAGCAGGAGTAGTAGTAGTTGTAGTAGTAGTAGTAGTAGGAGTAGTAGCAGGAGTAGTAGCAGTAGTAGTCGTAGCAGTCGCAGTCGTAGTCGTAGTAGTAGTAGTAGTACTAGCAGTGGCAGTAGTAGTAGTAGTAGCAGTAGGAGTAGGAGTAGTAGTAGTAGTAGTAGTAGTAGGAGTAGGAGTAGTAGTAGTAGTAGTAGCTGTAGTAGTAGTAGTACTAGTAGTAGTAGTAGTAGTAGTAGTAGTAATAGCAGCAGGAGTAGTAGTAGTTGTAGTAGTAGTAGTAGTAGTAGAGTAGTAGTAGTAGTAGTAGGCCCCAGCGTGGTCTCCCGGGTTCGGCGGATTTCTACGCAGAGATGCATGGAGGTGTAAGGTAGCTTGAGTGGTCGACATTGCCATGAGTGGTTCTCATACTTATGCCCTCCTGGTGCTCCCTTTTGTGGGGTTGGTCTGAAACAGCATTTATTTTGGTCGTTGCTGTTAACGAAACGTTGCTGCCTCTGAAAAACACTCTCGCAGCAAATAACCAAGAAGGCCAGGATGAAAGGAAACCACCGAACCGGTGGCAGGTGACAGTGATTCCACAGCTGATGAAATTGGAAACAAAGTTGATTGACATGTTTTGGATGGATGTGTGGCCATCAATTTCGGGTGCACAACGGCGCAATCAGGGGAGCGGTCCCGAACAGTGTCAAGCATACCTACCGGTGTCCATTTTGTGAGGGCACCATAGAGAGCCCGCTTGCAACAGGGTGTATCGATCATAGAGCTGTGTGTGGCCATCAATTTCGCGTGGAGAACGGAGCCAGGATCTCCAGCCCCAAACACGAGCACCCGTGCCCGGCCTGTGGCACACTGGTGACATCAGCAAAGGCGACAGGAAGAATACAAAGCAGCCACAAAGATGCCAGTGGAAACCAATGCGGACGGAAAGAATGGGTAGTAAAGTAAAAACAGGATGGTAAAGTAACAAACGTCACCTAAGGAATCCATAAAGATAGGCAGAGCAGGGACCCAGAACCTGCAGAGACTCCAGATCCTCAGAGCCAAGATGCCAAACGTCACCCAAGGAAAGCATAAAGATAGGAAGAAAGAGTGCAGCGAGTGAGACAGAGCAGGGACCCAGAACCTGCAGAGACTCCAGATCCTCAGAGCCAAGATGCCAAACGTCACCTAAGGAATGCATAAAGATAGGAAGAAAAAGTGCAGCAAGTGACACTGTGGACCCCCAAGGGCCCCAGAGACTGCAGAGATCCTCCAGATCCTGCAGAGCAGATCCTGCAGAGCAGGGACCCAGGCAGAGACTCCAGATCCTCAGAGCCAAGATGCCAAACGTCACCTAAGGAATGCATAAAGATAGGAAGAAAGAGTGCAGCAAGTGACACTGGGCCCCAGAGACTCCAGATCCTCCAGATCCTGCAGAGCAGGGACCCAGACAGAGACTCCAGATCCTCAGAGCCAAGATGCCAAACGTCACCTAAGGAATGCATAAAGATAGCAGGGACCCAGAACCTGCAGAGACTCCAGATCCTCAGAGCCAAGATGCCACACGTCACCCAAGGAAAGCATAAAGATAGGAAGAAAGAGTGCAGCGAGTGAGACAGAGCAGGGACCCAGAACCTGCAGAGACTCCAGATCCTCAGAGCCAAGATGCCAAACGTCACCTAAGGAATGCATAAAGATAGGAAGAAAGAGTGCAGCAAGTGACACTGTGGACCCCCAAGGGCCCCAGAGACTGCAGAGATCCTCCAGATCCTGCAGAGCAGATCCTGCAGAGCAGATCCTGCAGAGCAGGGACCCAGGCAGAGACTCCAGATCCTCAGAGCCAAGATGCCAAACGTCACCTAAGGAATGCATAAAGATAGCAGGGACCCAGAACATGCAGAGACTCCAGATCCTCAGAGCCAAGATGCCAAACGTCACCTAAGGAATGCATAAAGATAGGAAGAAAGAATGCAGCAAGTGACACTGGGCCCCAGAGACTCCAGATCCTCCAGATCCTGCAGAGCAGATCCTGCAGAGCAGGGACCCAGGCAGAGACTCCAGATCCTCAGAGCCAAGATGCCAAACGTCACCTAAGGAATGCATAAAAGATAGCAGGGACCCAGAACCTGCAAAGAGTGCAGCAAGTGACACTGTGGACCCCCAAGGGCCCCAGAGACTCCAGATCCTCCAGATCCTGCAGAGCAGAGACCCAGGCAGAGACTCCAGATCCTCAGAGCCAAGATGCCAAACGTCACCTAAGGAATGCATAAAGATAGCAGGGACCCAGAACCTGCAGAGACTCCAGATCCTCACAGCCAAGATGCCAAACGTCACCTAAGGAATGCATAAAGAGATAGGAAGAAAGAGTGCAGCAAGTGACACTGGGCCCCAGAGACTCCAGATCCTCCAGATCCTGCGAGTCATGGCCGCAGGCAGAGACTCCAGTCCTCAGAGCCCAGATGCCAAACGTCACCTAGGGCATTCATAGATAAGCAGGGACCCAGAACCTGCAGAGACCCAGATCCTCAGAGCCAAGATGCAACGTCACCTAAGGAATGCATAAGAGTAGGAAGAAAGAGTGCCAGCACTTGACAAACTGGCCCCAGAGACTCCAGAATCCTCCAGATCCTGCAGAGCAGGGACCCAGAACCTGTCAGAGACCCTGCCAGATCCTTGCAGCAAGTGACACTGTGGACCCCCAAGGGCCCCAGAGACTGCCCTAAGGAATGCATAAAGATAGGAAGAAAGAGTGCAGCAAGTGACACTGGGCCCCAGAGACTCCAGATCCTCCAGATCCTGCAGAGCAGGGACCCAGAACCTGCAGAGACCCCAGATCCTTGCAGCAAGTGACACTGTGGACCCCCAAGGGCCCCAGAGACTGACCTAAGGAATGCAGAAAGATAGCAGGGACCCAGAACCTGCAGAGACTCCAGATCCTCAGAGCCAAGATGCCAAACGTCACCAAAGGAATGCATAAAGATAGGAAGAAAGAGTGCAGCAAGTGACACTGGGCCCCAGAGATTCCAGATCCTTCAGATCCTGCAGAGCAGGGACCCAGACAGAGACTCCAGATCCTCAGAGCCAAGATGCCAAACGTCACCTAAGGAATGCATAAAGATAGCAGGGACCCAGAACCTGCAGAGACTCCAGATCCTCAGAGCCAAGATGCCAAACGTCACCTAAGGAATGCATAAAGATAGGAAGAAAGAGTGCAGCAAGTGACACTGGGCCCCAGAGACTCCAGATCCCCCAGATCCTGCAGAGCAGGGACCCAGAACCTGCAGAGACCCCAGATCCTTGCAGCAAGTGACACTGTGGACCCCCAAGGGCCCCAGAGACTGACCTAAGGAATGCAGAAAGATAGCAGGGACCCAGAACCTGCAGAGACTCCAGATCTTCAGAGCCAAGATGCCAAACGTCACCTAAGGAAAGCAGAAAGATAGGAAGAAAGAGCGCAGCGAGTGAGACTGTGGGCCCCCAAGGGCCCCAGAGACTCCAGATCCTCCAGATCCTGCAGAGCAGGGACCCAGGCAGAGACTCCAGATCCTCAGAGCCAAGATGCCAAACGTCACCTAAGGAATGCATAAAGATAGCAGGGACCAAGAACCTGCAGAGACTCCAGATCCTCAGAGCCAAGATGCCAAACGTCACCCAAGGAAAGCATAAAGATAGGAAGAAAAAGAAAGAAAGAGCAGCAGTGACACTGGGCCCCAGAGACTCCAGATCCTCGCAGATCCTGCAAAGCAGGGGACCCAGAACATGCAGAGACCCAGATTCTTGCAGCAAGTGACACTGTGGGACCCCCAAGGGGCCCCAGAGGACTGCCCTAAGGATATGCATTAAAGATAGGAAGAAAGAGTGGCAGCAAGTGACACTGGGGCCCCAGAGGACTCCAGATCCTCCAGATCTGCAGACAGGTGGACAAGAACTGGCAGAGGACCCCAGATCCTGCAGCAAGTGACACTGTGGACACCCAAGGGCCCCAGAGGATCTGACCAAGAATGCAGGAAAGATTTAGCATGTTTGGGGACCCAGAACTGCAGAGACTCCAGATGCCTCAGAGCAAGTGCCAAACGTCACCAAAGGAATGTAAAGATAGGGCAAGAAAGAAAGAGTGCAGAAAGTGGACCAAGGGCCCCAGAGACTGCAGATCCTCGAGATCCTGCAGAGCAGGGACCCAGAACCTGCAGAGACTCCAGATCCTCAGAGCCAAGATGCCAAACGTCACCAAAGGAATGCATAAAGATAGCAGGGACCCAGAACCTGCAGAGACTCCAGATCCTCAGAGCCAAGATGCCAAACGTCACCTAAGGAATGCATAAAGATAGGAAGAAAGAGTGCAGCAAGTGACACTGGGCCCCAGAGACTCCAGATCCTGCAGCGCAGGGACCCAGAACCTGCAGAGACCCCAGATCCTTGCAGCAAGTGACACTGTGGACCCCCAAGGGCCCCAGAGACTGACCTAAGGAATGCATAAAGATAGCAGGGACCCAGAACCTGCAGAGACTTCAGATCTTCAGAGCCAAGATGCCAAAAGTCACCTAAGGAATGCATAAAGATAGGAAGAAAGAGTGCAGCAAGTGACACTGTGGACCCCCAAGGGCCCCAGAGACTCCAGATCCTCCAGATCCTGCAGAGCAGGGACCCAGGCAGAGACTCCAGATCCTCAGAGCCAAGATGCCAAACGTCACCTAAGGAATGCATAAAGATAGCAGGGACCCAGAACCTGCAGAGACTCCAGATCCTCAGAGCCAAGATGCCAAACGTCACCTAAGGAATGCATAAAGAGATAGGAAGAAAGAGTGCAGCAAGTGACACTGGGCCCCAGAGACTCCAGATCCTGCAGAGCAGGGACCCAGAACCTGCAGAGACCCCAGATCCTTGCAGCAAGTGACACTGTGGACCCCCAAGGGCCCCAGAGACTGCCCTAAGGAATGCATAAAGATAGGAAGAAAGAGTGCAGCAAGTGACACTGGGCCCCAGAGACGCCAGATCCTCCAGATCCTGCAGAGCAGGGACCCAGAACCTGCAGAGACCCCAGATCCTTGCAGCAAGTGACACTGTGGACCCCCAAGGGCCCCAGAGACTGACCTAAGGAATGCAGAAAGATAGCAGGGACCCAGAACCTGCAGAGACTCCAGATCCTCAGAGCCAAGATGCCAAACGTCACCTAAGGAATGCATAAAGATAGGAAGAAAGGAAGAAAGAGTGCAGCAAGTGACACTGGGCCCCAGAGATTCCAGATCCTCCAGATCCTGCAGAGCAGGGACCCAGACAGAGACTCCAGATCCTCAGAGCCAAGATGCCAAACGTCACCTAAGGAATGCATAAAGATAGCAGGGAACCAGAACCTGCAGAGACTCCAGATCCTCAGAGCCAAGATGCCAAACGTCACCTAAGGAATGCATAAAGATAGGAAGAAAGAGTGCAGCAAGTGACACTGGGCCCCAGAGACTCCAGATCCTCCAGATCCTGCAGGGACCCAGAACCTGCAGAGACCCCAGATCCTTGCAGCAAGTGACACTGTGGACACCCAAGGGCCCCAGAGACTGCCCTAAGGAATGCAGAAAGATAGCAGGGACCCAGAACCTGCAGAGACTCCAGATCTTCAGAGCCAAGATGCCAAACGTCACCTAAGGAAAGCAGAAAGATAGGAAGAAAGAGTGCAGCGAGTGAGACTGTGGGCCCCCAAGGGCCCCAGAGACTCCAGATCCTCCAGATCCTGAGCAGGGACCCAGGCAGAGACTCCAGATCCTCAGAGCCAAGATGCCAAACGTCACCTAAGGAATGCATAAAGATAGCAGGGACCCAGAACCTGCAGAGACTCCAGATCCTCAGAGCCAAGATGCCAAACGTCACCTAAGGAATGCATAAAGAGATAGGAAGAAAGAGAGCAGCAAGTGACACTGGGCCCCAGAGACTCCAGATCCTCCAGATCCTGCAGAGCAGGGACCCAGAACCTGCAGAGACCCCAGATCCTTGCAGCAAGTGACACTGTGGACCCCCAAGGGCCCCAGAGACTGCCCTAAGGAATGCATAAAGATAGGAAGGAAGAGTGCAGCAAGTGACACTGGGCCCCAGAGACTCCAGATCCTCCAGATCCTGCAGAGCAGGGACCCAGAACCTGCAGAGACCCCAGATCCTTGCAGCAAGTGACACTGTGGACCCCCAAGGGCCCCAGAGACTGACCTAAGGAATGCAGAAAGATAGCAGGGACCCAGAACCTGCAGAGACCCCCGATCCTCAGAGCCAAGATGCCAAACGTCACCAAAGGAATGCATAAAGATAGGAAGAAAGAGTGCAGCAAGTGACACTGGGCCCCAGAGACTCCAGATCCTCCAGATCCTGCAGAGCAGGGACCCAGACAGAGACTCCAGATCCTCAGAGCCAAGATGCCAAACGTCACCTAAGGAATGCATAAAGATGGCAGGGACCCAGAACCTGCAGAGACTCCAGATCCTCAGAGCCAAGATGCCAAACGTCACCTAAGGAATGCATAAAGATAGGAAGAAAGAGTGCAGCAAGTGACACTGGGCCCCAGAGACTCCAGATCCTCCAGATCCTGCAGGGACCCAGAACCTGCAGAGACCCCAGATCCTTGCAGCAAGTGACACTGTGGACACCCAAGGGCCCCAGAGACTGCCCTAAGGAATGCAGAAAGATAGCAGGGACCCAGAACCTGCAGAGACTCCAGATCTTCAGAGCCAAGATGCCAAACGTCACCTAAGGAAAGCAGAAAGATAGGAAGAAAGAGTGCAGCGAGTGAGACTGTGGGCCCCCAAGGGCCCCAGAGACTCCAGATCCTCCAGATCCTGCAGAGCAGGGACCCAGAACCTGCAGAGACCCCAGATCCTTGCAGCAAGTGACACTGTGGACCCCCAAGGGCCCCAGAGACTGCCCTAAGGAATGCAGAAAGATAGCAG
Organism: Cladocopium goreaui; assembly: GCA_947184155.2. Taxonomy (NCBI): domain Eukaryota; class Dinophyceae; order Suessiales; family Symbiodiniaceae; genus Cladocopium; species Cladocopium goreaui. The sequence goes on from CAMXCT020000945.1 coordinate 132,900, forward strand.
GGACCCAGAACCTGCAGAGACTCCAGATCTTCAGAGCCAAGATGCCAAACGTCACCTAAGGAAAGCATAAAGATAGGAAGAAAGAGTGCAGCGAGTGAGACTGTGGGCCCCCAAGGGCCCCAGAGACTCCAGATCCTGCAGAGCAGGGACCCAGGCAGAGACTCCAGATCCTCAGAGCCAAGATGCCAAACGTCACCTAAGGAATGCATAAAGATAGCAGGGACCCAGAACCTGCAGAGACTCCAGATCCTCACAGCCAAGATGCCAAACGTCACCTAAGGAATGCATAAAGAGATAGGAAGAAAGAGTGCAGCAAGTGACACTGGGCCCCAGAGACTCCAGATCCTCCAGATCCTGTGGACCCCCAAGGGCCCCAGAGACTGCAGAGAAACATAAAGATCGGGAAGAAAGATTGCAACAAGCAAATTCGCAAAGCCCCGGCTTCTCTGGCGCACTCCCCCCTGCAGGGGTCGGCGGATATATATATATATTATATATATTATAGAATATATATATATATAATGCACATGTAGATATACATATCTGGCGTATTTTGTGATATCTTCATGGTTCTCATGCATAATGTGTTGCCCAAGCTGCAACCAACAGACAATTCGAGATGTTGAGGTCGTCGAAAGCAGACCCGACCATGCTGAGTTGCAGACCGAGGTGAGACCGTGGACTTGCCTTGCGGTTCAGGGTGTGGTGGGGTGGGAATGTTTGTATTCCTTGACCTTCGACACGGAGAGGTAGCAGATGGAGTCAGGCCCAATCACCTTGGAAATTTCACGCACATGCGCAAACATGCTGCTTACACCTTAGAGATACTACACCAAAGATTGAGAGCTAGCATGCAGGAGTTCCTGACCTTTCAACAAGGCTTTGCGCGATCATAAAGGGTCAAAGTAAACCTTACGCACACAGGACAAGCCCCTCTAACATGTGCACTCCCAGCGCGCATACTTGCTTACTGGGAAACATCTGCAAAATCCACAACGTCGCCTGAGTGCGTGAGTGTTCGTGTTCAGCTGTGGCTGAAGAATTCATTACTTTGTGTTTGAGATTGGAGATACGTAGATGGCCCAAAGTCCGATACAAAGCAAACATACACACTAAATATCCAGTCTTCCACTTTCTGCCTCTACTTTCGCCAGGATTTCTTTGTACCTACTTTTGAGATTTCTGATTGATCAGCTCACTTGGATTTCTTTGCTGCAAATGGCGTGACAGATTCCTTCCCACGGAATCTTTCTTTTCTGGCGTTCCCACTGAGCCAGTTTGATGTACACCAAAAAGGAGATTGGACTTCGCACGCTTTGACGGTCCATATTTGTCACCGTTTGTTTACGGTCATTTGAAGCGACACATTTCTCTTTTTCTTAAGACACCTGCCCTGGTCTAGTTTTTTGTTTCTTCGCATCATACTTGCCTGTGATTTCTCGCCAGGAGCAAGGCATGCTCTCAGGCTTGGTGCTTGGTCAAGGTTTACCAGAAGAGGAATCCATTTCTGTAAGGTTTTTTCATGCTTTTTTTTGGGGCCTGTACTTCAGCAAGCTTCAAGACATCAAACAGTGGAAAAAGGAGCTAGATTGTGCGATACGAGTTCATGAGTCCACAGGGTGCGGAAGAAGTGATGATACAGACGATGGAAAACTCGTTGACAGTTTACTTTATCTTGTCTTCACTATCTTCGCTTTACTGAGTTTTTGCCGCGCTCAGACTTTCGGAGACAGAGAGTCTACAGTACATTTAACAGTACATATTGTCCATGCTGATCGCTGATCAATCGCTGATCAATGCTCCATGGAGAGTCAGCCGGTCAGCCGTCAGGATCACAGGGTGAGGCAACGATACCCACGGAGCCTGCAGAGGTGAAGAGAGAGGGCACTTCGTCGAGAGAATATGAGAGAATGAGAGCTTAGTATTCCTAACTTAGGATGTAACTGGGAATTCATTATGCTGTAGAAAAATAAGGCTGACGCTGTTGGAATTACATTTGAACTAGTCGGATGGTTGTTTCATGGCAGGTGCCAAGAAACTTCTCATGCAAAGTGGGAGAGATGAAACATGCCAAACTGGACACCACGTACCAAATGCTTCCACTTTGAATTCTAGCACCCTTAATTACTAGGTGGGAACACCGTTTTGTTCCGTGTATGGATTAGTCGGGTGTGCTGGCAGAACTGCCCTCGTTGTTAGGCTCCTATTTATGTCGAACAAGACAGCATTGAATTTGAGCTGGGCAGGTGCTGCAATGCTAGGACAGCTAGGACATTCTCCCAGCAGACTGTGGGAATATTTGATTTTATCCTCCAAAAAGTCCTCAACCCCCTGCAGGAACCTCCCAAATGGAAACCAAGCAGTCGCCAGGATCGAAACAGGATGTCCTACCTTCTCGTGTGCCTCCTTCTCCCATTCTTGAAAAGAAATCCATTTGAAACATTCTTTATTCATGCTGCTACTTCAATGAGTTCATTGAACTTCGCTGTTGCCATTCGCAACTCACCTGCGTCTCGTCCTCCGACCATCAGCTTACGCCATTGGTGAGTAACGTTTGGCCATGTTTGGATTCTTGAATGGTTTCTTTTGGGCGGGACACCAAGAGGCTCAAAACTCATCAGGATTGTGATGTTCCAGCCCCCCTTTCCCTCTCTGTATTGTCATCACCGTCATCATTCTTGGCCCAAAGTTTAAAGGGCCCAAACACCATTTTGTACTGCCCTGGTCACCTTGTTGTCCTTATTCTCATCATCCTCACGCTCATGATTGTCCTCGGAATCCTGTCTTGCATTTGTTATCATCTGCGCTCTTGCCTGGGTCATCCTTTCAATTAACACCTTAGTCATCCTTAGTCAACATTAGCATCGTCATTGTCAACAAAATAATATACAAGAATCATACATCGCCATGATCCTTCTCAGCAACAGCATCTTGAGGGTCTCACTCCTACGATAAGTACCTTGTGCTGCTGCTTCCTCAATCCGCTGCTGTTGCTGCTAATCCTGCTAGGCTTAATATGTTTCGCTTTTTCGGTCCTAGGTTCTTCTTGTTCCACGGTTATATAATACGTTTCTAGGAGGTCACCATGCATGCCGCAAAAGAATTACCAAGATGTGGATTACTTGGGTCTATGTGACTCAACACCGATTTTGGATCCATCCCAAGTGAAAACCTGTAAAGATCGGTGGTGAAAAGTCGCCATGTGATCCGTCCAGGAATGGCAAGAGTGTGAGGAAATCCAGGCCAACCAGGAACAGATGTCAAATGAGAGTGAATGGCTGTGTCATGCTGTGTCTGTGTATATTGATGATATGTCTAGAATTAATTAATTAATATATATATATAATATTAAAGGGCTACGCCCTCTGCCGCCGACCCCTGGACACTGGAGGGTCATGCCTGCCTCTGTGTCGTAAGCATGAAATGAACCCTAAAGAAACCAGAAACTGACCTAAACAAACCATTTGTATGTGCGTTTGGCACTGTGCACATGCAAGCAGCATGGACCCCTGCAGGATGACACGCACAACTATGTGCTCTGACACTTTTTCATGGCTCAAGAAATAGGAGCTTTCGTCATTGGCCAGGTGTCTTGGGGACCTAAAGGGTTGCTCTAGCACTTAAGACCCATACCCGAAGCCCCCGTTCGTAACCGCAGTATGAAACTTTAAATGGCATCCTAAAGAGACCCGAGATGACACTGCACTGCCAACTGCCACCCTGCTCGTGTCCTCCTGGAGCCGGCCTTCGTTCTGCACCGCTTCGTCCAAGCTGGAGTCCAAGGACCGTGTCGCAGGGCTAAAACACCATGGCAGAGAAGCACGGATTGGGCCCGCGGCCCGTATCCCAGACTGCCAAACGTCACTTTCTGAACCGACTAGAAACTAGCTCCAAACCTTGACTTTTCCTGCGTTTCTGCACTGCCAACTGCCACCCTGTCGTGTCCTCCTGGAGCCGGCTTTCGTTCTGCACCGCTTCGGTCCAAGCTGGAGTCCAAGGACCGTGTCGCATGGCTAAAACACCACGGCAGTGAAGGATGGATTGTGCCCGCGGCCCGTATCCCAGACTGCCGTCACTTTCTGAACCGACTAGAAACTAGCTCCAAACCTTGACTTTTCCTGCGTTTCTGCACTGCCAACTGCCACCCTGCTCGTGTCCTCCTGGAGCCGGCTTTCGTTCTGCACCGCTTCGGTACAAGCTGGAGTCCAAGGACCGTGTCGCAGGGCTAAAACACCATGGCAGTGAAGGACGGATTGGGCCCGCGGCCCGTATCCCAGACTGCCAAACGTCACTTTCTGAACCGACTAGAACTAGCTCCAAACCTTGACTTTTCCTGCGTTTCTGCACTGCCAACTGCCACCCTGCTCGTGTCCTCCTGGAGCCGGCGGCTTTCGTTCTGCACCGCTTCGGTGCAAGCTGGAGTCCAAGG